>CM023482.1:144241091-144690037 GCA_013339685.2 Hyalomma asiaticum
AGACGTTTACAGAAAGACAAAAAAGTGGGACGAAGTTGAAAAGGTGTGTGTGTGTGTGTGTGTGTGTGTGTGTGTGTGTGTGTGTGTGTGTGTGTGTGTGTGTGTGTGTGTGTGTGTGTGTGTGTGTGTGTGTGTGTGTGTGTGTGTGTGTGTGTGTGTGTGTGTGTGTGTGTGTGTGTGTGTGTCGTCTTCTATACCACTGACCTCTTTTCCAATCGAATTAAGTTCCCTTCCTTTCTCGTAAGCGCCAAGCTAAAATAGCCAGACGTTCGTCCCTTGCCGATAGAAACTTGCCCTACTCCGCAGGCTAAACACTGTGCGAAGGTCTATATACGTAGGGCAACGAACCAACACGACAGCCATCTTCCGTCGCACATCAGCATTGCGTTCGCAGACGGCTCGGTTAGAGTGCACTAGTACACTCTAGCCCGCCCTAGCTCGGTACCGACGATGTATAATTTTCGGCAGGCGCGAGATCCTTGCGAACTGTACGGCTCCTTCGCAACTCCCTGACAGAGCACCATTATGCTGCTGTGTCCTTCCCTTGTCCAATTTCGTATGCGGTCGGTAACCGTGTTCCGGCCAGAAGCGACGCGAGCAGCAGGTGGTGGTTCCCGGCGCTCGGACGACCACAGATACGTGGTAGACGCATAGGGAGGTGTAATTACACCCACGCGGCGTCGTACGTGTTGTCTTTGTTCACGCATTCATTTGTTGCTCAGCAGAACAGCAGCCATAATTCGACACACGCACACAGAGACATACTCCAGCATTATCCAGCATTTCTCCAGCATAGTCTAGCCGCCGAAACGCCCGGTTTTCTCAAGAGTGTGTTACGCACGCAGATCTAAGGTATAAAATATTGGGGCCAGAGCTCGGACCAGGACGAGAAACACACGGCGCGCTTGTCAGCGTCTTGTGTTTCTCGTTCTGATCCGAGCTTTTGCGCCATTGTTTTATACCTTAGCAATGTACCAACTATACCGAATGCAGACGCCCCATACGCACGCAGAGCATATCTGAATTGCCTGCATCGCGTATGAGAATTGTTGTTGAAAGTTCGTGGAAAATCGATCGACGTCTTATTGTGCGATCAACAAAACTTTCGATGAAATATCGTTGCTGAATTATTGACGACTTGCTGACTACGGTATAGTAACTACTCGATAATGAGCATGACTCAGCACAAATGATAATGACTAGGCGAAGAAAAGTTAATGCTCAGAAACCGATGTACTTGGTACAGAGTGACGGAAACACTGAAGTGTGGTAGACGTCATAGTCCTGAGCTTGACTCAGCAGAAATTAACTTTGCAGAATTCGGGCACGCGGCCACGAATTTACAATGGAAAATCTACGGAATGCCTTCAACGTAAATGTTACGGAACTTAGAACAACAGAAATTTCATTAAGCCGCAGTTGTACAGGCTCAATTGACGTCGAAAGTCCGAGTACGTTAAATTTCAGCTGATTCAATTAGGACTCAACGATTCTGCAATGGAAAATTAACACCCATTTTCATAAGGGTCAGTAAAACTGCATGTTTCCTGAAATGCAGCAATCACGCGAAGATAGGATTAGCCGCTGTTTTCCCAACGCTGTCTGTTGAACCAACTAATTTCAGTACTGCATCATGGACAGCGTACGTTCCTAATGCGCTAATTTTATAACAATCAAAGCCCGTACATGTACTGCACGGCGTTATGCATGAACGCAGCTATAGTCACACTTGAGCTTAAGCGACGTTTGGCTACCGACGTATCGTTTTTTTTTTTTTTCTTCCTCTTCTTCTTCAAAAACCCTGGTACAAGGACGAGTAATCTCGAGCACCAAGTGTGTGGCATTGAGCAGACTGTACCATCGACGGTTTAACGAAACTAAGGTCCTCAGAGCAAGGCCCAACTCTTCACTAACCCAGAAAGCCACACGAGTGCTATTCTGTGTCTATGCACTTCGACGTACGCGAGTGATCAATGCCTACATCTTGTGTTTCCTCCCTCGCTATTCCCCCTCTACACAGTAAGTTAACCGATAAAAGTAGTTACTCTTCTTTCTTTCTTTCTTTCTTTCTTTCTTTCTTTCTTTCTTTCTTTCTTTCTTTCTTTCTTTCTTTCTTTAGATAAAACAAAGCGAAAAACAGGGGCACTGAGCAACGTATACCGGATACCACTAAGCCTCTTGATTTATCCATCTCTCAATTTTACAGTGTATTTAACGTTTTAACGAAGGTGCAGGTCGATGGTTGCGTCCAACGTCACATTACTTCATGCAGGGTTGTCCTGATTCGTTTGAAGCAGCTACGGTGAACTAGTGTTGATCTCTCAAGTTCCCTAGCTATACTAACTGAAACTGGCCAATGGCGTGCTTCCACAGTGGCCGCGTGTGAGTACTGAACGTTTTCAGGCACGAAGGAGCTGCGCCGAATTATGACAGTCCTAGGAGGGTGCACAGATTATCTTATCACACCGGTTTCTCAAGTTAGCCCTGATATCAATTACTACTAAGGGTGCCTTCGATAATAACAATGGTACAGTAACGACTTTCCAAGCGTCTCGTGTTGTACGCGGTTACTAACGACAAAGGCTCGTGACCAAAGCAACTTCGTGCCCTCTTGCAGGATCCCCACGCGAGACAGACTGAGTTCAGTGTTCTGCCAACGCGTCCAGCGGAAGAGGTTTCGTTGCTCTGATCCATGCTTTGTACCTAGTTCACGTAAATGAATTTCATTGACCAGAGAGATGCAAAAACCTCACAGTGCGCAGTGAGATCACATGGTTCCGTCGCAAAAAAGCTTCCCATTACAAATGTCCGCGCAAACGCCCCTCGTTCGAAATTCAATTCGTTGCCTGTTGTTGCACGCCTTTAGAAAGAGAGCTGAACGACAGTGCACTGTCTGCAGCATTAGCGTGCAATAGGTCGTCCATTGTGTCCCGATGGTGTCGCAATTTTCTGCACCACCGGAAGCAGCTTTAAAAGCGCGTGTAGTAAACACGGTTTCTTTTTGCTTTTTTTTTTAATCCAATGAAAGCTTCCTGCAAGGTGAGAACGAGCGCAAAGGGCTGCTGAATTCATCACGGGCGAGTTCCACGCCGCTGACAATGGAGAACAAACCCACTGTCAACGCAGACCGGGCACAGGACAAAGAAACCTACTATGCGCAGCAAATAATGGCCAACGTGCTACTTGCGGAACGCGCGCACCTGCGCCTGTCAGCGCGACAGCGTCGAGACCAGCAGAACCTGTTTCGGCATAATTTACCCCCGCATATAGCGGCAGGCGTTTCCGAAGAAATGATGCATGCGTAAACAAGTACGGTTGCATAGTATATAGTCGAAAGTAACGCGCACTTCTGCCAATTTTATCTAATTCTATGAGCGACTCCTCGCCGCCCTCGTAAGCATATTTCTCGCACGTTTGTTAAATGTGCAAGTGCGGCTTCGAAATAATTCTGTCATACTGGGTAGACTTTGGACTCTCGAGGCTGTATGGGGCACCAGTGAATGTTAAGTGTCCATCTGACGTTTCTAGGGTGATTTGATTCTTTCCTCTGGAGCTCGACAGCTTCAGTCGACGCCCGAGGAAGGTACGCATGAAACTGCTGTAGAAACGTTGTGACTGTACGTTAAACTTTGTCTGACGTCGGATGTTTCGTGCGCAGCGTACGTCCATTTGAATATGTCTTCGCTCCCAGTGAATCCATCTTTGCGACTCTGCAATGGCACGGCCTTGGTTGGTGCTACGATAAACATTACAAGAAAAAGTTGGCATGCCCCTGGTTTTAGAAAGAAGCTGCAAGAAAATGCGCGCAGGCTTCTAATAAATGAAAGCTTCAATGTCATCGAAAAATCCTTCACGGTCCGAACCCAGGACCGACGCCCGTCCGAAGCGGTCGCTCTACCATCTTTTTTATCAAGTTTGCAGCATCTGGCTACAAACACGTTGGTGCCAATCGTCCCTTCTGTGACCCTTACTCCTCCTTGAGCTGTTCCTCAGAAGTCATTTCCCATAAACACTACAGCCACCCACGACGCGCACGTCTCTGCTCATATATCCGTACAGATGAAGAAGCAAGCGCGAGGGCGCTCAAAACGTAACCCCTTTGATCGGTATCAATACAATGCACAGCGATGTAATGCGGTTGAAAATAAGGTTTGCCCCGTTTCAAATTTATCCAGGACAAAAAAGCCCTGTTATCGAAACAGCATGGGAGCCACACCAGAATAGGTTACATCGCTTACGTCACAAGCACGATAAGGCGGGTAAATATACGGTGTGAGTTTACTTACGTGGGGCCTTCTCTTTTTCCTTCGCCGGGTGTCCGGCCCGTAAACAGTGCGGCGCTTTTGGCGTGCGCTAACAAAGTGACGCAGCACCCTGAGGCCGGATATAGCGCAGCGATCCATGGCCGCGGAGAAGAGGGAACGCCCACGCGTCCGCAGGGTCCGCTCAATCGTATCAGCGTGTCCTCATCTTCGTCTCCTCGTTATTGCAGGCGCCCAGTTCAATGCACCGACGCGCGGGAGCAAACACGCCGCAATCTCACGTACTCATACGTGACGCGCGACGCTGTTTGCGATGCATATCGCACCCGAAGGGTCGGTGCCCCCCCTCCCCCACCTCGCAGTGCGATGCATTTATTGGCGGCGACAAACAAGGCGAGAGAATAACCGGCAAGCTACAATATATAGACCAGAATTTTTCATCGCCGTGCTGGGGCAACCATCCTTGGCTGGGCACTGCGAGTAAATTGCATAACGCAAGACGACAGCAGCGTCTGGCCCATTCTTATCGCCGGGTTGCCGCGAGTGTCCTCTCGCCATCAGCTGTGACGTAACGAAATTAGAAGCCCCTGTGCTGGCGGCGCTGACGTGTGACAGCTGGGGTCAAGAATACCATGCACGCTTGCTCTAAATGCGGTTTCGAGAGTAAAAATAAGCTGGTCTATAGCCTGGCGCCAGATTGAGGAAAACGAACAAAGTGGACGGATGAATGTCGGAGATTCGCAGCCTAAGCTGTGAGCTGATGGCGCGCTGTCTTCCTAGGGTCCGACAGCTTCATACTCTATGCCTGAGGTTTGCGCAGTTCCGGGTTTAATGGCGTCGGCAAGTTCGTTTCGTTTCCTGCGGATTGCCGCCCGTCACGACGCGTGCCTTATTACCTCGATCTCGTTTGTATTAATCTATTAATGAGCACTACACAGCAGTGCTTTGCTCCTCGTGGATTGCCGGGTCCCCTTTAGGTTGGCTGCTTTGTTCTATATAAAGGAACACAACGAACACTCCCGCTGATTGAGGAGGATAGGGCAGCAAAAGCTTCCAGCTAATCGCGTGCTCTTTTCTAGAAACATGTGCCCAATGTATAGACGAATAATTGGCATTTTCGACACTGACACGTAGAAATCTGGCATATTCAAAATTACTGGCTGATGTAAATAGCTGCAGGTGGACATGAATGCTTCGAAAACCAAAACTATAGCTTTCAGTATAGGGTTGTTAAACCTATTACTAACTTATTGGCATTATTATTGCATATGCGCACAATTCAATACTTGCAAATTTTTAAACGTTCAATAAAACCATCACATGTATGAGATCACTAACAGTGTGCAGCAGATATTTTACAACAAGTCCAAGCATTATTAACATTAAAATATCTCTAAATATGCCCTATCTGGAAAAGAGGAGACTTATAAGATCTCCTTTATTTTTTTTTTTCTCATTTTCCCATGCTTTATCGAAGGTGGTTGCCTTCTACCGCACGCCGCACATGGCGAGCCATATATTTCTGCGAATTGATCACCCCTTTAATGTGCTGTTACGCGAAATAAACTTCACGAGTCAGTCGTCCTTTTTTGTCGGGATACATGAGTGGAATATCTTATTAATAAAATTATATTCGCTCTAAATCATGATGAATTCATAGCCAAATCAAAATGCTATTTTAACACATACACGCTTAGGGGATCCTCTTCCCCAGTTGTTTAAGACGCCGGTGTGTTCTTGTGCTTTTCTTTCTTTTACCTTTTGTTATATATTAACAATATTTTGGCGTTACTCGCCCTCAAAGGTTTATTCTAGGTTGGCGCCGAACTTCTTGTACAACTTTAAATTTTGACGCACTCCTACTACCTGGGGACGACTATCGTCATCTACTCTTTAAATAAAGTTTGCTCCTTTCTCTCTATCTACTCTACTCTCACATGTGTACTACTATCTGCTAGGTTACGTATACCTATCTTAACAAGAACTTTCCATTTGAATCGCGCATCCCAAGTAACTCTGATTTCCTTCCTTTTTTTTTTTTTTTTTTTTGTAAACAGCCATACTTAATAAGTAGCCAGCTACAGACCTTCAAGGTTCAGGTTATGTCGTTGTATTGATTTCTTTTTTTTTTTGCTTGCGTCCTTCCTTTATGTATACTTCTATCTTAACGTTCATTATCCGCTTGAATGTGTGTACTGTAATAGTCACTTATTTAGTGCGAAATCCCTGTGTAATTCTTGATTGCGCCTTTAGGGTAATTGAATAGGAAAAAAGTTAATTCAAGGGACGAAACTTTCTCTTCCTTTTTATCCTGTTATCACGCGAAATGCAACATACAGTAATAAATTACTTTTTGCTTTTTGTAAACTTCTCCCCATCGGCTTTCCTTTTATCCCCTCATAATAAAAACATTATTATTATTATTATCTATTATTATTATTATTATTATTATTATTATTATTATTATTATTATTATTATTATTATTATTATTATTATTCGCGGTCGCAAGTAAGATTGTTTTTATTACATACGGCCAAGTTGTGAGTAATCTCGCATTCTAGTGCGTGAGGTGGCCAGGCAGTGCCGCAGCCTATGCCACCTGCTCCCCTAATAAAAACAAACACCACGTGTGTAGAAAAGGAGCTACGACAGCGCCATTTGTTGACCAGGAAGACAGCAGAAGAAGATTTCTGTATTTTTTTTTTTTTTCCCCCAGTAGCTGGCGCGAGCGTCCGCAACGGCGCTGCAACGGGAGTTTCCTCTCCTCTCCGCCGACACGCATTCTGATGCGATCAGGGGCCCCTCCAGTACACTCGAGGGGATTCGATGCGGCGGAGCGGCAGCACCGCAAAGCGAAAGGTTTAAACGTGATTAGCATCGCGACAGCCGCCGAGCGATGCCGCGCGCCGTCCCCCGAGATCGTACATCCATCACGCCAATTGCGCGCAGTACGGCATGAGCTGCGCGGAATCCTTTATCCAGCTAGAGAAACGGGCACCGGGCGCACTTCTGCGAGAAGCAAATAGGACTTCACCGCTTAGATATGTTCCTCGCCTCGTCAAGTATTCAGGCTCGGTGGGCTTACCTGCACACCACTCCCAGGACCCGGACGTCACACACATATGCGGCCAGCTGCCCCTTCGGGGCAGCTTTCACCACCGGCCCTAACATCGAAATCAGACTACCCTACAAGGCGGACCTCTTCCGGGGTTCCCCGCGGCAGCGCTGCGCTACCCAATCGCCACTTCACCTCCTTCGTCTGTCTCTTCCCTCGCATACTGGCGTAGGGGTGCGCACTTGTATGATGCGGCACGCTTCAATCTCGAGCTCGCCCTGAGGCATCTCCTCACCTCCACGAATACGCTGGGTGTTACTCGCTCCCGTGACGACATAATAGTGGCTGCTGCTTCCTCCTGTCAACCTTACACTCGCGTTTCGGCTACCTGTTGTTCATCTGAATCTGCGCTATTTGCTTTTCCTCCCCTGTTACTTTTCTCCTCTCTCTAGCCCTTCCGCAGTTGAGGTGCCCTCGGAGGTGCCCTCGGATACAGTTACGACGCTGTGCATTTTCTTTTCCAGAACGCTTCACTTCCGTACGCTGCTCATTCTTTCTATCCCTACGCCTTCCCCTGTGAATGTTCCGGTTGAGGCGTCCTCACTCCTCAATCGAGATTCAGTTATCTTATCAAAAAAAGAAAAAAGACGACAGATTCCACTCACCGTTGGAATCGATTCTATGCGAAGCAGTCAGCGAGGAAGTTGCTCGTGCGCAATGGCTTCTCATTCAGCCAAGCGCTACGGGTTGCATCAACGTATTTCTGCACATTCAGCAGTTGTGTGTGTAACGTGGGTTTAACAAGTTTGTCAGCGGTACTGTGGTGCACTACCGGTGTCTGTGCACGTAATACATACGAAGTGTTTATCACGTTGCTGAAACAGCGGTTAGCACACACCACAACCGCGTGAGACTTTGCCTTTGGCACAGCGGGGCCTGGGTTAGATTCCTACCCCTACAGCTTGATGGGTTACCTTCGGTAACTGTAGCACGGTTACCCATGCATGTCTCTTAGTATAAGCGGTATCTCTTTCTCTTGTTTAATACACGAAAAGTGTGTTCTCATCAAATTTTCAGCGTCTATTTTTGTTGACCCATGATTAGCATTGTCTACATTGTAAATATTCAATCTACTGCGGCACATGGCCGCCTTTCCCGGACAGTTATGTGCCGCATGTGATCGTGTCATCGTTAATAGTGACATCTGCGAGAAGCATGTCAGATTATAGCGATGTCGAGATCAATCATTCCTGTTCGTCATACGTTCAGGCCGTAACACGACAATTATGACCAAGTGGAGGAGACGACTACGGGAACACCGAGACGTATATACATATGCGGCTACATATATATGGATACGATCAAAGTTTCTGAAGTTCACCAAGAAATAATTCGCATTTAAAAGAACGCTCTCTCTCTCTCTCTCTCTCTCTCTCTCTCTCTCTCTCTCTCTCTCTCTCTCTCTCTCTCTCTCTCTCTCTCTCTCTCTCTCTCTCTCTCTCTCCTTCTCTCCAGTGCGTGCGTGCGTGCGTGCGTGCGTCCTATCCGCCTTTCGTCCTCATCGTCCTTCGAGTTACTCAAACTACAATCCTAAAAGGCGCATCGCGTACGGGAATGCGCATACTTGTCTGGTTGGATATCTGTCGTTCAATATAAGCGGGGCTTGTTGGCGCACTATATATACAGTCTACACAGCAGACTTCCAGATCTTTCACCGCTAATCCGTCGCCTTGCGACACTGACGCAGTCGTGAAACCGACGGTCCGCTCTGCACATCGCCCCACTCCGCAAGCCCGTTTCTGGTTCGTTGTACAGCCGACGCTGCATACACGCTCGGGCCCCAATGCACGGATCGGCGAAGACTACCACAGACCAGAACATGTTTGTATTGGTCCTGAGTTCAGCGTCTATTCTCAAGTGACTCGGAAACCATGACGCTGTGGAGACGAAAGCGGAGCGAGTGGAAAACGATGCCCTCTACCCTCCCTGTACTTGCGGCATCTTTAAGAAGCATGGAAGTAAACGAAACGCGTGGCAGTTGTACACGAAGGGTACACTGGAACAGGAACTGCGCACATCGTTCCATTCACCACGTAGGCTGCGCGTTGCTGCCACAGGTTTCCTGCATCAGCGCCTCCTCTACCTGCGTACACAGTCGAACGCTCCTCTTCTTTATGGGGTGACATGTACGCGAAGCCAAGTTCCCATCTCCGATGCCTGCGGCACCAAACGTTCCCGCGACATCATTTGTTAGAGATTGTGTCCTTACATTTTCAACCAGTCGTAAATATCTATACAAGGCAAGTCATGAGAAATTGTTTTTGCATATCGCCCCTGTCGAAATGCGGTCGCATTAGTATAGGGAATCGAAGCGCCGTCACCGCACCGTTAACAGAGCTACACCTTATCAGCTGTGCGACCACGAAGATGAGGGAGGATAACCGGTGAATTTGACACGCCACAATAAGTAAACAACCATGCAGTGGCACGATGCGCCCGGTTCTCGCTCAATTTGTTTTGCTTTGGTTGCGAGTGTCCTCTCAATCAATGGGAGGCGGCGTATGGGGCCACGGACGCGAAGCGAACGAGGTCGCCGGAGGTGCGTTCCTTGGGGTGTGCAGACGCTTCTCACCTTGACTGCGGCCCGAAATAATCCCGCACCTGACAGCCCCGTTCCCGCAGACAGAGCACTTCAAGGCTTTCGCCAACATCTTATTTTTCCCCTACCATGATATGCTGTATGGCGCATGGATCTTTGAAGCGAGGTCACTCACCACATCTATCTATCTATCTATCTATCTATCTATCTATCTATCTATCTATCTATCTATCTATCTATCTATCTATCTATCTATCTATCTATCTATCTATCTATCTATCCTAGTCTCTCTGTCCGTCTTTCTGTCTCCACGCCAAAAGGCTCTTATCTAGATTCAGTTGGACGACTTTCGCAAACAATTAATAAATGACTTCCCTTGACCCGGCGCCTGCTTCGTAACTCAAAACGCGCACACACACACACACACACACACACACACACACACACACACACACACACACACGCGCGCGCGCGCACACACACACACACACACACACACACACAACGCAATTCTCATTAAGTAATGGATGAATCGCTTTGAGTGAAACGTTGCCAGCTCCCATCTCTTAGCACCCCCCTTATCTGGAAAGAAAGGTAATTTCTGGTCATTCTTATACAGCTTATATAAGAAATCTTTCCAGAATTGGCCATTATATCTTCACGCAAGACACATATATGCTCTATCCAGGAGCCCCAAAACTCATTGCTATACGCGCAACCTCAACAAAAGCAGAAAAATATTTGTAACCTGCAGTATGCTTCAAAGGATGCGTAATATAACAGTACCATATTCCGCTTCACATCATGGAAAAAGTATATTGGGAACAGCTGTGTTAAGGAACTCATATAACAAATACGAATATTCCGCGCGTACTCGAATCCAAAATAGCTTATTCAGTTTGCTACACACGCTTTGCCGGCTAATTTATTTCGCAAATTTGTTGCGCAATTTCTTTGTTTAGATTGTTACGTACAGTCATAAACTTGTGACCTTCAAAGAGCGATGTCACCCTCTGTATAGATCCACATTTATCGCTTATAACCGACATTTAAGTCCCATGTCCCTCTTCAAGAGGACTTTTGCTTCGGCCCTCTAAGGTGGTGCGGCTGTCCTTAGCAATTACCGAGAAGTTGCCTGAGCAACGCCCCTAGACCCATTGCCTTGGAGTTCGCGTCTAATGTGCCGCCTAATTACGTGAAACGTTGCTAAGAATACGCGGTTGGAAGGTCGAGCAATATATCCAACGCGTTCGCTGATTCCGTCACAGGACGTGGAAATGCGTATTCGGGGAAGCAGATGAGAACAGACGACAGAGGGATGGTCGTTGTGCTCACACTTGCGCCATGATTCTATATATTCCTGAGGTTTTACGTTCCAAAACCGCGATATGATTACGAGAGACGCCGTATTGAAGCACTCCGGAAATTTCGACCGCCTGGGGTTATTTAACGTTTCAACACTGGCTTCAACATTTCGCCTCCATCGAAATGCAGCCGCCGCGGCAGGGATTCGACCCCACGACCTGCGGATCAGCAGCCGAGTGCCATAGCCACTAGACCACCGTGGCAAGGCACACTGGCGCCGTAGCGACCATAGTAAGTGATAACGGAATTAAACGCGCGTAGGTAGATATTACGAGCGCTAAGTAGCTGAACTTGTGGAATAGCCGGCTCGCTAACCGATTTGTCCCGTCCAGCTAGCACTTCTCCGCACCGTGTTGTCGAAAGACGATCTCCAGGCGCTTTACTGTAGTGTAGTACAACAGCTTATCTTCCGGCGATATTACGATACAAACACCGAATATAAGAATACCTATATCTAGGACAGCTACTGACAGGAGAACCCGCCCACATAAAAGAAATCCACCGTAGAATAAACATGGGACGGGGCGCCTACGAGAGACATTCCCAATTCATGAAAGGAAATCTACCGCTATCACTCAAGCGGAAACTATATAACTACTGCATCTTGCCAGTACTGACATACGGGGCAGAAACTTGGAGAATTACGAAGAGGCTCGAGGGGAAGTCAAGAACCGCCCAGCGGGCGATGGAACGAAAAATGATAGAAAGAGAGCCGAGTGGGTCAGAGAACAGACGGGAGTCGCTGACATAATAACCGACGTTAAGAAGAAAAAATGGACATGGGCAGGCCACGTGATGGGACCGATGGACAGTTGGAACGACGGAATGGATACCAAGGGAGGACGAGTGTAGCCGCGGACGACAGAGAGTAAGATGGGGGGACGAAATCAAGAAATTCGCAGTCATCAAATGGAATCAGCTCGCGCAGGACAGGCAAGGATGGAGAGCATTGGGAGACGCCTCCGTCCTGCAGTGGACATAAGATGGGCTGATGATGATGATAAGTCTGAGTACTAACATTTTGCGTGGCCCCCTGCTTTTTTGTCGAATTGCGTTTACCACCGCCAAGGATTCTCCAGAGCGTATATACATAAAAGCATACGGGTACATTTTGCATTTCGTGCGTGTTCTAAAGGGGGACCCTGTGGTTAATATCCGACCCACGTAGCTGCATGAAGCAGCGCAACATGTTACGCGCTAGCCAAGCTACCATGGCGCATCATAATTTACTTTCCATACTACACGTAGAAGCATTCGTCTGGGCCCGACGGTGACCGGCTCCATTTGCGGCAGTGGCCATCCTGGTAGATATTTAGTATATAGTACGCCTAGCTGAAGACAGAAGGCCGACAGGCGCCGCAAAGTCAACCTAAACAGACCGTCACCTACGTGATTCGTTTCGTTCGGTGTGGCATATTCGAATGACTCGGAAGCTGCGCGGCTCCGTAGAGCCACGATTTTCTCTCCCAACTAAACCGAGCGAGCGCTTCGAAGATCCCAAGGTGGAAAACCTGACAATTACAGTATTTGCCCAATGTTCGCCTTATGTGACCCTTAATCCGCGTGCTTTATATATTGTGAACACTTGGGTCCAAGTTGCAGCGTCAGAAAGATGAAGTGCGCGGTGCTTTGGACCGACAAGCGTGACGCCCGTCCAGCACTTCGCGGTATGCCACTTCTGGCCAACCTGCCTGTGCCCCTGCAGATGCGCTTCGAGTCTTTTCTCTTTCTGTTGTTCTCGGGACGCATTTGCGGCATCTGCTCGTTTAACAGCTATATATAACTCATAAAAACAGACCGCCCACCTTTTTCCGTTTCTCTCATCTTTCTTTCAAAGAAAAACCAGCCAGGGCAGTCGTTTATAAAAAGGGCTTCAAAAACGAACCAGAGCGTGCCGGCGAGTGACACTTCGTGACGTCATTCAGCGAAACCGGATGGCTCCGCTGTTAGTAGTATTAATACCGCAAAGTCACACGCAATAGCCGCACCGTCGATATCGAACTTAGTTCAGTGACAAAGCAAAATAAAAAGAGGAGAAGGAAACGCACTCGCACTTTTCTCAAACCAGTGCTGCTGGAAGAGGTCAAGAACGTGAAAAAGAGTCACCAATACCAATATTACCTGTATTGTACAATTTTGCTCTCAATACTGTACCGTATCGTACCGTGTTGTATTGTATTGTGTCTATACCAATATTGTATCGTGCAAACTACCTCGCTCTTTGTCTTGCAGTAATTTGATCTTGTATATACAGGGCAACCTTAGGGGGAAAAAAACTTTTTCTTTTTCGTAACTGGAGATTGTGCCATAGTGCCGAACACTGCACGCACGCTCTATATACTCCGCCTCGGCAACCAAGGCGTTTATAATTCTCGATGATGCTGTGAAACTCATCTCCCCCTGATTGAGAATGGCGCACGCGTATTGGCAGCTCACCCACATTCACAAAACATTACAAAATAATATGCTCTGTCCGCTATAGAAGCCCATAACATTATCTCGCGAAATGTTGCCACGAAATATGCGCGCTGCGGCTACGACAAGAGTTTGTACGGTACATAACGCAGAAAGCAAACGAATGAGAACAAAAGAGACGAATAGCGAAACGGGCACTAAAATAGCGATCCGCGCGCTGGCTTGCCATGTTGTTTGCAACATTCGCCTGTCTTTGCACAACTCGTCCCCCCGGAGAGGAAGTTCGCCAAAAGAGCCACGAAAATAAGCGTCACCCACTTCGACGAGGACCCCTTTCCCGTTTTCTCACTTTTCTTGTTTCACGAAAACAATCATCAGTCATACGTTCAAGACACCGCGAATTCGCCTGGAAGATATTTTTTATCCCTCAAGAAAAAAATAATAATAATTAATAAAGAGAAATACCTCCGTGCTGCGCGAGAAATTTTTTAGCTGGCGTTTCGTTTTGCGAATGCAAGCGCATATATACCTTTCGGGTGTTGTGCCCTTTTCGTGCATCGTGTGTAGAATGCTTTGAAGATTATCTGATTGTGCGCAAGTGCAGCGGTCGTTCGAACGATAATATTCTTCGGGAGTCTCCTGGGCGAGCCTAATTTATGCCAAATCTTGTTCAGCACGTGCCTGGCAGTGACTTCGGCGCACTCGCGACTCCGCGCCGGCGCTGACGCGCGCGTGCGTGCGTGTGTGTGTGCGTGCGTGCGTGCGTGCGCGCGCGCGTGTGTGTGTGTGTGTGTGTGTGTGTGTGTGTGTGTCTTCATTAAGTTAGTCGCCTCTACCCTACTCCGCACAGGGCTGTTGAGGCGTCCCCTTCGAGGGACGGTTACAGACGTCTGAATTCGTCATCTTTATTAAAAAACCTAAAAATAAATTAAACAGCCGCTGACATAATCTCGCCAATATCGCTATCAGAATTGTGCGTAAAATGGTCATGCGTGTGCGTCTTGCTCAATCACCTGATACAATCAGCAGTAAGCGCACAGCACATACGTCTGCTTCGTCGAAGAGAAATTCAAGCTACGGTGCGTTGATATGCGTATGATGAGCGTCATTCATTGAAATATTCTTACGGAATCGAGCACATTTGGAGAACAGTATGCCGAGTGATAGCAGATGTCGTTTATGACGTTGCTAAGATCGGGCTTAACACACATTAGAAGCGCATTTGACGTTCCACAAGCACCATCGCCATAACTGCTCGTGAATTAGGTGTACTATAATATGTGTACTGCCTGGTAGTTTAGTGGTAGCACGCCAGCTTGGCACCCCAGGGGCCCGGATTCGATACCAGCCTACCGCTTGGTAAGTTGTCTGCAGAGGTCACAGCGCGCTCGTGCGCGTCTGTGCGTTTGTTACGTGTATATTTCAATCTCATGCACACCATGCTACGTCAAACGGTATACCTTCCTTGCTTTTAAGTGTGTTCTCCCCGTAGGTAAAATGCCTGTTTTAGCTGGCCCCCGATTGCCATGAGCTTCATAAAATCTGAACACCTGCGCCACATACCCCTGAATGATTTGTGGGGTTTTACGCCCCAAAACCAGTTCTGATTATGAGAGACGCCGTATAGTGGACGTCTCCGGAAATTTTGACCGCCTGCGGTTCATTAACGTGCACTGACATCGCTCAGTATCGGGCCTCAACATTTCGCCTCCGTCGAAATGCAGCCGCCGCGGCCGGGATTCGATCCCGCAACCCTCGGATTACCGAGGGTTGCGCAGCAGCCGAATACCGTAGCCACTATAGACCACAGTGGCGGGGTCACCCGCATACCCCTAGCCGAGCACTACGGGTATATGCCACACGTGATCGTAGTACCGCTAATCGTGACGTACGTGACGAGTATGTCACGTGAGTGATGTAACGATCAATCATTCGTGTTTACCTTGGATTTATACCCTACCACCCAAATTTCGGTGTAAACCGAGTGAGCGAGGCCGGAAGAGCACAGACAGACAGACAGACAGACAGACAGACAGACAGACAGACAGACAGACAGACAGACAGAGAGACAGACAGACAGACAGACAGACAGACAGACAGACAGACAGACAGACAGACAGACAGACAGATAGATAGATAGATAGATAGATAGATAGATAGATAGATAGATAGATAGATAGATAGATAGATAGATAGATAGATAGATAGTGTGAAAGTTCACCAAGAAATGCTTCGCATTTAAAAAGCTTGAGAATCGCTTTAAAGGCCGGTTCCGTCTGAAAGCGCTGACAATGCAGCGACAATCGATCTCTTTACGCCTCTCCTACGCGAGCGCTAGTCAGATTAGATGGCACAATTCAATTTACGTCAATACAATAATTCATAGTTCGCACTTGATGCTTCTTCAGTGAGAAACAGGACACCCTCGAATAGTGTTTGAGTCGGGAGATTTAATTCAAGAAAACGCTGTTAGCCTCGTGTACTGGTTATGCGCCTGCCCTACTGCCGCCACTCTGTCATCGCCTGGTGGCATCACGGGAGTTGTTGCCAAAAATATTCTGTCATGTATAGTATGCGCAAGCAAAATCAGCCCACACTGTCACGCTGAGACGAAACGCAAGTAGTATTTTTTTTTTATGTGTCCGTGTATGCGTGAGACGCTATAACGTGATTTATTTACGGGCGCAGTGTCCGAGAGTTCGAAAAGTTTAGCACTCAGCTATCGAACTATCTTTACGACGTAGTGATGACGCACAGCATTTTCCTTCTCCCTCTGCATCTCTTGCAAACACCCGAACACACATGCACACAAGCAGGACAAGCATAAAAACAAGGATACGCTATCTGCTCTGTGAATACGTTCTCCTCTTTTTATTCGTATATGTACGGGGGATGCTGGGTTCTGATTTTCTTGGTTCATGGTAACTATACTGGTAACTATGGTATACTATTTTTATGGTAACTATGGTATACTACTTTCTTGGTTCGCGCTGCCGTCCTGCCGTCGTCACACTCAAGCGCTTCCGTGTCTCGCTGAGAAGCTTCGGAACGTTGCCGACTTAGTCCCTCCTCTTTCCAAGACCAGTATTGGGCATTGCTTGTGCTATGCTGGTCGCGTCGAACATGCCTGTGCTTCATTTATTGTGTCATCCTTAAGTTTAAATTTAAAATTACATGTCTAAAAATATATGCCTCCATGGATGTCATTGTTATTTTGTGTTAAAAATATATGCCTCCATGGATGTCATTGTTATTTTGTGTGTGTTTGTAGAGGTACAGCGCCCTGTTTCAGCGTTTGCACCCTTACAACTCGGACAGTTGCATATATAGTGTCTCGTTAACTCCTTCAATAAATCAACTTGAACCAACAGCGCATTCAATCGAAAATATTCTTAAGTAAGTTTCCCGAAGAAAGTCTCCGTAATGAAAATTTAGTTAGTAGTTAGTAGTAAGTTCTTCTAGCTAGCGCAAGAGCTATCTAAGCCATGAAACTTTAAAAAAAAAGTAATGAAAATTTAAATAGATGGCGCTAGGAATCGAACGAAATGAGACAAACACAATGAATGCTGCAGAGTGAAGTCACTGTGTTCCATAAGAAATTACTGAATCGTGTAACGTTCTCTCTTTAGTACTCCTTAAATCCAGTGTAGTCAACGTTCAACGATCAAAGTTAACTAGATCCGGTCATGTGCTGCCATAATTTATGAAGTCACGGCTGGCTAGTGCGGGAACTTCGCAAAGGCGTCGCCGCCCAATTCACTTCTATAACTTATCAGGCCTCCAGACAAGATAAGTCTGGCATTACTGATAACACAGGAGGACCATTAACTATTAAACTGTAGCTTAGTGTCGCGTTCAGCGTCCATTCAACTTGCTTGAATGTAGCAAAACGAAAGTCATTTTTAAGGAATACGGATGATAACCGACGCTGGAAGAATCAGAAGATCCTTGACAGATGGATGTCTCGAGTATCCCCTTTATAAAGGTTTTGTGACCTACTAACCACACCAAGCGCAATCCCTTTAGTGCGGCCTCATATCTTCGCCTGCCTCATTCAATTTTTTTCCTGAATAAAACAAACAAAAAAAAACATCCAGAGCTTAGCTTTCTAAGAATTGCGATCAGTAACCTTGGTCTTCATGCAACTTTATTGTTATTTCTTGCTTACTGCTTACCTAACCACCGCCCCTCTTCCTAACGTCTTACTGATTTCTATCGCGGACACTTTCGGCCTTCGATCATGTGCTATCCCTAAAACGCAGGACTTCCATTCAGTCATACTGGTGAGTATCTCCACATTAACGAAACCATGCTTAGTCATTTCCTTAGCTTTCCCAGAGAAAGTACATGCATGGCTCTGTTGAGTGAATAAGACACGCTATAAGACACGCTATAATACATAAGCGTTTTAAGGCAGCCCAGCCTCTTTTCATGAGGTTAACTAATCCAGCGCCACGAAGCGGCCGCATATGGCATCGAAAGGGCAAACGAACGGACAGCATGTTCCGTCGTCCGTTGGCATCCAGCGTGGATTTCCTCTCACACACCCATAAAGATCAACAGAAAATGGA
This sequence comes from Hyalomma asiaticum, assembly GCA_013339685.2. NCBI lineage: Eukaryota > Metazoa > Arthropoda > Arachnida > Ixodida > Ixodidae > Hyalomma > Hyalomma asiaticum. Next base: position 144,259,360 of record CM023482.1, read on the forward strand.
ATCGCGTTTCTTGCGCTCGAAACGAACTTGACGTTTTTAGGTGCGGAGCACTTTAGGGGCTGGGCTTGTCGGCGTCTCTTGTCGTCGCGGTAAAAGCAAGTTGTCATACTATGGTCAAAGGACAATTGTATAACGGATGAAGCCAGTTCGAAATAAACTAACATGACTTAGACTAATTTAAAATAAAGGAATAGACAGGATTTAATTGCATTAATAACAGAAATTTGTTAAATTCGGTGCCGAAAATTGTGTGGCCCCATCCTCGAGGCAGTGCAGTCAGGACAATGTATGCGTAGGGTCGCCGTGTCAGAAGCAATTTTAACGAATTTCTGCTAATGTACCCGGGCTGTCAGCGTCTAACGTCGTCGTCGTGGCCAAGGTATAAACCAAGCCCATTAGCAGCGACTGACGTTTCCTGTGGGAAACGCCGGAGCATCACCACATGATTCGTACATTCCCAGATATCACGTTAGTGGAGCTGTATCTTGTGCATTGCATGATGTAGAGAAACGCCGCGTCTTTTGTTGTTGTTGTTCTTTTTCCCCTCTTTATTTGCGTGCGTGTTTTGTTCACAAAATAATGGAGGAAAAGGAAGAGCCAGGAGGCGGCGTCGCGTGGTTTCGCTAGCCTCGGCCAATCCCCCACAGTGGGCGTGAGCCATATATTCTCAGGTGAACAACAACAACAACAAACCCACCTCCTCCGATGCGCGCTGCTGCCTCTTGGGTAGGATGGATTAGGTAACCTTTAGCGGCGTTTCACCATGCATTACTCTACCGCTTACCTACTTCGTGACAGAGGCCCGTTTCCCATGATTCTCAAGTTCTTTATGACTGTCTTTCAAGATCGTCATCGTGACGCTCACTCCTGGCTTTTTTTTCCCTTCCTCCTTGCACAAAATGGTGTAATGGAACTTTCGCCGAATACACACACGTTAGCCCGACTAGCACCAGAGCAGATGGTGCCTTTCTTTTAAAGGAGACGGAGTGAAAATTATTCGCGAGCTAGCATTTGGCTGTTGCGCTTGCCGCCACTATGTGCTCATGCGTCTACATAATCCATCTCGTGAAACACACGCACATGCACGCGCATGCGCGTTAAGGGATTGTCCACACCGCCTTTCCTCTGGAAACAATCCAGTAGGAATGCTGGCGTATCAAATTATCAAGAAATACCGCGAAATACAGAGCAGCTCTGCAATAGGGGCGATAGAGTCACAAGACGCGATTTATCTACGTAAATACATTTCCGTAAATGCATTAATTATAGACAAAGACTTTAGTGACGAACTCGTTGCAGTTACATGTTTACAGCTCGTAACTGATTAGATTGGGCTTCGACAGAAATAAAATGACAATGAAACATAGTCGACACTACGGGTACTAAATCGTATCAAACGTGAACCGCACATCTATCTGGCATGGCCTTACCACGAGCTCAAATCAGATCACCAGCCGTCTGCAACGCCGTTCAACGCATGCATCAAAGGGGTCCGGCTATAGCGAATCAAGGTGCACTCACACAATGCATCGGTCAGAGGTGTAGAATTCGGTGCAGAGTCGGCCACCAGCGGGACTGCAGTAATTCCGGATGAATGGGACAATGCCGGTTGCAAACAAAGGATGCGTCAAGTCCAGCACCGTCGTGTGGGCGCACGGTGGCCAAACAGACGCACGCGCCCGGCACAAGAACGCCTCGTTCCGGAACACTCGGCATGTGCGACACCGCGCGGCAGGAAGTCGCATGCTCGTGGTAACGTACCGTGAAAGACGCCGGCTGCGTCTCTATGGCGCCTATGGACAAAAGCGCGCTTTAATGTCGCTTGAGGCTCCCTGATTGTGCCCAGAGGACTCCACCCTTGAAAGAGAGCTAACCGTCATTCAGTTCCCGCAGGAGGACGCCATATAGCCTGCTGCATTCGCAGCTTCACAGCTGTCCATAGTGACTACCATTTGTTGGGTCATTGCCCCATCTCCCGCGCCCTTTAATATAGAACACCGCTAGCATTCAATTAGCACGGTCGCGCTTGGATAACGTGCCCATAAGGTGAGTCTATCGTCGAGTGCTTATACAAACAAAAGTGCGCATTCCTTGTCACAAATTGGCAAAGACGCTCTCGCGGTTCCTTCGCGATGTAGATTTACAAGCTTTTGCTTCATTCTATTTTATCTGTCATATACACGCTGTGGTTCGAACACAACGCAACAACCCCCCCCCCCCCGGACTGTTAGTTCGTTTACTTTAGTTCGTTTTCCTTAACTACGCCCACTTTAGTTCGTTTTCATTTATGTCTCAATTACTACACTACAGTTAAAACTACGGTTAATATCCCCATGCCTTCCTTGGCTTCACTGTCTCTTGGCTTCATTAGGTTGTGTCTATTAAAAGGAACGGCCCTTTGATTCATTCTCCTTCTTTTGAAGGTGTATTACCTAAAATCGCGGAGCTCGATCACCAACGAGCGTAAGCATGAGGCACCACCGTATGTTATGTGTGATGGGAAACGAGCTGCAGGTAGCCGATTCTATTGTTGAGGTAACCACTTCACAAGAACGCATGCACTCGATGTTGCAGATATGAATGCCAGTGATCCTCTTCCATCCCCGTGACTTGGACGGAGATGACCCGGCTAAAGAGCGATGCACGCTTATACACACACAAACCACAGAAACCGCTATACAGTTTTGCACATCTCACGATTATATCTTTTGTTGTGCACGAACTTGCTTGCGTGTTTGTTTGTTTGCTTGTTTGTTTGTTTGTTTTACGCTGCGCGCTTGATGAGCTCATCCCGCATTGACCAGCACTCTGACAGCACGCAAGCTGAATACGCAAGGCTAGCCCTTTCAGCAATAATAATTGCGGTTCTTCTGAGGAAAAGGCGCTACTTTCTAAAAAACGGAAAGGAAAGAAAAGTCGTAGTGGAGGGCTCCGGAAATTCTGACCGCCTGGACTTAACGGCATCTTCGTATACATGCAACCGCCGCGGCCGGGTTTGAGCCGTGTCTTTTGGGTGTGAAATCCTGTATATGTTATTCCAATGGGTATAAGGACGATGTTTTCTTGTGTATTTGCATACGTAGTCTTCGGCGTACACCGACGGCAGGTCCACATGAGTAAGTGGTGCCGAAACGTAGAAGACTTCTGCTTCATTTTAGAATCGGTCTTTGTCAGTCACAGCTGCAAAATTAATCCGATATGCCCTTGTCAGGTGCGCCTGACCGCCTCTTCACACTTATCTACATCAGTATTTCTGCTCATTCTATTTTATTCTGTGGGTCACCTTTCACCAAAGTCGAACTGCCTTGGCCTAGACCTTGATGTCACCTTTAAAATCTAATGTATACATCTTCTCTACGCAGCATTTATCTTCGCAATGCCAAATGAGTGACTTATTCTACGCATTGCACGGCCATTACAGGTTATTTCCTGCTTCGTTCGCCCGAAAGACGTGCACGGGAATCGCCTCTCCAAATGTCCCGCCCAGCTGTCGCAGCAAACCGCGGTGGGACATTTTCCCGGGAGGTGCCTGCCTGTGACCACATGAATATAAACATGAAGCCGGTGACACATGTTCCCCCAAGTCCTCGTAAATCTTTCTTTAAGTTCGCCAGCAATTTCTGTTCGCTGTTCATGTAGGTCATTCGTAAAGCAAATAAGTAAGAATACGACTGCACACATTCGCTCAACTTTATTATTCGTGCATGCGCCGCGATCTGGAAAAAGCCGGTAGTAACGACAAGCGCAAGAAGAGAGGAATGGAAAAGAAGGCAAGTCAGCCCCCAGCACTCACATTCTTAGCCACTGTTTTGACGACCCGTGCGTCTCGAGCCAAGGCGAGGCCCGTCAGAAATGAAAAGACGGCTGTCTTTCGCCGCCGCAAGTCAACGCGTACTACCGTCTGCGGCTTAAACGAATGAATGTAGGCGGAGATAATCTCGTTTGGAGTAAGTGTGTGACTCTTGTCCGCCTCTTCCCCTTGGGTATCGTCAAGACGGCACGGCACACTCGCGCGGTTACTGGAGCGGCAAGGGCATTTGCAAGTATAATCTCGGTTGGCTGCCGTGTCTCGCAGGAGCCTTCTCTCGCTGACGCGAAAGAAGGAACGGGATGAGAGAGAGAACAACGGCCGTTCCCATGGCACGACAGAAAATTGTCAGTGCACTTAGAAGCGAGACCAAAGCATGAGACGAGTACGAAGATTTCCGAGCAAGTCGCCATGGCGACTAACCACAGGCTGCATGTCGTATAGACACGTGTCGATCGGCAGTCGAGAGCTAAAGTTTTGATTTCATTCAATTTTATCGTATCCTCAACACCGAAGTGTTCCAGAGGGGAGTGAATAACAAAAAACAAACAAAAAATCCAAAGAAAGCAAGAAAGCAGCAAAATTGGGTGGTTAACACAAAAACCTATTTGTTAATCGAACCCTGTAATGAGGGTCTCTGATATGGCCGGACGACGCTTTGAGTTGTCCACCGCAGCGGGAAGGTGGCTTCATCCCTGAGAGCTTCTGGTATGGCATTGCATTATTCAAACCTTATGGTTATGATCAATGCGAAATGAAATGTAAGTTCGTTGTTTATTCGGCACATCAGAGTTGAACTAACTAGGCCGTACTAGCACTCCTGTGTAATTTGGTGCTCATTATTAACTACTACTAGAGCTGTGACGGGGATAAATGGCAATGACTGCTGTTGCCAGAAATGCTTTTCTCGGAAGGGTTCTGTCTGGAGCTTCGACGGGGAGAAAAGAAAGGGAGCGGAGATGGAGGGGGCGAGGCAATGTAAAAAAAAAAAAAAATGAAATGCTAGTAAAACAACGATGCTGAAACGGAAACACTCTGGCGACGCTACTCATCACAAAAGCGTTATGACACGCCTGGCAAGCTGTCTGCTATTTAATTGGAATTCTAGCGGCAGTTGCGGTAGCTAGCGGCGTCGCCTGCTTCGCTCTAACATGAGATACTTGCGTACAACAACGCCCGATGATGCTCCACTATGCTGTCGTCTCAACGCATCGGTTTGAGCGAAACTGCCAACATTCTTCGCCATACCACAGTGTAAACTTGAGTGACGAGTCGCACATATTCGCCGTGGCGATGCGTACACTTTAAAATAGGCACCGCTTAATGTCTCCACTCAGTGGAAGCCATGCGCAAATATATATACGCTAACGAGGCATTGCTTTGTTGATCACCATGCATTAAAAAAACTAAGTTTGGCGCTGCTGTGGTACAGTGATTATGGTGCTTGGTTGCTCACACGAAAGACGCGGGTTCGATCCCGGCCACTGGGTTCGCATATTTGAGTAGGCAAAAATGTTATAGGGGCACGTGTACTGTGCGTAATCGATGCACGTCAAAGGACTCCTGTTGGCCGAAATATCCGGAGCCCTCCACTACGGCGGGCCCCATAACCACGTCGTGGCTCTCGCGCCTTTTTGTAGCGAAGCTGCCTAGGGGCTCGCGTCCGCCGCCGTCCCCCTCACGCAAGAGGGAAAAGAGATATAGATTCTAGTTAAAGAAGTGAAGAAAATAGGCTGAAGAGCGCACGGTAACTTTCTCTCAGTGAGGACACCTCAATTGATGCACTCGGGTGGTGGGGGAATTAAAGAAACAGAGAGAAGAAAGCGGGGAGGCCCAGCTCATAACCATACCGAGGGAAAAGACGACAAACTTTCGTCCTGGTACATGAGTATGCGAGGAGGCATTATGGAAAGAAAGAAAGAAAGAAAGAAAGAAAGAAAGAAAGAAAGAAAGAAAGAAAGAAAGAAAGAAAGAAAGAAAGAAAGAAAGAAAGAAAGAAAGCTCTCGGATTAGCAGAAGCAAGAATCGGAACCGCGCTCTCCCTCGACCCACTAGCGACACCCTTGCCCTCAGCCTCCGTGCCCTCAGTCCACTGCTACATTGTAGTGATAGTAATAGACGACAGTGATAGTGAACTTGACACCCTCGGCAGTTACGTAACGATTAACGATAAAAGCACAGCTTCGCCGCTCCCACGGTTTTGACAGCGTGGCAGTGAATTCAATATTTTCTCTGTATTGGTATGACATATGTAATAAGATGTCTGGCACACAAATGCAGCGGCGGCTATCTCCTATGCTCTTGAGTGGGAGGAACGTTCAACATACGCGGTTCAATCTCAGCGACCAACCAGCACCACCACAATAACAATATGGTTCAACAAGAACAGAAAATAAAAGACATACACACGCCCATACACGGTATAGAAGCCATCCCGTGATGCTGGAAGAGAGGAAATCCGAGACATTGTTTGTCTGAAATAAAGAGCTGAAATAATTAATTACAATATTAATTAATGAAATGATTGTGACTGGCGGACCTTTGTTTTATTTAAACTGTAAGCTTGTGGAGCGTGCTTGCTAAGAGCTCGTCGCAAAACTTTGAGGGCGCAAAAACTGATCGAGCATAGGACTTTAATAGACGAACATTTACAAAACTGTCAGGCGTGCGCGCTGCTATCCTAAAAGCACGTCGCGAGGGATATTCAGTTTGACACTACGGACATCATGTTCTTCATACATACAGAGTACACATGAGGCAATAACAAGATCATGGCAAACAAGAGCCATGACAATCTATTTGCAGTTATCACTGTTATGAAAGTTATCGCGCTGTAGCTGGGCCTCAAATAAAACGATGGCCAGAGTAGCTGTTATGATCAGTTGAAGCATATCCTGTAAAAGGGTTGATAGAAGGCGGCCGCGTTATCCAGCTAAGTAAAAGGAAAGCGATGGTCGGACCGCTGATGAAGAGATGTACATGGCACAGACTGTTCGGCAGTCTGAAGCGCTCACCGCTTACGCAATTCATAAGGCGTGACACGTAAGGTTACATTTCGCTATTGCATGGCAATGTGCTGCTGCTGCTCATGATGATGATGATGAAGGAGAGGTGGAGGAGGAGAAGGCGACAAATCATCACTTAGTACGGGTGGGACGCTTTACGGCCAGTGGACAGTGTGACACCTGATGCACCTTTGTGCATTTGCCTCAGTATTTTCAACTATTTAGATGTAGTACATGTCGCTCTACGGGCAATCGAGGGCCGCTGTTGATGCTTCTATCGCTGCTGATGATAACAAATGGTGGCGCAGTTGTTTCTAACAGTTGGGTGGCCTTAATGTGCGCAAACGTTACGCAGTTGACCTTGCGTGACTTTTAGTGCAAACTACTAAGCAACAATGTCCGCACATATGTGAATGTGCACACGTGAATCTTCAAGGACACCGTTGACGCTGCTGCTACTGTTCACTATGAATTAGGTTTGGCATATACATTTGTAATGGCTGGACAGATTTAAAGATCCCATATATCGGGCGAAGACCATTAATGATTGGTTTCTGGGGTTTTACCTCCCAAAACCACGGTATCATTATGTGAGACGCCATTGTGGAGGGCTTTCGGTTCCATCCCCGCAGCCGCAGCAGCATTCCCACAACGCGAAATGCAAAAAAAAAAAAAAAAAAAAAAAAAAAAAAAAGAAGAAAGAAAGAAAAAAAAACGAAAAGGAAATACATGCATGAGTATGTGATCACGGATTACGCACTCATAACGATGAAGGTTGGTATGACTAACATAAGTGATACGTCATGACATCAACTTCGCTGTTCCGGCACAGTTTTCACGGTATGCAACTGGCTTGAACTCTCTTTTTCTCTCTTCCATCTCAACCTAGAGGCGAATCGCTGCAGCACAATCTAACACACGGTAGCAAACGTGCAGCCGAAAGGAAGCCCCAACAGTGTTTCGAGAAAACAAGTAGACGCCTACAAAATAAGCACAACAAGCAGAAAGAAGAGGCACAAGATAAGCGCGTCCTGTTCTTGTGCATCTTTTCTTCTTTTTTTAAATGCTGGTAGCACTGCTTAGGTGTCTACCTTTTCTCGAAGTTACGTACCAACTAGCCCAGCAATAAGTTCTGTTAACCGACGGCATGTGTACCATTATCAATTCTTTATTCCTATATGTTCTTGTTGTATGTGCTGAAAAGACAGAGAGGGAGAGAAAGAGGCCACACAGAGGGGCATATACATCTTCTTTCCGACTACCCCCTCACTGGAAAAGTTGCGCAAACTGGCTGAAGCAAAGAGAACAAAAGGCAAAATAAGATGCTTCGAAAAGGAGGATCGAAATGAAAGGCGCGTGGCTCGTGTTTCGAAAGTTCTGGCTAAGCTTCTGGCAAGTTTGACGAACGTATCCCTTGACGGACAGGTGCCAGGCCGGCGCCTGCGGATTTTTCGAAAGCGGATGCTCTTCTTGCATCACAGTTCCATCAACGGTAACCGGAGAGGTAAGCGCTTAATGCTGCACGTCATCCAAACGCACTTTCGCTCACGTGTGTGTGTCACTTCGGTTTGTGAAACCGTTACTTCGGTTTCACAAAATGACACTTTTCATAGTCAAATGCGGCATAAAATTAGGTCGCCTTCGCTACGGAAGACTCCGGTATCCGTGCGCCATTGCTGCTGCGGAGCGAGATGGTGCTCTCGAAGTAGTTTAAGCATTCATTCATTCATTCAGCATGATCAGGCGCGGCAACGAAAGATCGCCATTTAACAAAATACACCATATACTATGCCTTAAGGGCAAGCCCATTTCGCAATAAAAAAAAAAAAAAAGGAAAGATCGCCAGTCGATAAGGGCGCTTGCTCGTCGTCGCTATGCAATGGAAGTGGAAGCACTGTGCCGTTCAGACCACTACGAAAGGCCGCGGCAGCTGCGCTCTTTCGCCATTCAGTTTCGGTTTCCTGGGCGCAATTAGCCAGATTTCAGCTATCTGTACAAATTACCAGCGTTGCCCGTTTGCAAATATTGCAACGAATATGGATTCCCTGAGTAAATGACTTTCATTCGTCAATTTGGCTTGTGCATCTAGCTGTTCTGATTTAAAAGTTAATTAGTCTATGTTTGTTAATGACTGTTCAAAATAATAGTCCTACCGTTGTTGAAGTGCGTGCCACCATGAATAAAGCAATACCGCAAAAAGTGTACAAATATCTTCTTTTGTGTATTTATGAATACTGCGGACACATTTTCTGAAGCATATGGTATATGTCGATCCAACGTAAGAGAGGCAAAAGAAAATTATATATATATATATATATATATATATATATATATATATATATATATATATATATATATATATATATATATATATACACACTTTGACGAAAGCTAGTCCACCAACCGTAAACGTAACGTTAAAGTACGCGTATACATCCTAATAACTCGCACTTATGTAATTTATATACGAGTGCGGTGCCACAGGTGCATCAAGCGCATTCAAGTATGAAGACCTCTGAGCACTGCGGTAACGCCAGTAATTAATAAGGCTCAGTCCGAAGATTGCCTCAAAATAAACATCTGCAATTTCATAAGAATTAAACGTACGCGAACGTAGTTTGACAGCGCGTTTGCTGCGCCTGTGAACAGTTTACAAACGTCTTGAGGGAAACTCTTCAGGAGATCCTGTTCAGAAAAAATGTGGACTGTCCAACAAGGTCCGCAACCAGGCTCTCTATTTCGCTGCGACATTGCCGAGTGGGAAATTAGCCTACGTACCTGGTATGTTCCCGCGTACACTCGTAACGTCCTTCAGGCAAAGCAGCGGCCTTTGTAGTTTGGCCGTCTATTCACCGCGCGTCCACTAGTGCAAGCCGGCGTTGAGCATGTGGAAACGGGCCAGCGCAGCAAAGCCGGCGAGCAGTGAAAAACGAAACAAAACCAGGCCCCGCGTGGAATCTGACAGCCCCTGGGCGGCTGCTAGACTTTGGTTTTATTCTTCCCGTGTTTCCGTCGGAGCTTGCAACGGAGGCACGCGTCGCGTTCTAAATTTGGGCACCCAGTCTCCGAATGCCTGCCCTGCAACATGATCCGAAAGGGAACGGCAGGGCGCCTCTTGCGGTGGAAAATGAAAACGCACATCACGTGACGGAAAGGAAAAATTCGTCTGCTTTCGCCGTCGGCTCCTCGTTGTTACGTACTTTTTAATTATAGCGCCTGTATACAGCAGCACCGAGTTTGAGAAGCAGAGGTAGAGGTACCTCTCATTATTCGGTTGCGCTTTCACTTGGCGGTTGACGCGGTCCTCACCTGGCATTCAGATTTTGAAAAAAAAAAAAAAGAAAAAGTGCTCGGAAAGCCACGGGATCTCATGCTAGTAAAATTTATAGCACTTCGTTTATACAACGAAAGTTATAACAAACCTTACGACATTTATCTGTGCAAGTAATGTCATCGGTAGACGAATGGCCCAATAAAGGCAATTCGTCCTACGTGCCTATGAAGAGCTGCAATGTTTAATAGAGCCAGCGAAATTATAGTTGTTTTTGACAAGTAATACTCGCCATATAATTGTTACTAGCAAGGAGTTGCAAAGGAAATACAAGCAAACTTATCAGAAAGAAATCATCCTCTCTGACAAAAAAAAAAGCTTTCTTGCGTTGACTAGCGATTACATTTAAGATTTTGGGCATGGGAATAACAAACATTACAAATAAGAAAAACTCGACTGCTAGACCGGTTCACAGGGAAAAAAGAAAAAAGAAAGAAACGAGAAAAAAATAAGTACTGTATGGGTGCGCTAGCAATTTTTTACTGCTATGCCGTACAAACTGGGCCCAACACAGTACATTCCTGAAGCATTATTACGAAGGGCAGTACGGCAGTACAGCCAACCGCCAACAGTGCTCGAGGTATCTGCACACTTTCGGTTACATCAGCTTTAAATTGGTGGTTAAGTTGATACGCATATTACCTTTTGTGTGACTTTATTTGGTAAAGTTCAATATTTATAATCATGTCTAGATTACCTAGCCTACCACTCCGCTAAAGCCTACAGGTGGAACAAGTTTCTTATATGATGGTAACAAGACCCAATGGCTCTTCATGGCCAGCTGTAGATTGCAAAGGGACAACACATTCCTGTTATTCAGGGCATAAGAACACCTGATGAAAGTTACGTTACAACCACCATTCATTTGAACAAGCCAGTGCACTGCTTATTATACAGTATCATTACAGCTTTAGAATTAGGCACAAAGGATTTCCACTGTCTATGGTTCTGATTGTAGTGTTGTATGGTCACAACCCATGGGAATGTCTTGACTAGGCATAACATACTATTGAAGCAATGGAGCTAAATTCGATCAGAAAGACAAAACAATTATTCGACATAGTGAACATTTATTAGACAGAGAAGTTGCCACCTTGGATGCTGTAACTTCACAAGAGAGCAAATTAAATACTGGGAGTCAAGTGAATGCAGGACACAACACGAAATTGGGAGAGATCAAGGAAGTACATTTTTCTTTTCACTCGGTAGTAACATGAGCAATACAGGCACAGTATAAAACAATCTGCGTAGCCAACTAATGCAAGAATGAATGAAAATAGCTATGCTATATACTAATCAAGAGACAGGAGATACATTCAAACATGCCTTTATACAATGACAAAAAAGATACCAATGAAATGAAATGATGAATAGCCAACGTACAAAAAAAAGCATCTGCCTCTTATAATACATGCAAATGATGGTACAAAAATCATTCAGTTAATAATTATTGGAAGAGTAATTCTCTTAGCATAAAAACAATAATCTGCGATGGATATTGAAGCTCCCATTAACATGTTTCATACAAGCAGCAACGAGTGGTCAGCGCTATGGACAGCGAGCCTAATTATCTAATGTAAGATAAAAGCATTGATGCACATCCAAATCTACACAAAACACATAAGCATTAAAAGTTCATGAACAAATTTTATACATGCAGCAACCTTAAAAGTCATACATGCTACTTGATTGCAGATATGACTTGGAAGTTGCTGCCAGACCTAGACAAACGTTATGTCAATCAGTGGAAACCAACAATCTTACGATTAGCATGCTGCTAATAGAGCTTCTTAACCTACTGTGGCCAACCAGTTACTTGAGGCTGCAAAGCTTTACTAACAGATTAAAATTAACATAAATAAAGCAATATACAACAATATGAACCTGTACACAGTTTGCATGAGGCTATGTTACCGTACCCTGTCAGTTACTAAAGGGTGCACGTAAGGCCCTGCTTTGGACAATGCACGCAACAAAAGGTCATTGTGTTAAGCAGCATGCCGTGCTATCACTTGTCCCAGAGACCTGCCTCCTTCATTTTGTTCTGGAAGAAGCGGTCCAAGGTGTTGGCGCACTTGTAGTACTCTGTGTCGGGGCTATTGTAGGCACGACAGTTGCTGAAAATCCGCTGCATGTCCGCAATAAACAGCCGCTTGTGCACGTAGTAGTGGTTTTTCAGTCTTTCTGCCATCGTCTTTAAGTCTGTGATTGAGAAGAACAATTCTTTAAGCTGCTATTGTAGACCTTGAGAATGGCGTTTGCCTAAACTTATTGGTAGTAATAGCAACATACGATTTCTAGCAAAACGAAGTGGCGATGACACGAAAAGAACGACACGTTTCTGAACTAGCAACTACACATTTAGTTGTTAGTCCAGCAGTGTGTTCTCTCCTTTTTTTTTTTGTGTGTCCTCTTCAATACACTATCGTAAAATCCAGAGCAGGCATCCCCCTTGGGCAAAGAGATAATTCAACAAATCTATAAAGAAAGCTGGGAGGGAGGGAGGAAGAAATGGTGGGGGGGGCTTACTTGCTTGCAAACCTAAATTCAAAATGGCAGCGGAACTGCCAAAGATAGAAAAGAACACGAAGTGGTTCTTTTCATCAATATCTGTAAAAGAAGTGCATTTACTGCTTTTATCCAACAGGATAAAGCTTTTGAAGCTGTCAAGCAACTCCTCAGAGTCGGACATACAAGTTGTGGGCCTCCCGGCCTGAGGAGCACCGAACATTTCATTCACGCTAGCAACTGATGCGGCTCAGATACGTACACCCGACTAGAGAAAACTATTCTAGCCCACTCTATTCCAATGAAAATGGAAACCCACAAAGCCTATCATCTCCCAGCTATAGTCATGGCTGGCTACGCAGATGAGGCGCCTGACAATGGCTGCACCACAGCCATTGTCGAGCCTCGGCAAAAGTGTGGTTAAACAACAAGTTTCCTTTCCTTACTTGCATTGTTTATTATAATTCCTTGTGCATCTTCTTGGAAAGCTGACCCACGCTGAGGGATAAAAAAAAGAGAGTGAGGGCGCGGCTGCTCAGGATATTACGGCAGACTAGAAACCCCTCTTGCTATTGTAGAGCTTAGTGCATCAATAGCTGCATCCCGCACTGTGGAAACGGACGATAATATAGGCTGGGAGCCAATGAACGTACACAAGAGTGAACAAACATGGTTGTAGCCATGTTCTATTTTTTAATAAACACCCTTGATTTGTTAGTGTGCAGAATGCACATTGCACTGCAAAAATTCTGCCCTGGGCAATCCACAAACAAATGATTGCAGTGTGACATTGCATTATGCAGAATGACAACATTTTAAGTGCTCTTTTTAAAAATCTTGAAACACACCTATATCTTCCACAGGTCACAAAAGCATAGTATGATACATAATCTATGTGTAAAGGTCAATAGGCATTCACGTGGATTCAGAAAAAGCTATCACCTCATAATCTGCGAGAATAGCTCAACATAAGGACTCAAACACAATTTCAATGCGGCCACCTAATTTCATGGCATCATAATTCGGAAAGTAGTAAATGTGTGGGCCAAAACCACTCAATGCTATAGTTGTTTAGTCACAGTAATAAAAAATATGGCCCCACCCAATCTCTCGCTAGTGTGGTGTTCCGACACAGCCTTCCTGTGCCATTCTGACCAAGGTATTTAAAATATAGACCAATCCAACAGGACAGTGGCAGTATCAGATCTTTCTTCTAAACGGCTCATTGTTTTACTGTATGAACACCATAGCCGAGCCACATATACATAATGCAAAGGAAACATAGCAACAATTTTAGTGTAAAATGTTCAAATGTAAGTGGAGCTTTAGAAGCAGGTTATGCATCAGCATTAAAAACGTTTTTCAGGCTAGGATAAGGAATGGGAACCATTAGTGAAGTGAAAATAAAGCCATAATGTAAAAATTATAATTGAAAGAGCAGAACACCAATTCATTTTGAATAAAGCGTACTGTTTTTGGAAACCCTATACCGCCAGAACTGATGGCCTCAAGTTGGCTACCCTTGGCTATCCACTTTTCTAATATTCAAATATTGCAATAAAATGGCGCATGTGCCTCTGCTTCTCTTTATAAAATACCTCACACGTGACATCCAAACTAGAAGAGAAGCTCAGGGGAAGATGGATGCTTGAATCGATGAACAGATCACAAAATACGATTTAGAACAGGGAATGTCACAGGAGCCAACGTTTCGACAAGTGGACTTGTCTTTGTCAGAGCGGTGACTGCCTTCTCCAGCGTTCATTTATGTACGCCATTGCACACTCTCCCCCGTCCTCAGAAAGAGAGGAGAAGAAAAGCAGCACATGCAAATAACACAAAAAAAAGAGAAAGAAAAGAAAAGAAAAAGAAAAGAATGCAAAAAAAGGGGGTAGGGTGTAGGGGAGGTTGGGTGACAGGTGTTAGCATGACTAATATAAATGGCAAGAGGGATAGCTTCCAAAGAATCCACTCCTTGTACATATCTTTGAAACCCATTGTGTGCACAGCCCTAGAAAGCAGGATGAAAAAAGGAACACAGGCACCAAACAGGAGTTGCTCCTATGGCATGTGTCCCCCTCTCCACCCCGCACAGCCTGCACAGCACCCACAGTGCATTTCACAGAAAGCTTGTTTCTAAAAATGTAACTCCACTGCTTAAGGCAGTTGTTCTGGTGTAAATGGATGGGGGATCGCCACCTGAAAGTAGACTTTCTGGAAGCAACATTGTTAGCTTGTGCATACCTTAACCTTTTGTGCATCCACACCTGAAAGTCTACTTTAAGGTGGGGATCCCCCATCCAGTTGGAAGAGAACAATGGCGTTATGCAGTGTAGTTACATATTTAGCAACAGGCTTTCAGTGAAATGCACTGTGGTTGCTGTGCAGGTGGTGCAGTATGGAGAGGGTACACATGCCATAGGAGCAACTCCTGTTCCAAGTGTAGCACCACAGAAGCACACAATCTACTGCAGAACTCGCCGAACAACATGTGAACGAACACAATAAGGTTTGGCCGGTTTGGCTATCCTACGGCTGGCAATGAATTGGCGTGCGCTAGATTGCGGTTTCGAGGGTATGGTAGACGCAGCATGGTGCTGCTGGCCACACCTGGTTCCAGCGGTGTGAGTATAGTGGGTTCGAGGATACGAAAAAAACCAAAATGGCGGCACTGATAGTGACTTCGGTTGGCAGTTAGTGGTAAAAGGTCAGTAAAAACGGACACCGAAGGCTATAAGTGTCCAGCATTTTGGACTTTTTAATACATTGACTCTATGGGGAACTTGGTGGCGCAGATGAGTCTGGGAAATCAGGCATGTCCAAAATTTTGGGCATCCAGAAAATCCGATGTCGACTGTAGCTCATTAGAGGAGCTTATGTATGTATTCCTCCGACACCACTTACCCATTGGATACTTGATGTGATCATAGTAGTCAGGTGCCTCGGATTTTTCCACTGGCTTTAGAAAGGGCCATGCACTACTGTGATTCTGAAATTACAAAACATGCATAGGTATATCATTAAACAAATAGAAAACTCACACAGTGCCTCATATTTCTGAAAAAAATCCTGTTGTTAAGTCTCGAATGCAAAGGATTATTTTTACCTTAACTTGTATCAGCACAGACTTCATTGCTTGGTATGCCTGATCGGGATCCATCTGCTCTTGCTTCACACTGCAGAAAGTAGAAGAATGGGAGTTTTGCAGTAAAGTTGCACAGTAAAAGCACATTCAAATGAAATCAATGGCACAAAAAAAAATCTTTGCGAAATGTAATTAGCAATGATAATAAATAGCCATACAGTTATAAATTTTATTAATGATGTGCTTGTTCACATATTTTCATCACAGTGGATCTAGGTGGCCCTCATAAGAACACAGACACTAACCAGCCCAGCCAAACAGCAGCACAGCTGGCCTTACACATTAGCCGGCTTGTCATAAAAGCTGACAAATTCAAAACAGCACAACTCTGCCAGATTCTATTGTAAAGTGCTTTGAATCATAGGTCAATACATGCTATGTGTAAAGAATGAGCAGGGTGTGTGCATGTGTATAAGTTTAGAATGCTGCCCATATGAATCCCTTATGCACGACTACGCCTGCTCATTATTGGTATTAAGTACGCATGCCAGATTGCAACTCTGCTTCTTAAGCTTGAAAGGCCTCTGTGCTTGATACATTGGAGGATGCTTCGTGCTTACCCTTGCGTAAGCACCCAGCTGCATGCATAGGAATAATATTCAGCTCAGGTGCAACCATGAGGCGAGGCATGCAACACGTGCCCTACCAATGAGCTTTTATGCCAAGCCTTCAGTATCTTGTGAACACTACCGCATAAACTGGACTATAGGTCGAGTGGGAATATAGGTCAACCCCCCAAGTTTAGGTGACCAAGAAAGATTTAACAAAAAAAAACAAAATTGCCGAAACACATTTATTTGCGAATCGGGCACACTGCCCACCCATCGCTGGAGCTCCCCTCAACCACTATCGCAGCTGTTCCTACTCGTCAGACGAAGTATCACTGTCTTCTGAAGTACAAGAGTTTGTTGCTGGCCGCCTCCCACAATGCATCGTCTTCCATGCCATACAGCGAGTTGCTGATGCAACATTTCTTAAAAGCATTTTTCACCATGAAATCAGGCAGGGAACGCCAGGCGGAAAGCATCCAGCCACAGACAGTCGCAAGTGGAGGCCTCTGTAGGCGGCCCGTTGGTGTCTTTGGATTGTTGCTGGACATCCACTCCTGGTACAGCAGCTGCACTCGGTTTTTGAACGGCTTGTTCAGCATATTGAGCGGCTGGAGGGTGGATGTTATACCACCTGGTATCACAATGAGGTCCGTTTTTCCATCGCAAGTGCGAGTTTTACAGCGTCGATCAGGTGACCACGAAACGCATCCAACACAAGCATGCTAGTGCACCTGGCCGACGGTTCCAGACTACTCATATCCATTCGAGCATCATGGCCTTGCCCATGTATCCTTTTTGGTTTATGCGAATGACAACACCAGGCGGGAATGCTTTCTTCGACATTGTTTTTCATTTGAAAATGACGAAGGACAGCAGTTTTCTACCGTCTGCCGCGCAAGCCAGCATGACGGTGAAGCGCGAGTGTTCGTTGCCAGTGGACAAGGGCTTCACATCCTTGGCACCACGCTCCGTGATCGTGGTTGACGAAGACATGTCAAACCACACGGGGGTCTACATCGGCGTTGCCAATTTGCCCCGTCATGCAGTTCTGTTCCCAAAGCCGGTTCACGAAGTGCTGGGAGTTCACAAGCTTGTCCTCAAACTCCTCCGGCAACTTTTGACAGATGGATGTGTGCCGGCGGAGAGAAAATCCTTTGGTCTCGTGAATCGACGCACCCTCGAGTTTGGTGCACGGAACTCTTCTCTTGTGAGCCCTGCTTCTTGAGCGAGCTCCACAGCTTTGTTGCGAATGGTATCCACAGTCACTGGCAGCGAGCACGCACGAACTTCCCGCATGAAGTCCACGAGCGTGTGCTCCAGCTGTGGATAAACCGCACTTCGCCCATGAAACGATGTTTTCCGAGTGTTGCACTTCTGCAGCTTCCCTTTCTGCGCTCTCCAATAGCGCACGCTTTTTTCCGAAATGCCAAAGCGGCACTGATGGTCATGTTGCCGTTTGCTTCCGTGAACTCAACAACATTTAGTTTAAATGCAGCTGAGAACTGCCTCCTTGTGCCACTACTCATATTCAATGAACAGAAAAAAAAAAGAACACTATAAAAATCAAACGCGACATCAATCGAAGAGGAAAACTTGGAACAGATCGGAAACAGCACGAACAAAAGACAGGGAGACTAAAAAAAAAATCAAAAAAATGCCTGCTATTGGATTTGGATGTAGATACGACCGCAAGTGGCTTTTGACACACATGCACGCCACATGTTGCCAGACGGTGACGCACTGTCCGCTAAACACTGCTATATAAGACGAGGGATGACTTTAGCTGGTTGTTTTATTGAAAATCTCCAACTTATACTCCGGTTTATACAGTACTTAGCTCAATCACAGAACAATTTTTCATCCGCACAATCATTGCTAGGCCCTTAAAGAGCAACAGCAAACCTATATTTAAAAGACAAATGCAAATTTGTTTATATTACTTACTATTTCTTGTCTGGTTTCCAGCCTGCTTCTCCTACAAACAAGAAGAAATTTGTTGCATCAATGAAATGACCAGCAGCACAACCCAGAATGTCATCATCAGCCAACTTTAAGTCCGCTGCAGGACAAACGCATCAACCAACAATCTCCACTCCACCTTATCCTACACCAAGTTGATTCATTTTATGCCTGTAAGTTTCTTAATTTCTTCACTCCACATAACCATGTGCCATCACAGGCTGCATTTTGCATCTCTTGGTGCCTATTCCACCACTTGCAATGTGCAATGATTACACAAAAGGATATGGTAACTAGAGTCAGTTTCCTTCTTGTCTTTGCTTTTATTTTTTTTACATTCTATTTTGTAAATACAGCGATCCCGGATATACCAAACTCGGATCTATCGAATTATTTGCTATATCAAACAGTTGGAAAATCCTCTTGAAAATTCAACGCAAAAGCATAGGGATGGCGCGCATGTATATCGAAGACCCATGGACCGCTGCATTTGATATATTGAACTTTGACCCGCGCCAAACCCCTCAGATGTGCTCTTCCTTACATAAGTTGATCATGTTTCAGCTGTAGTCTGACGTGTTGCGATCCATATTTGTGCGCGATGGTGCCGAAAAATGCGGTGTCATTGCGTTGCTTTGGGGGTTTGTGCACTGTCTGCTGCACCAATTTTAGACTGCAATGCACAGCAGCAACATTTTTGAAAAATGCTGACAGGCAAAGGCCCCAAATGAGCTGGATACAAAGCGGCTGTGGCTCCGGCAGACTGCACCAGCAGCGTCGACCTGCATCAACGCGACGTGGGCATTCTGATGGTTGTCTTCGCGCTACCGCTTGTAGTTCACCAAAGCACAGCCTTCAAAATTAGGGGCCGCATGATGTCATCTACGTCATATCTACAGTACCGATCACGAAGGCCATGTTTTTTGTTAGTTGCAGTTTGCATACCTGCAATGTCTCAAAAATTACCCAGGAGACTTCCGGATTTCGAACATTTCCCTCGTTTGTATGGGTAACAGAAAAACGTCCCAGATATTCAGTTGTGCCTCATTTCTATTCGCTTAAAAAATTTAACACTGATGGATTTTAAGTATGTTATGGCTATATTAACCATTGATATTTCATAGATGATGTGCGTGTGTCCACACAAATCTATCCCACAAATTATCTCGCCTTCAAGATTGTGTGTCAGTACTGCTTTAAGTGGAGAGTGTCTGTTGAGATAGCTCGCGCGACCACCCCTCTCCCACTGGCACCCCTTATGGTCCTTCACCTGACGAAAGACGGGCTGGTGTAGTGGTTGCGGTAGTCGGCTACCGCCCAAAAAACGCCAGTTCAATCCCAACTGCGGCAGTTGCATTTTCGATGGAGGCGAGTATGCCAGAGGCCCGTGTACTGTGCGTTGTCAGTGCACGTTAAAGAAGCCCAGATGGTCAGAATTTCCGTAGCCCTCCACTACGGCGTTCCTCTTCCGTCTCTTTCTGCCCATTTCCCCTTCTCCTACGGACGCTTAGCTGTACTCCCGAATGGGCTGAAGAAATCAGCGTCCCTTCCTTACCCGAACCACAATCAAGAGGGGCTGTGCGTTTCCTCTCTGCTTGAGAAGCAGGCGATGACAGGCTTCACACGCAGAGAAGTGTTATCGCCGTTCGTGCGACAGAGAAGCCGGGTCGTTTCATCTCTGCTTCAGCCATGTTTGCCCCCAGCACTAGCGCGCTTTTACTCATGCATACGACATATGATGCATAAGCGATGTTATCAATCTTGTCTTTGTGCAGAGTGGCGACTGCAAAAACTCAGTGACGGTGTCCATGTAATTGTACACCGATCCTGAGATCGTAGCTGACGTTGCCAGTGCTGAGGGATCGGACCCGACCAGTGATGAACGTCTACGCTAATGATAAACAACCTTGTACTGTGCTCTGAGAGCTTGCGTCAGCATTCGCAGTCATTTGCTGCTGTTGTGGCGCAATGGAAGGCACTGCATTTGCTGATCTGTAAGGCCCCAGGATGGCTCGAGGAACTTGATGGCTTACAAAAAGCTTACATATTTCTTTCATACGAAATAAAGTGTGAGTGTTTTCACGCTGATCTGTTGCATATTCTGGGCAAATCGGTATTCTATTGCTTATTACTCTCTCGGGAAACAAATTTGAGACGTGCACTGTTTTAAGACGAGCTTCAAATAGGCATATTTAGTATTTCAAATTATCGATATATCAAACTATTTCGCGATCCCCTTCGAGTTCGATACATCCGGGATCAACTGTATAATTTTATAGCAAAAAAACACACCTGCTTCTCATGTTCTATCTCTATTAAAAGAAAAGAGAAAAAAAGACAAAGGGAGCAAGTACTTACGAAGGCCTGGAATACTCTCGAGAGGGATCTCCCTGACGCCCTCCTTGAAGCAGGGCACACCAGGGTACACTTTCTGCATGTGTTCCTGCTGTTTCTCGATGAACTTCTTCACTATCTACAGCACACAAAAAGGGAGGGAAAGACAAATAAGGTGTTAATAGGGGAAGAATAGCTAGCTCATCATTTTACATTAGTGTACAGTAACAATAGCAACAAAGCTGAAATTTTGTCAGTCCATGGATCTTAGAACTAAATTCAAGGTTAGATATTCGGTCTATACGTAATATCTCCTTACAACTGCAACACTTTCCACTTAATTCTGTGTAGCACAAAAAATACAAACAGAAATTCAACTTTACTTTTCATTTCATCAGCGTTCTGCTGGTATTTACATTTCAATGCGCGTAAGCAAAAATTATGCATCCATCACGATCTCTCTGCTATAGACAACTGCCATTCAAGGGACATCGAACTGCCTTTCGGACTGCACAAAAATACCTTAGTACCATTCTGACACTTCCCAGAAACAAACAAGAGAAAGACTTTTTCAAAACGATGTAGTAGGAACAATGATATTGGTATGCCGTTTTCTCTTACGCATTCTGTCTCAAAGCCCCTCATTTTGGTGGATTGGAGCGCTTGTGAGGCGGTACCATTACCACCTTATCACATGGATTCAACGTTGTGTGGATCTTTTTCCTACAACACAACTTTGTGTTCAGGCCAAGTGGTGTTGTTAACCCGCACTTCCAGTTGCTTGGATCTTGCTGAATGGTGTGGCTGAGCAGTCGGGGCTGTCACGAACTCACCCTTTTCAGTCATGTGATCCACTGTTTACTTCCCTCTGTCACGTGTACAGGCTTAAAAGTGCATACCTTGGTGCCTTACATCCCCTGTGTGTGTGCCTTGTTCTTGATCATGCATGTACATCAGAAGCAAGCACAGCAACTTTCCAGCGAATGCTGTGGTCCTAGCTTGGATTCAGTGCCTGACTAAAAGATTTCGTTTAGAATATTATGGTGGCACGCCCTGAAGGTGTACGAATTGGCAACCGTACAAATCAGAGCCCTCAGGATTTCCACACCATGATGGTGATGATATAAATTAGCATGTGAAAGCCTACAGCACTGTACGTTTCCTTCACCTAGCAATAAAGACCTGTTTGCAAGAAGAGATACATGGTGCTAGAACTCAGAACGAACTGCAAAGAAGCTTCATAAGGTTTGAGGCCACTTATGATAATCAAAGCTAATCACAACAAATAAGGCATGAAGGCCGCAATACCAGAAAGGCAGTGCAGCTAAAGTTTCACTGAAACGCATGTAGGCATGCGGAGTGACAGCTCTCCCCTCCCAGAAATGCGTCATTCATATCAAAACTTAAAGTGAAGTTCTCGCTTACTTCAGCCTGTTTATTTATTTACTACAGTTATTACACACAGTGGGAAGCACACCTGACCCAAACGCCGCTCTTCATTTACTATAAAGATCCATGTATAATACAAGGTTCCTTTCTATATTTTACGATGTCAAATTTCTGTCCCATATTACATGCGATCCCAATGTTTCAAGCCCCAAGTTTACAGTTTCATTTTCATTGTTTCTCAGTGCCATTATCATCAAGGCTCGTAGCAGAGGATGCATCATTTTGTGATGGTTGCGGCAGGCTGTTGCTTCTTTCAACTGGTGCCATTTTGACCGAACCAAGAATCAATGCATTCACTGAAGATGCCGGAGCAGTTAGCCAGGTGCCTTTGAAAGGAAAGTTAGTTTGGCTTTTGGGACCATTGGGAATCATGTTGCAAGGCGGCACTTCAGCATCACCGGAAGCAGCGAAAGGAGACAACTTTTTCGTGCGGTGACCTAAGAGAACCCGCATGCTGATGGCAACGGGCTGCTCAAATGGCTGTGAACATTGAGCCGCTACAAACAAAGGTAAGAGAAACTGCCTAGAAGAAAAGGGTTCCGCAGAATGACTTTAAAACCAGCCAATAGTGGGTGTCAAATTATGTGCCATGCTGCATTTTATTTACACCAACATCACAGAGACTCCCTAAAAGCTATAAAAGAGGCTTGTGGCTTTTTAGCAACATGCAATGAAGCTGCGGAAGGATGCTGACTTTTAGCTGGGTCAGATTGGCAATGCTGACCATATGCCGGTGTACCTTGACATGCCAACACTCACAGTGCAGGCTCAAACATGTTTGTGAAAGGTTGACTGGCGATGAAGAGGTGCAGTTGCTTCCATCCTATACAGCGTTCAAATGAAAGACGCTGCTGAAAAATAAGAATTTTCCAAAACATGCTTTATGATGCCAGGATAAAGGGTGGCTCAATTTGTAAAGCACGTGCCAAGGAGAACTGACAATGATTATGTTTTGTAAGGAACTGCCTTTATTTTCCCGCAGTCTCATGTGAGCGCCCAAGCAGATGCAGTGGAACAATGCAAGGAGGAAAGGCACACATGGGGCAAGAGTGAAAAGAGGAGAGCAGACGAAGAATGGTTCCGGGGCCACAGCCTGTGCAGGGGTTTACGTACAAAGGCCACTAGGGCTAGTTTCTGGGCATGGTGTTGTGACAACCTGCTTCAGATGAAACACTAGTCATCTGCTGTCCTTGTGTTGGATGCTTTTCGCTGTCACCTAATCAATTCCGTTAAGAAGCTACATTGCAACTCTTTCACACCAAACTCGTCGACATTTGTGGAGGGATGTCATCTCAGTTGCAATCACTGTATGTTCACATGAACAAGTCCCCCATGAACAAGCATGCCAGCACCTCTACTGATCCATGCACAGCTGCAGCATTACCATGCTGAGCCAGCTCAGCAGCAGTGGCAACAGGAAGCTGGTTTTATTTCCACAGAGCAGCAAGCACTTGAAAATAGTTCCTCACAAGCAGGCAGCAGCAAAATGAAAGTGTGTGGTATGCTTAAACAGCGCTATATGCCACACACATGGCTAAGCAGATATCCGAAGATGTTTATTGTGACAGGGTTGTAGGACATAAACCGTGATAGAGTTGCAGGTGACCGCTATCTCCTTCGTTCTTTCCCAATGTTTATCCGTAAAGGCACTAGTACAACATGTCAGAATCATTAGTCGACCACTCCTTGACTGTGCCGATGGAGCGCAACACCTTTGGCAGTGGCGAGTCAAGGGGCATGGTTCGACAACAGGCAATTTAGGTACACACTGAACGATAATCACAGGACTGTGGCTTAGGTGGCCAGCGGATACATGAGGCTCTATGGAGACCCCTGAGGAATCATTGCAGCTATTTTTTAACTATTAGCATGTATGTTTAAGGGTATGCATTATAGAGGTTTTGCTGTAGCAGCAATATGGTAAGTGACAAAATCTCACAGCCTTGAAAGAAAGAGTAAGGATGAGCCTTTCTTGGGAATTAAAAGGGTTGATCCTCCGTGGAAAAGAGTGCACTTGCAAATGGTCTTCATGCTCCCATTGAGATCTCTACATACCGTGCTCAGCTATACAATTTGGCAGAGCTTTCCATTGTAGCGTTTGCTTTCCAAATAATGTGCTTTTTCTTCAATGCCAATGAAATGGTCCAGGAACCCTTCCATTTGGCCTAGACTGTAGGTGCAGAATTTCTCAAAGTTGCTATGTGTCTGAATTAAAACAAGTGTTTAACAGACGCTGGTACCATCAGAGGCTTGAATATAGGTCAAATTATAATGAAAGGGAAGATTTGGATGGAGACCAGCATTTCAGCATCAGTTTAATAGGAAAATGTCCTACCTCCTTCTGCTTGCGAATAACATGGCTGAAGGCTGTGTAGGATATGCGCTCATCCAGCTCGCAACCCATAAGTGTGGCCCCCTCATAGTCCTTGATGTACCCCGTGTACACAGATTTGGGCAACTTGATGTCCTTGGAGAAACCCTGAGGGCAAGAGGAGCAATACATGATGATAAACTCCAAAGATAAGTTCCTGCGGTCAGTATGACCATGTTACAAATACAAAGAGTGAGCTTGCAAGGCATTACATTGACAAACGATAATTCTGTCATTTGACAAAGTATGCCTGCAGTAAGGCCCTGCTACAGCTGCACGCAACCACATAAGGAGCCGCTTTATGAGTGAAGTATTAGTACTTTTACAAAACTACGTGAGGCACATATCTCATCGCACTGGTAATGCACTGAAAGTTTCTTGCATGTGTGCCTGTACTGAAATGTTTTCTGCTTTGTTCGTTCTTCAGGGTGGAAAATGACTGCAACAACTCTTCCCGCAACTTTGCCACTGTCACCGACCCATCAAGCTCAATGCATAGCACATAAAATGCAATTTCACATTAACCAATATGACAACCTGTACATAAAAACCCGACCCCCTTATCTAATACAACTTGGGGCAATTAAGAATTTATCTGACAAATAGCTTCGACACTAACCTGCTTCTTGAAATAGCCTATGGCAAACTCATCTGCAAACGTCAAGAAGTGGAGGATGTTCTGCTTGACATGGTAATCCTTGAGATGGTTCATCAAGTGCGTTCCATAACCCTATACAGAAAAGAAAGAAAAGCATGTTATAAAATGTCTGCTGTTTACAGAGAGCCAGAAGTGATCGCTTTATCTACTGTGCCACAAAAAAGAGGAGTGCCTACGCCCAGTCAAGCGTGCTGAAAGGATTCCCAAAGCGTGTGCCACACAATGCACACAATGCATATTTCAGACACGTAAGGTTGCTGTGCTAGCTTTGAGGAAAAGAAATCCTGAGCCACTTCTTGTAACTACGATGGCCGAGGCACAGAACATTTTATACATTCTTTGTGTAGAGTAACATGCAGGAAATCAAGTGGCAGAACAAGTGAAGTAAACACTAGCACCTCTTCAATTCTCATTTATATAGTACGCCACCAAATGATCATAAGACGAAGGCTTCACATGCAATACGTCAACGTGCAATTCCTGCATGTGAATTCAGAAAGAATACCTTGACTTGTTCGTTGGAAGTGACGGCACAGAAGACGATTTCTGTGAAACCTTGCCCCGGAAACATCCGAAAACAAATACCTCCAATGACTCGGCCTTCCTTCACCAAGGCAAGCGTGCGATGCTTCCTAGAGAATGCAAAAATGCCCAATGCATTGGTACACAGATGTCTGAAGTACATATTTATGAAAGCAACATTCAGTTACAACATACAACATGACTCTAAAACAGACACTAGCATTAACAGCACAAGCAGGTATTTTCAAGAAATGAGGAAGTAGGTCCCTGAACATGGCATCTAATGAAAAGCCCAGTGCTCAGTAGCGTCAACTTGCACTAACGAAACCTTCAAGAGACCAACTAAATTCACTTGATTAATTATCCAGTGAGTAAAATTTTCCCTATTCACTTGACTCGAATGCATCCATCACCTAAAATGCAGACACAAGCTTGTTCTAGCACATAACCTCGTTGATGATTCTATAGCAAGAAAAAACAAAAACTATCAGCGCCCCCCCCAAACACAATTCTGCAAATCAAAGAAAGATGAACCTGACTAGTTTGCCTTCACGGACTGGAAATGTAGTCACATTTATGACCATTACCACCACTCGCAGTTCGTTGCTACAGACCAGAAGATGCCACCATGCTTGCTCTTTACTCTGACATATTGCGTTACTTTACAACCATAATGAAGTGTCGTGGCCTATTCCTAAAGCTTTCCCAGCTTGTTATGCAACATAAGGCCCTGATATACAAGGGCACATGACACGGCTTCATACCCTGACACTTCAGCACTTGAAACCATGCCTCCGTTAATGGGGGTTTCATAACAAAAGCAGCGCATAGTTTTTGACAACCTACAAAAATTTCTCCACTATTCATGTTACGAGAAATTGAATGGCAATCTTGGAGGTCATGTGGTACCACGGTTATGCATCAAAAGTACCAATATCCTACATTATAAATTACAAAAGCTGTGTTTCCAGTAGAAGGGATGTTATAAAGCCATTTCCCCTTCAATTTTCCTTAAATTATTTCCTTAGTAGCACTACTACGCCAAAACAGACATCATCAGACAGTGTTCCTCACGGGTCAAAGACGAGCCTGGTGATGTACTCCTTGGGCATCCTTGGCAGCTGGTGAGAGAAGACATTCTGCAGCCCCACCAGCCATACCAGGGACTGCTGGTCCACCCGCCGGCTCAGTGAGTTGGCCACCAGGTGGAATTCAATTACCCCACGCCTCTCCTCAGCCCGCGCTGCTTCGTCTCGCGCCGCCAGCTCTGAGAATGCATTGTTCTGCGAAAAATGCAATCGCATGGCCAAGGCTTCAAAACATGCAGCAACTTGATGAGCTAGGTTACCAGACAATTCCCTTGCTTAAGCTTTCAAACTGCTAGTATAACTGATGTACCACCACAATGGCAGTAAAAGAAAACTACCTTGGTTTTTATCTAAAATATCGGTGAACTACCACCAAGACGTGATCTCATAAAGTTAAATGCTTTGACAAAAAAGTACTGTAGAATCTCAATAAAAAGAAATAGCTTAAACGGAATTGCCACTTAAACGGAACAGTCGCCTGTAATATGGTTGGTCTTGTATTCAGATAATGTAAAAATACTCTTGGTAATTGAAACTAAAATTTCTGCATCACAGTGTACACAGAACCGAAAATGAAACTTTTCTTGGCAGACCCATTGCCATGAACCTCAGTTTTTTCCAGTTCCGGCTGTTTCTTGTTTTTAGTCGTGAGCCTCACCTCGTTGGTAGTCATTCGTGTTAGCGCAACGAATGCACAGTTGTTGTGTTGCGTTAGCGCAGTTCTTGTTCTAGTCTTTTGGCCTCAGTTCAAGTCGCCAAAGCTGCAGGGCTTAGCCCCTGCCTCGTTCGTGCCGTCGTGGTGCCATCCGTGCTTCACTGCCGCGTTGGCGTTTTCTAACATCTGTGGCTTGTAAGAGCTCACGAAGCTGAGGCCAAGTCTGTGTTGTTTCAATGGCGGCACAGAAGCATGCGCACCATGCACTTACGTTAGAAAAGGAGATGGATATTATTCTTGACTTCGAAAACAGCCCTTACACGAAGTCGGCACTCGCGACGAATCACGGCGTCCCCGAAAAGCAGCTTAACGAGGACCCTGCACGTCAAGGAGAAGCTACGAGATGCCTTCGAAAGTTCGCGATTCGGGCTCCAGAAGAAGCACCTGCGGCAAGGCAACCACGAACAACTGGAGAAGTGTCTCATGTTGTGGCTTAGCAGAGCCCGGAGCCAGAACGTTATCTTCAATGAACCACTAATGCGTGCCAAAGCAGAAGAGTTTGTCCTTCAACTCGGGATAGCAGACTTCTTGTGCAGTAAGGGCTGGCTGAAAAGTTTAAAGACAGAAACAGCCTCATTTTCCATACGATTGCAGGAGAAGCCACAGCAGCTGATGGGACAGCATGTCGTGACTGGTGTTCATGGCGGCTTCCGGAGATTACGAGTGAGTTCAAGGATGATGACGTCTACAACGTAGATGAAACAGCACCTTTTTTTAAGCTCCTACCAATGAAATCGATGACTTTAAAAGGTGAGGAATGCACAATTGGCAAACTGAGCAAAGAAAGACTAACTGTTATTGTAGGAGCGAACATGTCAGGCAACGACAAGTTGAAGCTGCTTGTGATTGGCAAATCTAAAAATTCTCACTGTTTTATGGGCATAACTAATATGCCCGCAACTTGTCAAACTCAAAAGTGTAGATGGTGCAAGTCCTCTTCAGCAAATGGCTGCACATCGAGGATGCACGATTTTTGCGGCAGAAGAGGAAAGTACTTTTCCTTGTCGATAACTGCCCTGGACATAGGGCTGTAACAGGACTGAAGTCGATTCAGTTGGAGTTTCTCCCGGCCAACACCACGGCACTGTTGTAGCCCATGGATCACATTCTTAGCACCATTCACTTTATTGCCGATGCCTGAAAGCAGCCGACTGCTAATACTATAGCAAATTGCTTTAGGCATGCAGGATTTTTTTCAAGTGACCGGACATCCGACTTGCAGAATGTGCCTGAATGTGACAGTGAACATGCCATTGAGAGGCAGGAGGTAGTGGAGAAGTGTGCTTTAAAGGAAATCCATCTGGGCTTTGATGAGTACGTGCACACTGACGGTGATGTTGAGCATTGTTGCTGAGCTGTGTGATGAATCGGTAAGTGAGCCGAAGAGGAATCTGAAGGGGTATCTACCGTGGAGCCTACCACACTTCAAGGAGCATAATCAGCCTGCAGTATCTCAAAAATGTTTTTCAGAAGGAACCAGGAGGAACTAGAAGGGACCAAGATGCAGTTCCAAGGACTCAAACAAAGCAAAATTGGTGCATTTTTTTAGTGCACAGTGACTAATTGTTGCCAAATAAACTTTGTGAATGCTGTACCAAAACCTCTTGCAGTTTTCTTGCTTTCTGGAAAACTATCAGGTACATTCACCTTCTAGTGCTTAGTGTTCCATAAAATGGTATTGAGAGTGTGCGCACATAAATCTGCACTTTTGCACATCTCTCTCAGTAAACGGAGCTTCTGTTAAATGGAACTAATTTTTTGGGTCCCTTGAAGTTCTGTTTATCGAGAGTCTACTGTATAGGACTTACAAATGTTTTTACCTGTGAAAGTGTATAGAAAGACTAAGCAGCAGCAGCACCAAGTGATATGCCAAAAATTCTTATAAAGACAATGTATAAATAGTGAAGCTTACCTCCGGGCCAACCATTTCCTTTGGGTCAGTGATGGTGGCAATCAACTGGGTCAGCACTTCCTCTGGAATGTCCCCTACAAAAAGAAAGGAGAGAAAAAGGAAACGTGTTCACAAGAAAAGGGCACAAGAAAGTACTGTGGTGTGTACCGGAATGATTACATACACACATACACAAATGCCCAAAACATGAAAGCATGCAACAAGAAAGTGGCATTACTAATTATGTACTGGCATTACTAATTATATTCTGCCACTTGCATAAAACAATAGTTGGCCACAGAAACAAGGTATCCATACAGATTATAATTACTAACACAGATGCAGATTAGTTCTTTCAGGAAAATAATGAAGCAACACTGAAACACTCATGCAGTGTGCTAAGCACTAATCCAATGCTAGCAATAGGGAACTATCACTGTATAGGAAGGGTGGTCAACCATAACTTTTTTCAAAATACAGTGCACTCTTCATGCAAAAGCTGCTTACAAATGCAAGGTGAGGAGGTGCTACCAAAGCACTTTTCCCGGATGTGACCAGAGATAAAAGTAAAGCACTGACAATGATACAGAACACATGTACACTTGCCTTCAATCTTGCGTCTCTTGGGCTCAGGAACGCGATTGTCCTCATTCAGTCGCTTTTCACCTGCAAGTGAAAAAGGTAAACTCAAATAAATTCTAGCTAGACTGTTTCAGTGGTTCTTGCCTTGCCTCTCTGTTTAAGACACTGCCCTATTTTTGGTACATTCCT
This sequence comes from Hyalomma asiaticum, assembly GCA_013339685.2. Lineage (NCBI taxonomy): Eukaryota > Metazoa > Arthropoda > Arachnida > Ixodida > Ixodidae > Hyalomma > Hyalomma asiaticum. Next base: position 144,289,466 of record CM023482.1, read on the forward strand.
GCAGCTTGTTAGTTTTGCGCTGCCTTTCTCTGCACGCTTCCACATTTCTGCATGCTTACGCACACAGGCGTGCGCACAAAAAAAAAGGGGGAGGGGGTACCCTCCCTAATCACTTGATGGGTGGAGGCATCACATCTGCCCCATAGCTTTATACTGCACTGCATTTTGATTTAAATGGCCTCGTTGGGAGGAGGTTGAGAGGAGGAAAGGGGCAGTGCAGTCAACCTTTGCCCGCCCAATGCAGTAGTCTGTGCACGCCTATGTTCATGCATGCTTTATGTCCGAAGAATTGAGCAAGATCTGACGTCGTCTTTTGAATTGTAATCACTTTTCATTCACTTGTTCACCAGAAGTCTTCTAACTCACTTTTACCATGGAACACACACATAACAGTACAGAGTTGGTAGCAGTGCAGCAGGTAAGTGTAAGCAGGTCCAAATTATTTAGTCAGCTGTGTAAAATTTGTTGCAGCAGTGCACTCACCAAAAGAACTGTCATATACAAGAAATTAGAGCTGTGTGAAAAGAAAAATTATGAATGTAAAGCGAATTCAAATACTATTGTTTGATCTGCAAGTCCAACAGAATATTTCTCAAATAAATTTCAAATATCTTCAATATATTACCACCTTAAATTACAGGGAACTGTATGCTAAACATGGAAGAATGAAACCAATTTATCGCGTGACCAGTGTATTCCCATACGATGTCCCTAGAAAAAGAACAGCACAACAGAGAAATGTGATCATGCATTAGCTAACTCCAGCATAGTTCACAAGTGTTAGCGTCAGTACGGTGCCGAAGTGCTAGCAAGTGCAGCGGCGCGACACGCAAGTGCTAGCTTCGCCACTGTACATGACTGCTAGCTTTGCCGCAGCACATGAGTGCCAGCTCTGCTGCAAAACACAAGTGTTAGCTTCGCCACAGCACACAAGTAATAGTGCTGACACTATATGCAAGTGTTAGCTTCGCCGCAGCACATGAGTGCTAGCTTTGCAGCAGTACTCAGGTGTTAGCTTCACCGCAGTACAAAAGTTACGCAGCAAAGTGTACTACACACGGGGACGGCCGCCTTGTCACGAGACAGCATATTTTGGCTCCTTAATTACAAACTTTAAATAGTTCAAATAGTAAATGTCTTTTGCCCATGTTTAGCTGCACATTTCTTGATAACTTAACATGACATTATTAAAGAATTATTAGAAAAATATTCATACGATTCACAGTCAAGCATTAATATTCAAATTCACTTTGCACTTAAAATTTTACTGTTTGCACAGCCCTACTAAAACTTCATTATGCTAATAATATTGTTATGCTAAAGTTCATTATATAGAGGTCTAACTATAACAAAAACCGAAACATATCACGTGAACATCTCACCCTGAGCATCAGCAGTGCTGATGGACTTAGAAGAACGACTGACTGCATGTGTACCAGGGCTCATGCTGAAGGTGGTACCATTCTCTGTAGCCGAGCCAGGTGAATTTGCAGCTGACAGCTTCTCAACGGCTCTGGCGTGGGCCGTTCCATTGCTGGTTATGGCTGCAAATGTTTAATAGCACCATGCTCAAGAAATCATGCGCACAACCACCAACATGGTTCAGGTCACAGTGGCACTACAGTTTGTGTACATGCTTTCATTACTTCAACCAGAATATGAAGCACCACTTCAAATAACCAAAAGTTAAATTGTAAAACTAAGCAAGCGTATGAAGCACATATATCAACGCAACATAGTGAGCTAACACTGCAGGCATCCAATAGTAGGAAAGCATGCTGCACAATTGATCTAGAAGTTTGCAAACATAGTTCTTGGTCATTCTCAGCAGTCTTGCAACTATTACTATAAGAACCCCGAAGGCAATATGAGGTTCTTTTTCTAAAATTTACTGTGTGAAATTTCCACCTCGTATTTCTATTATATGTTAATCCCATAGTTTTCAGCCCAAAATTTGAATTGGCGTTCGGCATGTTTATTTAAAGTTAATCTCACACGATGTTGGGACTGTGAAAGCAGTACCCAGCTGCCTTTAAAAGGAAAGTTATTTCGGAGGCCGAGACCATCGGGAATTGACCCACAGGGTGGCACTTTGGCGTCACCAAGGGCAGTGTTTGAAGAAGCAAAGTGTGGCGCCGTGAAGCAGCCTGAGAGGTGTCCTGGAGCTGAAGAATTGAGCCTTTCCCAAGATTGAACAGGAGCTGACCGCCTTTGTGAGATGCCAATGGAGTGCTCTCCCAGCTACAAACGCTAAGCTACCGCAAGCAAAACTAAGAGAGAGGGCATTTTGTGCACCATGCTGGATTTCCTTTTTGTTGGCAGATGTCGTTATAGCAGAAAATGATAAAGCTATGGAAGAATGTCTGCCAGCTGGGCCAGATCGTCAGTGCTGATGAGACTTGACATGTCGTCGGCACTGCAGGTGACAGTGTCCCCAGGACCTCTTTAGTCACACTTTTTAGGAATTGCGGCATCTCAAACGTACTTTACGGCACTCAAAACGGTTTTCTGTGAAACGACATAAACAAGGGCCTTTCGGGAGACAGTGCCAGTGAAACGGGCGATGACTAAATGTTAACTGCAATGAGATAAATGCTTTCTCTGAGCTTTCCCCACTCGCACTATTTGCGGATAAAAACTGTTTTTGTTTTTTCCAACCCCAAATTACACCTCGTATTATATAAGGGTTCGTATAATACATAGGCTTTTACGGTAAAGTCAGTGAACAACTATTTGGACAGTTTCACTGCATACCTGCTACAGAGCACCATGTGATAATCAGGTTTCCAACTGCAGGAACATACCATATTTACTCGATTCTACCTTGCCCTCGATTGTAACGTACACCCTTTTCCCACGACCAAAAAAAAGAAAGTGAAACATTGATTGTAATGCACTCCCATTTTTCGTGATGCGGAAAGAAAAAAAAGGGGGGGGCCTTAGTAATCAACCTTCTCCCATTCATAAAAACAAATGCCATACTCATGTAATGAATGCACTCGCACAATAAACGCACCACCAACTTCCTGCAGTCCCTTGAACAGCTGCACTATGGCCTTTCCACTTCACTTGATCCGTGGTGTCTCAAACACATCCGGCGCACCAATTCATATAACCTACATCCCGATCAAACTGCCGCACATTACTGGGCATAGCCGTGTGCAAGCAGCGGTAACATCATTTACTCGCAGTGCTGCATTCCTCCGTGATATCGCTGTCCCATCATGGCCGCGACCACATGCTGCTGTGCGTGCTGCGCAGGCTGCCTCAGATAAGCCTAAGCATGGTCGCAGCGTTGTCTCCGAGATTGCTGTGGTGCAATCTCAGACGTCATGCAACGCACGCGACTGAGAGGCTCAGGTGGCTCAGGCTCAGCACAGATATGAGGGAGAAATGCGATGACGAGCAGTTCTGCATGTGGTGATGAGAAACATCTATTCTCCCGTATCGGCCACCTGCGAACGCTACCGAAAGCTCATGTGGCTGGGCGTCTCGGAGATCGCATCAGCGATGTAGCGACTTTGGTTGGCTGCAAGACAGCCAAGCTGGCGCGGCAAGTATCATCGGCCTATGCATCATGAGCATCTTGGTGTCGTTAAGCACGAGACCGGTGGCAACATAGAAACTACAGAAACTATGCGCGCCAAAGACCGCCGTACCACTAGTTCGTTTTTTCGCCGATGACCGTTCGACAGCGCCCGAACAGCGTGGGAGGCGGCCATTCTGATGCCGACGGCGATATGGTAACGGTGTAGTTAGTTCGCACTCTATTCTAACGCACATGCGATTTTTGGACCCATTTTATAGGGAAAAAGTTGTGCATTAGATTCGAGTAAATACGGTACATTACTTCAGCAATGATATGTCAGTGGCAATAACTGGCCATGTCATCACCAATTCCTTGATCTCAAACCTGCATCCTACTACATACATACTACCTGCATCCTCCACACTCCACTTATCTGTAGCCAGAGAATGACAATCATCTAAACAGAAGCTGCGGTCTGGTAGCAATACAGTTTGATGGATTCTATACACCATTTTCATACTCCAACATTTATTTCATAAACTCTGTCAAGGATCTGTCAAGAGTTGGCCAACTAAACATTTAAAGAACAGGAACTCAAGAGTTGTTTTGATGACATGATCTTCTTGGCATATACCTACCTCTGACTACACGTTTATTTGATCATGAAACTGTTGCTCAGTATGCTAGCAATGGCCAAATTATGTGGACCTACCAATACTTACGCCTGTAGAAACAATTAGCATTCATTAGCTAATTAGGTCGTTAGGTCAAATAAACAGATTAACAGTTATAGGTCAATAAGCTCACAGCTGTTCCAAGGCGAGGTTCCAAGACAAATTTTTGTGTCAACATGTGCTCCGAAACATAGACAAAGTTCACTGAAGCACATTTCTTATGTTTACTTCTACTACATCTGTGCTTACAGGTATATCGATAGAACAGCTCACCTCTGTCAACTGATGTGTTAGTAGAAGAGTTCAGGGGGGTTTGTTTGTAGTCAGGATCCCATATGGGAGAATTGTTCCCGTAAACTTCTTCTTCCAGCACCGACAGAAACCTGTGTGCAGCAGAAAGGGGGAGGCCAGATTTTTAACAAGGGTGCTCAATTAAACACAATTTCACTTGAAGCACTTACACAATTAGGGAGCCACACACACCTGGCTTCCTTGAGATAATGCTTTGTGCTACACGGCGACGGTGCACGTTTCCTAATTACATATTTTATAAAGATGATATCCCTGCCTGCCGCCCATGATGTGTTTTTGTTAAATGGCTGCTGGTCACTGCCTGCTACGTGGATGTGCTGCTCGTTACCCCCCGCCCGGTAATTCCACTGGTTCAGCAGCAACAGCATCAGCAATGACTGGCTTGTTGGCAGTCGTTGTTGCTGTTGTGAAGTTTTGCCATGAGCACATGGCTCATCTTTGTAGCTGTTCTTTGCTCCTTGACACCTGTCTTCACTGCTTTGGCTTGCACAATTAGACAGCAAGGCCGATATACACACGTGCTTACGAGTTCGTTGTCTCTTCTGGGTTAAAGCGCATCGCACAAGGCGATATGTTGAGGTGATATGTTGAGGCCCGATATGTTGTACTGTGCGAGATGTCGGTGCACGTTAAGGAACCCCCCCCCCGGGTGGGTGAAAATTCTGGATCCCTCCACTACGGCGTCTCTCATAATGATGTTGTAGTTTTGGGACATACAAGTCCACAAACCAATCAGAGTGCATTATACAACTGCTTTGGAACCAAGGTGGCACAGAAAAGTCTGGTGTTCACCCAGCCTTTAGTCTTGCCCCCAAAACAATTTTGTGACTAAAAGGTCTTAAAGGGCCCCTAAACAACCCCGAGGTCCAAAATTTGTTTTAAAGATTGTAGGAATGCATGCGCATTCCAGCGGTCGCAGAACGGTTGCGTGTCACATGCGCACGCTTGGGCAAGGGCGGCGCGGTGGGAGAGGGCACTCACGCCGCTTCCCCCGCTGCCTTTCATGCCTCGTCGCAGTGCCGAAACCGGTATGCCCCGCTCCCTCCTCTCCACTCTTTCCCTTCTCCTAAGATTCGGGGAGATGCCTCCTCTCAACCTCGCGAAGGCGCGCCGCTTTCTGCGAGGTCTTGGGTCTTTCGTCCGGAGGCATCGGGATTGACCGGATCCCCTCCTGGTACGCGAGATAGCCGCCTGCCGCCGTCACCAAGCGCCTGCCCTTCCTTCCGTGAGTGATCTTCATTCTTGGTCGGAGCGCAAAGCCACACGAAGTGAGCTGAGTCACTATCAGCCCCTTTTCGTCGTGCGCTTTTCTAGTATTGTTGTTTTGCCCAGCCGTGAGGAATATTACTCCTGCGCGCTGAGGCACTTGCATATTTTATACTTGTTGCGTTGGTGGCGTAAGAAATAAGGTGAATAAACACCTTCGTTTCAAAGGCTTGTCTCTGTCCCCCTGGCCTGAACCCGCCGTGGTTGCGATCTAACGCGAACCGCGGGATAGGGGCCACAGCTCTAATTGTTAGGGCTGCTGCGTTTGTGCTTGCGAGTGACTGCCACCGCTAGCACCCATGGCAACCGTATAAAGGTTAAGAAAGACCCCTATAAGATATAACTGCGCTTCTGTGCGATGTGAACATGCGCCCGCAAAAATTTTGCGCATAGGTGCAATAATAAAGAAGTTACATGGGTTTAAGTGGCCGCTTGCGTCGGTTTCGCTTTCTCGGTCGGCCTCCCCACCCTTCTCTGCAGAGGAGAGGGTAGGCGCGGCGCGCCGTCGTGACTCCGCCCACATTTAACACGTGACATGACGTGAGCAATGACGTCATTGATGCTTGCGCTGCAGTACCGGTTGCTCCGGCCAGCGCTGCTCCGGCGCTCACGCGGTGGGATGGCCACAGGATCTGACATAGGCCTGGTTTCGACCAATCAACGAGCTGCAACTACGCAAAGTTGTTCGCGGTAGAACTTGACGACACCTAGGATGCGAGCGCGACTGGTCAATCGCAGGAAAGAGGCGCGGGAATTGTTTTTCGAAATACGGCGTCTGTGTGGCGCACAGCACTGTCATATTCCCAGAATGTGATCGCCGCAACCTTCTCTATGAGTGAGTTAGCTTGTTTGGGCGGCTTAAAAAAAAAGTAGGAGCCTGTTTAGTGGCCCTTTAAGTAAACCAAACCAAACTATAAGTAGGTGAACAGGCATCTATCACAATCTGGAATTAGCAAAACTGCACAAAGAAAAAGCATTGGTTTGGCATGTCTTTCATCAAAACATGAAAAATACAATAAATATCCACTGACGACCCCACGCATGGACTGTTACAAGTCATTGTGCGAGGGATGAGCAACAGTCCCCTGCTCATCTAGGACCACAATATCAAGATCAGGTTGGCTTAAAGTACTGGTGAAAATGCACTGATAATTACAACATGGTTGTTCTGACAGAGGTACACTTTTCCACGAACAGTACAGGATGAATGAATGGGAGTTAGGCAGGAACTAGTAAACGATGATCGGGAAACAGTGAAATTATTAAAGTTTTACTTTCATAGGGTAACAAGATAATTAACAATATCTGCTCAGGATTTATGTGCCTTAATGCCGAACTGATTACAAGGCATGCTGTAGTGGAGGGCTCCGGAAATTTCAAGTACCTGGGGTTCTTTAATGTCAGGGCACATTAAAGAACCCCAGGTACTTAGAGTTACTCTATATGCTACCGTAGGTAGCAGAGTTGCGCGTAGGTCCGCCATCTTGGCCAGCAAGCAACCAAAGCTATGCGGTGAAGCCACGTCCAGTTTTTGCAGGCAGCATCCCCTACCGAGCATGGGCAGTTTTCCAACGCTCGTAGACCGCTTTGAAGCCTAATAGCAAATAAAACGTAGCGACAGCTTAGTGACGAGAGATTAAAGGCGTTGCCCTTTTTAACACGTGGCACATAAATAAATATACACCCGGTCATTTTGCGTTCCGACAGAAATGCTGCAGAGCTAAACTTTAGCCACTGAGAAAACTGAAAAATAACTTTCTCAGCACTTCGAGTTGTCCCGCAACATGCGCGTCTTGAAATCAATGCTCGGAACGCGCTCCAACGCAGGCAAAGTACCGCTGGATTCGCTTTGAACCTGAGCGGCGAACGCACCGCTCCAGCGAACTGCAGCGGCGGCGCCGAGAAGCACAAAAGTTGGCCTGAACGTCGCCTTCTCTGCAACACTCGGTTGCTTCGCAGCTGGCGGCGTTTGGAAAACAGACGCGCAACTCTTTATGCTAGCATAAATATACAGTAACTCTACAGGTACTTGATGTGCCCTGACATCACACAATACACGGACCTCTTGCATTATCACCTCCATCGATGCAACTGCTGCGGCCAGGAATGAACCCGCATCTGATAAAGTACTCGACAACGAGTATGGCTTCTTGGAGTGAACCATGTACTAGTATATCACAAAACATGACAACAGACACAGAAGCATACACTGCAGTTCTAGATGGCAAAATAGTATTTCAAAGGAAACGCTCAGAATCCCATCTATCGTTATATGTAGTCTGGGTCAACAGGCTTCACACTAAACAAGACAAAGCTCCAGCCCTCTCAAATGGTCAGCTATTTTCCAAAGCTACCTACCACAGGTATTTACTGCAGGTGTTTACCATGGGTAATACACATACCGAGGGAAATGAGTGAGCACGAGCGTCCTCTTCTCTGGTGGCATCTTGTCCTTTTCAGCTCGAAACTTGTCCAATAACTGGCGCCGCATTGTTTGGAACACAGAGCGCAGCAGCGTACGGCCAAAGATGATGGTTGTCTCTGAATGAGGCAAGCTATCGCAGAATGCTGGCACATGGCAGAAGCACAACCATCTGAAACAAGGATAAGACGGTATGGTGGTTCATTAGAGAAGGGACCACTTTCAATTTTGCCTTTGTGTGCAAGCTGTGGTCATGTTAGTAAACAGGGGGCCTATAAGAAATCTCGTACATGGGTACATGATTAGACAGGGGCAAGCTCCTTTTTATGGAGGTTGCAGTAGTGGGTGCCATAAGTACCCTTTTTTTATTCAAATGTGAAGCTCTGGAACTGTTTAGTGACAAGCTCAGTGCAGCAAATAACCGTGGGAACCCTTCCAATGCCATAAAGTAAGGGAAGTCTGTATAATAACGATGCACACCAGAGAACCAAATCACTGTAGTGACACAAAAAACGCAATAGACATTCACTTAGGTACTAGCAAAAATTGCATATTCTTAAGTTATTCAGATAACTCAGATTCAGATTCAGTCCCAATTCAGATATTTTGTGTGTTATCGTCACCAATACTTCTCCAAGGCATTCTTCATAATATTATTGTGATAGCAAAGATATGGATGGGCACTCTCGATGGGGGTTTATCGTCACTGTCGCCATCATGTCCCGTATAAAGTCTAAATTGATAACCCTCCACGCATCGTACTTTCTACCCGCGGGAATAAGAATTCGAGCGGCGACGCCGAACGCAGCTGAAGCAGAGATCAAACAAGCACAGCCCATCTGCGTCACTGGGAGCATGTGTGCGATAACATCACTCTGCTCAGGAGGGCTGCGTCAAAGCAGAGAGGAAGTGCCCCGCCCATCTTTAATGAGGGGGTGGGGGCTGTTTGCTCGAGCAGCGACTGTGAAGTTTGCATGGTCGTCATCGCTGGCGAGCGCGCTATCACAGCAAAGCCATCAGACATGCTGCATACTGCGTAGCAGCGCCTTGAACACCTTCTTCGTTCCAGATGCCTCGCATATAGCAGCAACGCCAGCAATGCCCTCGCCACATAGCGCTCATGCAAATGCATCTACAAGTGCCGTAAGGAACACACTCACTTGATGCCGCTATGCTGGGCCAAGTTTCTCAATGGTGCAAAGTGCACGGTGCTTAGTGCGGTTGCACGGTGTGAAGCACATGCCAGAAGATGCCAAAACAACATGACTTAGTTTTCAGCTCTGTTGGGCCATTGTCTCTGCCGCTCGACTGTCACATGATACTTTACGCACCTCCATGCTTACTTAATAAGCCCACGTTCACTACAATTCAGGTTGCAGTGAACGTGGTTTAGTGTAGTGAACGTGTAGTGAGTCTAGTGAACATGTGGAAATTCCCTAGAAATCTCCTAAAGCTGGTAGTCTTAATTTGTATATTATATCATGCATTGCTATCGCATTCATTGCTTACTTCCCCCTTCTGGCAAAACAGTGATATTTTTTTTTGTATGTCTTCAGAATCCGCTAACTGGCGAAGGGCCCTCATCAAGCACAAAGCACAGAACTTCAGCCACGTACCCCAAAAACAGCTCTTTCTAGAAAACAACATAAACATGGTATAAGAGCAAGTCATAAACTTGAACTAGGGCTCCTAGTCCTTAGTGCAACCCTGGCTTAACATTGTTTTCCAGGTTTTATTTCTTCTCACAGTGGCACGGGCCACATGGACATAGAACGATGCCAAGCAATACTTACTAATAGTACATTCAATTGCTGTGTAATACATGTGAGTTATACTGATTGCAGAAGTACTACTTTCACGCAATGTTTCCACATGTGCATCCTACCGATGGCAGTGATAGCCTTTCAAACTGAATGCTTTCCTGCAAAAATGAATTTCCTGTCACCTGCCGCTGTTCTACTTAGCATCTCTGAACTTTCGCTTCTTTGGCAACTACAGTCGACTCTCGCTACAACGAACGCCGCTTCAACAAAATTTCCGTTACGAAGAAAAATTCTCGGATCCCTGTCAGCAGTCCATAGGCGTCAATGCATAAATATGCTCGCCACAACGAACACATTCTTTTGTGCCGTTTCGCTTCAACGAAATTTGACGATGCAATTTCAGCCTCGAAAATTCGATTTGCTATGCAGTAAACACAATCCGAAACATTTTGGCGCATTTCAGAAGATAAAAATACAACTACAAAGTCGAAGTCGCGTGTTGGCACCACCAGAAACGGCCGCTGTTCATTGCGTGATTGATTACCGATGTCTACCGATGCCGTCTACCGATGTCTGTCGAGATAGTGCGCGTGACCGCCCCTCTCCCACCCGCGCCCCTTTTTGGTCCTTCGTCCGACCAATAAAGGGCTGGGCGTTTCCTCTCTGCTTGAGAAGCAAGTGACAACAGCCATCACACGCGGTGCGATGCTATCGCATTGTTCAGTTCGTTCGGCGGAGACGGCCGGGTCGTTTCATCTCTGCTTCTGCCGTGTTCACCCCCAGCGTTAGCGCGCATTTACTCGCGCGTACAGCATACGATGCGTAGCGGTGTTATCGAGTTGGACTTTGTACAGGCAACTGCAAAAACCCGCTAACAGTGTCCATATCATTGCAATAACTCCTCCACTACGGTCGACAACTTTTTTTTTTTTATGGTCCAAGCACCCCCCCCCCCCCGCCCGTTAAGTACCGTATTTACTCGAATCTAACACGCACCTTCTTTCCGATATAACGGGTCCAAAAATCGTACGCATAGAATCGAGTGCGAACGAACGACAAGGTTACCATTTCACAGTCGGCATCAAAATGGCCACCTCCTACGTGCTTTGGGCGCTGTCAAACGGTCACCTGCGCAGTACGCATGGCAGCACGCGGCAGCGTGCTGCTGGATGAATGCAGCACTGCGAGAAAATGATGTTATCGCCGCTTGCACGTGGCTATGCCCAGCAACGTGCGGCAGTTTTTTTGGGACGCAGGTGCGTTACGAATCAGCGCGTCGAACGTCTTCGAGACACCGCGGATCAAGTGAAGCGGGAAAGCCACAGCGCCGCTGTTCGAGTGACTGCAGGAGTCCAAAGTCGGCGGTCTGTTTATTATGTGAGTGCGTTCATTACGCGAGTACCGCATTTGTTTTTATGAATGTGAGAAGTTGACTACTAAGGACTTTTTTTTTTCTGTTGGTGCGCGTTACAATTGATGTTTCCACTTCTTTTTTTTTTTTTTTTTCTCGCGGGAAACGGGCGAGCGTTACTATCGAGGGCGCAGTAGAATTGAGTAAACATGAAGATCTCTCAGATTCCGTTTCTCCAAACTTGGCAGGTATGGTTTCAGTACTCGCGATTTCCGAACCCTTCTGACTACCGCCGTGATGCCGCAGGCCGCGCGCAAGATTGAGGCATAAAAGTTTCACTGTTCTACGAGCTCAGGTCAGTTATATTTTTGCAATTTCACTACAACGAAATTTTCGCTTCAACGAAATTTTTTCCGCGCACCGTCAATTTCGTCGTAGCAAGAGTCGACTGTATTCGAGTCAGCACAGCTGTCTCATTAGAAATACCACTGATTCTTTCAGAAACAATGGCCAGTGAGAGCACTCAATTAGTCAGGTGATGACTTCAACATCATGTTTCTTTCTTATACCACCGTCATCATCACTCCTACGTTATCAGCCTATTTTAGGTCCAATGAAGGATGAAGCCCTCTTCCAACGATTTTCAATTTGCCCTGCCCTGAGTGACTTGATTCCACTTTATGCCTGTGAATTTTTTAAATTTCATCGTCTCACCTAACTTTTAGCCTTCGTCTGCTGTTTTTTCTCTCTTGGTATCCATTCTACTGTTCTCACTGTCTATCTGTTGTCTATCCTCCGCATTACCTGTCCTGTCCAAGTCCACTTCTCTGCATTATTTTACGTAAGGATATCAGCTACTCATGTTTGTTCCCTGATCCATTCCGCTCGCTTGCTATCTCTTAACATTACACTTATAATTATTTTGTTCCATTGGGTGCTGTGCTGTCCTTAATTTCATCTTGAGAGACAAAATCTATTCAAGATAAGATGAAAGAATATGGGATCTGGGAGCACCAACAATAGGCACGCCAGCAATGCCACCAAAACCTGGCCCCAGTTTAGCCAGTGCTAACCACAATGTTGACAGTGCATGAGCACAATGCATCAGCATAATGGTGATGGAAAGCTGTTACCAACACATTTTCTTACCCAACATTGAATTCTTAAGAAATAAAAGATTTTTTCAATGCCAATAAGACAGATAAAGAAAGCTTTGCATTTACTAACCTAGTATAATTTATTTTGTATGCAGCTGCATCTTCATTTGATGAGTGCTGCCGCTGCTGCTTCCTGGCCGATGGTGTCTCCAGCTTCCAGTGGTTGAGGCAGTGCAGAAACATCTTGGCAAGGTCATACATCGTTTGCCACTCTTTCTGGGACAAGTGGCCAAACTTGTACATAACAAAATTTATCACCGCCTGGTCAAGAAATGTTTAAAAATAAGTCACCATCTCCAGTCACCAGTGTAAATTTACTACATATAAAAACTGTTAGATGAGTTACAACATATTATATCTACAAAATATATCGTCACCTTAGCGATACTTGGTTTCTCAAAAGGCGGATTTCCCAAGGGACCTTCCACAGTGGGCCTTGTCATTAGAAGGATGCTTTTTCGCAATAGCTGCAACAGAAGGAACAGTTCTTCAAGCAAACTGTACCACACGTCACCTAGTACATACGGACAAATTTAAAAGTTAACCAATTCAATCATAGGTGTCGTCAGGGGGATGCAGAGGGGGCCCTTGAAGCCCTCAAGCTCCACCCAGGACCGCACTAGCACTACTGCCCCCCTTTAACACAAACATGAACACACGCACATCTGTAGTCGGTTAAGAACACGTTTGTTTTCTGTGCTTTGTCATTCATAATGCTTCATTAAAGGGACACTAAACGCAAATATTATGTTGACATGCCCTGCTGAAATATCATTCAAGAAATGCTACAGTGCTCGTTTTGTGCCAAGGAAATGGCTAGTTTGGACAAAAATCATATTTAAGCCATCAGCACCCCATTAGAACCATTCAAACCTCCCGTCTAAGTGGGTCTGTTGATGTAGATGCGCCGTTTTCTCTCTTTGCTGGCCAGCAGTCCAGCCAGCTTTGTGAAAGGCAGAAGCAGCAGAGGAAGCGGGTTTAGTTATGGTTAGGGTGCCTAGACGTTCACCCTCACCTGGAGACACCAGACACCGCTGTCAGCAGTCGTGGAGACACCTGTTTCTACTTCCCTGCTACATACCGCTGCCTCTCCCTCCGCCGCAGCAAGTTTGCCAAATGTGTTGCAGGTGGCGCAAGCTTTGTTGTGCATTTAACTAAGTTTCACGGTGAAGAGAGTGGTGGTGTAGATAATATTGATGTTTCAGATGTTCTCAAGCACTCATCCATCATTGTAACAAAAGAAAGTTGTTTGCCTTTTGTGTCCCTTTAACTTGGCCAAATGCCACTCTGTGCCATGTGGCCTAGAAAACCACCGCAAGAAAACTGAAGAAAGCGCTCATACTATGTTGCCTGTTACAGCAGCTTTCTGCATCAAGTACAAAAAACATTTTTGGTTCAAAGCAAAATGAAAGGCAATGCTACACTCAGACGTCATTGAGCATTGCCTCAGGAAGAAACATTCAGCTACTGTGACAGAAACGTCTTAGGCAACTGTAATCAATATATATCAAACAAGTATCTTACAAAATGAGCATGTGCTGGACATTGTAACTGCCTGCTTTTCATCATAAGGCAAGCAAGTGCATTTAAAGCCCATAAGTGAACACCAATCCAGGAATAAAACATATGTTTATTAAACAAGCGAGAAGCACTAACCTTGAACAAATAGTAGTATACTTGTTTTGTGTCTGCATCCTCTTCCCTGTGGACACACATGAACATATTTTCAACATCAACAACAATCCCAAGAAGCCTGTTGAGCTCTTCGTCAGGAGCATTTTCAAGGTGAGACACATGTGCTCCTGCAAGAAAAGTTTGGTTACACTAACAATGCAAAATGCTTCTGCATCATACATTCATCACACAAATACATCTGTGAGCAAATGAGTTTCCTCACCAATATACTCAAAATATCTACCAAGATTTTTCTTTCTTTTAGGACAGCTGGGTATGCTGCTAATGATTTTAATCAAGCTCACTTTCTTGAAATATGTGGGATTACTACGAACTACAAAGCTGCTCATTCAAGTGATAAGCTGAATATTAATGTACGCACAGAGCAAACAAGATGTTTCTGTGCACCCTTTCTTTTTAATGTCCTTAATCCTTACAACTTTCAGATGTGCGAAAGCATAATGTTACAAGCTGGCACTATTATAATACCATATTCATAATTCCTGTCCAAATGTCTCTAATTTGCACAAGATTACAATGGGTACAATGCATTCAAACTTTCAAAGCTAAAAGTTGCACATTCAGGATGTCACCTTGGGAGTGTTAAATATTGACAAGACTGCAAGACTGGGGTAGGGAAGGCACTTTTTACAGTATGCAAACTCCTTGCCTCGGTGGAGGAATCCAACAGCAAATAAAAAGTGGTTGATTGAGTTCTGGGATTTTACATCCCAAAACCACGCTATGACTATGAGAGATGCCGTAGTGGAGGGTTCTAAAAATGTGCACTGACGTCGCACACACACGGGCCTCAACATTTCGTCTCCACTGAAATGCAGCCACAGTGGCGACGATTCGATCCCATGACTTTCGAATCAGCAGCTGAATGCCACAGCCACTGTGGCAGTGCAACAGCAAATAAAAAGACAAATAATAATAACAGCTACAGCATGATGATGGCAATGTTTATTTCTTCAGTATTTTATGCAAGTTTCTGATGAGGCTTAACAGGGCCAAGAAGATGTTCTGCAAGGCAGTGCACATAGGAACTAAAAAAGCAAATTGAATAAACCAACCATAATATAGTTCCCGACGAAGTTCCTCGACATTCTCCTATTTTAGCTAATTTCGTCACCCCTTGTAGTAATAAGGGTGTTGACATGCCGGCCGGTTTGCAGTCGTACAAAGCTGTCAGTACAAAACCCTGCATCTGAGTGTATCCTAAATTATCTGAGCAGAACACATCATTAAGTTTCCCTCGAGTCTCACACCTCCTGAATTGCAACGATAATGTCAACAGAGCCCTTGAAAGAATGTATTGGACTCTCAGTGAAAATGACAGAGGGAATGTGGTGGGGAGGGAGGGGATGTTGCAACTTTTGAAGCCATTCCCATTGGTGAACCACTGAAAGGTACTCTGCTTGGAGCAATCTGAAGATGTTCATTCGATTGATACCCTGGCTGTAAAACAAAACTGCTTTTAATGCATGTTCAACCCACAACGTGAAATGTGCCCATGAAATTGTAATCCAGTAGAAAGCTTGTAGGAAACATAATGAAGCATTCCTCTAGATAGTGCCTTATATTTGTAACTCAATGTGTCAGTGCTGATGATGGGCATAAAGTGTATTATCCTCCTTCAGCGTGTTTCATGAATAGTAAGGAAAAAGGTTCAAAAGCTGTTTCGCCGGCACCCACACAGTGCCTGCACCAGACAGACACTACGCTTACCCAATATGTGACTGCAGCTACGGCACGGGTCATTTAGATTCGCCAAGGGCTGAGGTCCTTCTGGGCGCTGCGGTGTTTGTGGTGGGTTGGGATTCTTCCAACCATTGCACTTGCAATCATCAGCCTGTTGAACAAAAAACAAAAACAAGACAAAAACACAGGCTCATTGACAAGCAATGAAATCCAACCATGACCCGATGATTGTTTCGATACATTAAATTAAGTTATCAATTTCCAAAGAAGAAGACCACAAAATACATATAGCAAGTTACGCCATATTTTTAAGGTACATTTTTGGTGTTTATTTCGCTACCAATTGAAAGCCTCATGTTCAGCTCAAGTGGTAAGGAAACTACCCCGTGAAAGCACTGGCCTTGAGTTTCTCAAGTTCGAACCTTGGACGAGGACCAATTTTTCACTAACTAGGAAACCTTCCTGAAAAATCCATATCTATCTCCCTGTGGCTTTGCGTTACAAACAGGTGGAGACCAATTTTCCCTTTCACAACCCTTCCTCCACCTTGTGGGGTGCTGCAGTACTGATTTGCCATAATAACCGGGTAGATGAAGCATGTGCGTGCAAATAAATGCTGTAAAGCCTAGCTGCATATCAGGGATGATGATATAAGCTATATGCATGTGGAGAACTTACCTGATTAACTTAGGTGCACAAATTATCGAAACTTGCATACGAATAACTGCGACTTTATGTAGCGCAACATGATATAAAACGCGTTCGATCAAATTTACAGGAATGCCTTAAACTGTAAGGCATAGACATATAACACAGTCCAACTGAAAAGCAGCAATAGCGATAACAGTTTCCTTAAATTTTTAATAAAATTATACGATACTACACATCACATTAAGCAGCCATACAATGCTAGAAACCATAGCACCATCAGCGTGAAAGAACTTTAAAACTTCTAGGATTAGACGAAAGTGCTGGTGCAGCTATAGTCTGCAGGTAAGTTGTGTCTTCATCCATCACATAACAGGCACGCAGAGTCAACAACTTCATACAGGGTATCTGCGTGATCTTTTTCTCTGCCGCCGTCTGTTATCACTGCTCGTATTATTCATGAATCAGCATCATTAGCATAGCAACAACATCATTAGCATAGCAACATTACTAGTAGTCCCCTATTCCAGCTAAGTGCTTCCACGCACTTCATGATCTGGAGTTCAGGATGCAGGCACCATAATGAAAAAGACGTTGAACGTTAGCTTGAACCACTGATCATTTCAGCGTCGGGAGAAAATAATGCGAGCACGATGAGAGCAGGCAAAACAGCAACCGGAAACAACGAACCTTGCAGGAGGAATAGACGGCAAGCTTCTCGAGTTTCTTGTTAAGCGGCCAACTCTTGACCTGCGCCTTTTTCTGCGCAATCCGCTGCAGGTTGTTTTGGCGGTTGGGTTCGCCGCCCGACGATCCTTGCTGGTTATTCTGGCCAGGCGCCGCGGCCGCGCCAGCTGCAGCCGCGGAGGACATCGCCCGCGGAGTGCGCTGCAATACAAGCAAGGGCCCGATCGGTCACGAAAGTCGAACAATGTGCCAGCGGAAAACTCGGCACAGCCGTGACAGCCGACTAGGATGTGTAAACACTCACATTTCCTCAGCGTGGCTCACAATTTTCAGCTGATTGCCAGGAAAACATAGGAAGGGCTAGCTACTTTCACAGTCGTTTAGCATGGGGGAGTGCGGCACTCCACCTTGCAACATACGCTATCCACAAAGGCGATAAACCATGTCGACTTCTGAGAGCGTGGCGAAGCACGAGTCCAATGTTTACATAAGGCTCGCAAACACTACATTCACCACACGGACCGCTACCGCCGCTACAAAGTTCGCAAGCTACGCTCGCTAAGCGCCTCGCAGGCTTGGCCGGGCTTGGCTTACGTTAGGCACGCTTGCCCTTAAGCCGAAAAGCCAGTATTAGGTGGCGCCGCTACACGGCATATGTCGATTCAAGAAAAAAAAAAAAGTACATCGATCAGTGAAATGAACAATATTATAACAGAAACAGCGAGCTATATGATGCTGCTCAGTTTTACTAACCTATCACAGAATGAGACGCATGCCATTTAACAATGTGACTACAACGGGTGTATGTGGGCGTAGCGCTTCTTGCGCTACCTGCCACCAGATAAAAAAAAAAAAAAAACTAAAAAAATAAGCTCTTGTTGAGTGCACATGGTCAGATGCCTCATTTAAAGCGTATTGACCCAAACATCAGCTACCCTTATTTCTCAGAAGCACAAAGCGTAATGCTGCAGGCTGGTACTTTTATGATACTGTATTCGTGATTGCTGTTCAAAAGTCTCTAACTTGAACAAGCACTAAATCACACTTGGTAACTTTGAAACCTGATACAGATTCATATTTTCTCATGTAACAACAGAAAGAAAGCAGAAGCTAAAGGCCTGTGGCCTGACAAGTCATGCGTTGGGATTTCACGATGCATGCTTTGTTACATCTGACTGTAAAACACTCTCCTCAAAGCACGTATAATTTTGTAATGCGAAATGTGATCAGCGAAATCGGAACCCATGCATTAGAAGTATAATAAATAGTGCACAGGAAATATAATAAAGCATTCTTCTGAATCAGTGGCTCTCAAATGGGGGTCCGTAAAGCAGCAGCGCACCCAGGATTTCTGTCACCGAAAGTGAGGAGGGGGGCACTTCGCGCAATACGTCATTTGCTTATTCAACTGGAGGAAATTGAATCCTTAAAGCAAATAAAATGCCAAATAATAGTAAAATCAATGATAATGAGTATTATTATTCGGCGTTTCGCAGAACATCGTGCAAGAGCTTGACAGGGCTAAGCCTTGGCTAAGCCATTCAGCATAGCAGTACACGCGGAAAATGAACGGAAAATTAAATAAAGCAACGTGCCAAACAACGTTGTCTGGCACGTGCTTAGTTTGACGCCCCGTGCCGACATGCCGACTTGTTGGCGGTCGTGCGATGCTGTTTAGAAAAACTCTGCAGGTCAGCATGTTTTAAATTATGAGAGCAGAACATGTAAATTATGTTTCCTTCGAGCCTCGATCGTCAAACTATATCTGAAAGTGAAATGTTGGCCTTTAGCTGCATTTGTACCAACGGCATAGTCTGAATAGGTACATTAAATCTATGGCAACAATTCATAAAAAAAACTAAAAAAATCAATGAAATAATTCGTTATATAGAAACAGTGTGACTAGTGTTAAAAATGTAGAGAAACGACGCGACAACTTATTTTGCTTCGTGGACGCGACACAGACTCAAGACGCTAAGAAAATCTTTATTCAAGTGTATAACACCTTACTGCAGAGCTGAGGAGTAACTCCCATTGTCTTTCTGTAGCCGAGCTTATATAGTTTCGGGCTGTAAATCCGCTTATTTATTAGTATTACCAGACCAACAATAAAGGTATTAAATTACTATCTTTTGGACCCCTTCCCCTGCATCATGATTACGGTAACGAGTTCCACCAATTATCCTCTCCGGAATTTCGACCACCTGGGGTTCTTTAACGTGCGCTGACAACGCACAGTATACACAGGCCTCTGGCATTCTCGCCTCCATCGAAAATGCGACCGCTGCGGCCGGGATCGAACCCGCGTTTCTTGGGTGGCAGCCAGTAGCGCACCCAGGATCTCTGCCAGGGGGGGGTTCAATTTTTCACGAAGGGCCGGGATTGCGATTACACAGTTGTTGCGTGTAAAAAAAAAGTAAATAAAATGCCAAACTAATAGTAACATCAATAATGATGATTATTTTTATTAATTTTTCGGCGTTTTGCAGAGACAATAGCTCCACATTCTTCTAGGACATAAGAGCAGTTACGGAGTGGGTGGGGGTTAGGTCGGCCTCAAGGGAGGGGGTTACAACACCCGAAACCCCCCCGTCGTTGCGCCACTGGTGGCAGCCGAGTACCAAAACCACAACACCGCAGCGAACAGTGTACTGGGTATGCAAGAACTGTAACTGCGAGGAGACGGTTACCATCTCGTTTGTGAACGTTCCCTCTGTTGCGCGTACGTCCCGAAAAGAACTTTCATCAACCGCGCCGCTGCACGTACAACTGACAAACGCACTTTTGGAGCGAAAGGTTTAAATGGCTCAATGCGCGAAAAGTTCCAGAGGCCAGTGTCCTTCTCATTCTCCCCCGCACCCCACGAAATAATAAACGGCGCCTAAATTCCTATTACGATACCGCGTCGCGCGTGCGCTTCGAGGGAGCGAAGTGAGGCAAAGTGGCGCGCCAGGTGTTGCCTGGGGGGAGAGAGCATCAACCCTACGCCACGTCACCTTCGTTCAAGCACGGCCGTGTTTATCCACACGTTCCTTGTCCACGCATGCTCTCGCCTGCGTTCTGACAACGCCTCGGTAACCACTACAAAGAAAAGTCGCGTTCAAAAAACAGAACAAATTCGAAAGGAAGAACGTTTGTGGCAGGGAGCCTGTACTACCGCACGCTGAGAAGACGTGTCTTCCTCCTGGGTAAACCCGCGACTATAAGGCAGCAGAACCGCGCACTCTTGTTTTTTGACATCACGATACCTGGATCGAAATTTTCACGTCGTCTTTTTCGTCATGCAGCACCTGGGAAGGGAAATTTCCATCGAAGTAGCACGATCTGATAAGGCGCAGTATAAAGGCCTAGATAAGATAGCAGGTCGTCGCAGAAGATCCCATTACTCCTGCGCCATTTAAAAGGCGAGATTTATTTAGCAGTCGGTATCTCTCTAACTGCTGCTTGCGCCTGTGGGCCTTGGTTGCTGTTGCCTTCGTTGTCCGCACATATTTTAGCCTGCAAGGCCTGTTTCGGGCACGTCTTCGATTGGGAAAGGCAGGCGCCGCGAACGCGACCCGCGCGTCTCCAACGTTGTGGTAGCACATCTAGACCGCGCGTCCCATCTTCTTTTGATCGCGCGCTACAAACCTGCAGTGAACTCCATCAAAAAGTGACGCGAGCCAATCACTCCTTTACTAGTAAAGGAGGCAGTGCGCGAGCGTGCGTGTGATTTCCTTAGTAGCACGCCCTTGTGCTCGCAGCGAAGAAACGTGCGCTTCCCTGTCGCCTCGGCTTCCACCATGCGCGCACTATGGGCGAACGCTCGCGCGTCTCATAATCGCACCCACAGCGGCTGATTTCAGCGACACTGAGCCTTCCTATGACAGCCGCGTAGCCCCCTAGTCAGTGGACGGAACCCATAACAATGTTATAATGCCTGGAAAATAGATTTCTAGGCCCTAGAGCAATGTTAAGAGGTACTTGCCATGCTTGCGAAATTGCCCTCTCTTGGAGTGGACTGAAACCATCAGGGCATGGAGTCTTTACATACCTAAAGCTTTTGGTATCGCACAATTGCTGCGCGGCATACATGCGCATTTAGCATCACACGACGTTACAATCGGAAGACTGCGTGCTTTACTTTTGCGCTTGATATTGGCGCACCTTTACCTCGAGCTGCCACTATAACACGACGTAAGTGAAGAGCAATTTCGTGGTCACATACCAGTTTTTTCCTGTACTCCGCACTCCGTAGCTCAGCTGTTGTGAATGGCGACGATGGCTCCATGTTGAGATCCATGTCGGACAAAGACGATCCCCTGGTCGCGTACTTCCTTCGCTCCATTTGCTGCTGGCGGTGTGCTTGCTAGTCGGCTAGCCCGAATCTCGTCTCTCCCGACTACACTGCTGCCGCAAGCGAGTGTCACTCGGTGCTGGACAGGACAAAATTCTGGACGCTGCTGGTAGCGTGACGTGCAGCGAAGCGAACCATGTGGTTTGGGCGAGCACGCGATGGAAGATGGGAAAAGGAGAGTGGGTGGGAGGGGTGTTTAGGAAAGACGCTAATTTCTTTAACCATAGTGGCGGAGAGGAAAGGGTGTGTAGGAGATAGCAGAGAATAGGAACAAAAAGGCCACATTCCGAGCGCTTCCCCTGCCCTCCACGAAGATGCGCCACGCCCCCTTATAGGTTCCAGAAGATAGCACTATTCCTAATCTTAAGACACTATCTCTTAGTATGTACCCATACACTGCCGAGCGCGAAGTGCCTTTCTTTCCTCTATCGGGAGCCATACGTGCCCGCTAAGAAATGGAGAGAGAGAGAGAGAGAGAGAGAGAGAGAGAGAGAGAGAGAGAGAGAGAGAGAGAGAGAGAGAGAGAGAGGGGGGGGGGGGGGGTAGAAAAGGTCACTTGGGGAAGATGACGCACGAGTCAGTGCCCAAGGAATGCCAGATACTACGATCTCATAGTGTGACTCAGGGCCGTTGTCTGCCTGCCCGATTATGACGCTTTTTTTTTTTTTTTTTGCTAGCCCTCTACCACTTTTCTTTGATCTCCTTTAGAGGAGAATGTGTTGTGCTTGTCTGCTGAGCCGCGTGAAAGCTTCTAATCGAGGCTTAGTCAGAGTGCAGCCATATGTTACTATTCTGGTGCGCCGATGGAAATTGTCTCATAACTCTATGCAAGCCAATGACTGAGAGGCGTGATTAGCGAAAGGAGAGTATAAAGCTCGCTGCTGACCGTTATGCCCTGGTATCGCCAAAGAGGGCGACAAGAGGCGGCAACGGAGAAGCACTTCCGAAAGAACTCATAGAAATTTATTCTTCTGAACTTCGAGCTTAGTTGAGGATTTATGGCTGATGAGCAAGCACTAATAGTGGGCACTAGAATTCTCGCCCGGAGTGATATGAAAACTTTTAGTGCCCGTGTTCACACAGTGCTGCGTCTGCCTGTAAACTTAATGCTCGTCGACCTTTGTTTCCCGGGTTTCGTTGAAACTCGTCCGTATTTTATGATGTAATTGGTCGAAGTACGCAGGTGCCGAATTCAAGAACATAACTATTTTGTTTTGACGATTATGGGCTCTGACTCGGTCGGCCGACCATAACTGACATTCGCCGGCACTCCAAAAAAGCCTACTACTAGCTGTCCATGCCTTCGCGAGTTGTTTAGGGGGATAGGTACCATAACCATTGGAACTTTTATAGTTTTGGCCGCACTAATATTATCACGACTGCCTACTACTAAATGTGAAGCATTTCTTTGCGAACCAGAGGTACCTTCATTTTATCTATCTATCTATCTATCTATCTATCTATCTATCTATCTATCTATCTATCTATCTATCTATCTATCTATCTATCTATCTATCTATTATTATTATTATTATTATTATTATTATTATTATTATTAGTAGTAGTAGTAGTAGTAGTAGTAGTAGTAGTAGTAGTAGTAGTAGTAGTGGATTTATTCGCTTACTTTGATTGAATACCATAATAAAAGAATTACTCAAGTTGCGCGTCAGCACAAAATTAGGAGGTTTAATAAATCGCCGGAGGCACAAGGGCAAGGTGGGTACAGCCGTGACGAACAGTACCACTTCCCAAGAGCCTCACATTCCGTATCCACCGGTTACTTCTAGTGCAGCCCCTGTCACGTACGAGCTCTGCGGGCCGCAGAGGAAAAGAACGGCCTCGGCCACTTCTTCGGGCTGTGCCGCTCGCCGCATAGGCGTAAGGGCACAGAATGTCTTGATGCTCTCTTCGGGCAGCGCATCGGCCATCGGAGTCAGCGTCAGTGCCGGCAGCACGGCGTTGCAGCGAATGCCTTGCGAGGCCAGTTCCTGAGCCGCCGACTTGGTCAGAGAAACAACAGCCCCTTTGGAAGCGCAGTACGCAGCAGAACCTCCGTACCCGGTCTTGCCCAGGATGCTGGAAATATTCACGATGACACCGTTGCTGACGCCCGATGCGATCATGGCGCGCGCGGCAGCCCTTGTGACGACAAAAGTGCCCTGTAAGAAGCGGCGTCAACGATATCAAAGTGGAGAGAAAAGCTACTTTTCTTGTATTAGTAAACTACCTTTTAACGATATCAAAAGAGCTACTCTTACCTCAAAAGACCCTTGGAAAGCAAGAAAACGCGCAAATGAAACATATACACGGCGCAGCCATGGTTTAAAGGTTGTCGCGCCAGCTCACTGTAACATCATTGATTTTGACGGCGCGCGCAGGAGCACATGTGACAGTCGTAATTGGCAGAAATGAACGCACCAAGCGTCACGGAGCCAATGTGGCTAAAGTACGAAAAAGCTCTTTGATATCCGTGACGTAACGCTGACGTTCATGTGCAGAGGTTTCGGCGCCAAATTTAAACATAAAACCTTGACTTTCATCGTTTTTCTCTCAATAAGCCAACGATGGTGATATTAGCTACAATACGGCTTCCAAAAAAAAAAATTGTCAGGCTAAAATTTTTCATTGTTGAATTTTAATGTGCACTTTCTCTTTGTTTTTTTTTTCTTTGTCTTCCTCTATGTTTGGCACCAAGGAGGACCTTGTTCGGTTGATCGGACCGGCATATTTTCGTTATCGAAACCATTCATTTGAGTGCATTACTTGCAGGAACACCTCCCTCTCCTCTCTCTCTACCCCCCCCCCCCCCCCCCGCGTGGAAGTTGTATGCGTCAATCCAATTGCCACCTGCGACGCATTATTGGTGCATAGTTCGTGTTAACGCCGAAAATGCCGGATTTTTCGAGCTATGAAGCATACAAGACTTTTACCTTAATAAACGAGAATAGTTTTTGAAAAATGTCGAACACAGAAGCGCAGAGGTGTAATCATCAATATGATGCCTCTTAAATGAGCACTACTAAATCGCAACTCCTCGGATGCCAAAAGCCTTGATTTCTAACCGCGGAGGCAAAATGTTGTGGAAAGAGAACTGTACAGTTATGATGTGTCCCGAGTTGAACAAGTGTGACGAGAAGCACAGCCAACATGACTAGATAAGTAAAATTGTGATAATTAAGTTGTGACTCATCCACATACGACCCTTTTGTGCTATGGATGATAATGAAAGGAGGAAACGTGCATTGAATTCTAAGAAGCACTTCCATAAAAGCGCTATCAAACAGTGTTGTCGGAGAGCGGTGCGGTCCTTTGCAGTCGTTGTCTGCACGCTAACCTTCAGATTGACACGAACGATCTTGTCGAAGGCCTCGTCCGTCGTGTCGACGAGAGGCGAAAGTCCTGCTATGCCAGCGCAATTCACCACGATGCTAACTGGAATCGTCTCGGTGCCCTTGATGTTGGAGAACAGGCCGTCCACCGATTCTGTGTTGGTGACGTCCACGAAAGCTTCCTTGTGGGTTGCCGGCCCTGCGTTAAATAAGACTCATTAATTTGTTGGTATAGTCGTTAAATACACAATATGCGTACAGTGGCATAAAAAGAAGGCATCCCGATTGTCTACTATTTGCTCTTGCGAATTATTAAAGGCGAATCATTTCTTGGCGAACTTGAGCAACTTTGAGCTATCTATCTACTACGCCTCCGTACCCTCCTGGTTGTCCCGTTCGCTTGGTATGCACCAAAATTGGCAGGGTATCAGTGTATGACGCAATTGAATGATTGATATAAACACCACTGACCGGTGGTATAGAGGTTATTGCTCTTGACTGCAGGCCCGAAGGACACGGGCGCGATACGAACAGAGGGGGTCGCACTTCGATAGAAGCAAAATGCTAGAGGCCAGCGTTGTACTGTGCGATGCCAGTGCACGTTAGAGAACCGCAGGTATAGTAGAAATTTCCGGAGCCTTCCCCTACGGCGTGTCTCGTAATCACATCATGGTTCTGGGCAGGCATTTGCTTTAATTAAAACACCAGAAAGTGTGTACCACAGGGGCCTACGCTCAGCCGTGTATGTCTGCTCCACTGTCCGCGCTAAAGTTCTAAGCTGTACGTGTACACGCGTGTACACTTATCCATCATGAGCGAGTCGGCAGCTTCCGAGGCTCCTGGAACGAAAGATGAAATCAATTTACAATGCATGCGGAATTTATTCTTTTCTGACAGCACAAGGCTTCTGATATTCTGACGCGAAATTGTTTTGATGATTGGTGTCAGAGGCTTTACGCCCCGAAACCAGCTGTGATTATGAGAGACGCCGTAGTGGAGGACTTCGGGAATTTCGACCACCTGGGGTTCCTTAACGTGCACTGTAATCGCACAGTACACGGGCCTCAACTTTTTGCCTCCATCGAAATACAGCCGCCGCGGCCGGCATTCTATCCCGCGACCGTCGGATCAGCAGCCGAGTACCGCAGCCACTAGAAAACGGTGGCGGGGTGACGTGAAATGGTAAGCTAGTTAGTCCACTCATCACCGACGAATTATGATGGAAGGAAATAAATGATAAAAGCGACGTCCGCCGTAGCTTCGCAAGTTTAGTGCGCATGGATATCGTATATTGTGAGTGGTCATCATATAGGCGCCCACGCAAAGAAGGGGGGCGGGGGGGGGGGTAGGCAGCCATGCACCCCCCTCCCCCCGACTACTAGGAAAGGGCGCAAAGTTTCTGATGAGATTAAATAAAAACATTAAAATAGCTTTTGTTATATCACTTAGAGTCTCCCTGGGGAGGGGCACGATTCAACCCGATCGCAACTGGCATCCCCCTCTCTGAACAACCGGTCTCTGCGGACACTTCGGACGAGCTTAAGCTGTCCGCTTTGTGCAAATTACTTTACGTTTCTGGTTATCATGATTCTGAAGCGAGGGAGAAAATTTACATAAGCGCTCGCTACTTTTTCTTGTAGTTATACATAATCAAGTGAAAAGGAAACACGATCAATGGCGCACACGGAAAAAAATAAGCTTTTTACCACTTAAGCAGGCAGTTCGTTCCGTGTTGCGGATTGTACGCGGGGAGCTTTTAAAGACATTCGTTTTGAGCAGACAGCCAGTGACATATCGGGTGAAACGGGCGACATTGCCATCCCTGTAATGGCTGAAAGAATAATTTCTAATCTACGCCTAATTATCTTGACACAGAAGACAGAAAATCTTTAGTCTAATGCGATCCCGTATTGTCTCCTAGCTTTCCAAGTTGGCAGTATACGGGGCACATTTTCCACCAATGTAAGTTATGAAATAGCGATTTTCTCCGAACTTTCTCAAGTTTTTGGATGTTGGCTTGTGTGTTATGGTACCAAAGCACCCCTGTGTATTAGAAGACCTGTCTCTTACAGTGCGTGCGTGTGTGTATGTGTGTGTCATGCACACGTTTCTAACTACAGCGAGGATAGAGAGGCTTCGGAGGAAACGCACCTGGTAGTGCCTGGGCCACGGCCTTAGCCCCGTCCAGGTTGAGATCGGCGACGATGACCTTGGCTCCTTGCGAGGCCAGGGCGTGGCAAGTGGCCTTGCCAATGCCGCTTGCGCCTCCGGTCACCAGGGCTAACCGACCTTGCAGGGACATGCTTACTGTTCTACGGGCGCCGGTGAACTTGTGACAAAATCCGGAGAACGCCCAGTGTCGCCGCGAACACCCTCTTGTTCTTTGTCAGTTATCAGGTGACGGGATAAGCGGCAAAGTCTGGATAAGATATCACCGGCGATGGGTGCCATGCGGGTGCTACTCGGCGTATCTGCTTTACGCTGTTACCCTCACTCCATACTCTGGCTGGTTCAATATAGCTGCTACTGACGAGTTGTGTTTACTGATTTATCTTTATTTATACATTAAAACGTGCGGTAATGTAGTCTACGTTTGAGCCGGCTTCCTCACATCATGAGATCCATCTGTAAAAAGCCCGCACGAAAGACAGAAAAACAAAACACGAAGCAATAAAAAAGAGTATACCAAATTAATTAATTAATTAATTATATCCTCATGCACCGAGGAGTGATGTGGGGAGTAGAATACATGCGTAACTCAATAACAATTCGCGTTTACCACACATTAGAATTAGTGAAACCACTAATTCTAATGTCTTGCTGCTTTGACTTGCTGCTGGCGCTTCCCCGTCAAATATATAGTGTACTATATGTTTCACGGGAAACGCCAGTCGTCACAGTACACTTTAAGGCTCCCCGAGCTAGACGGGTGTCTGCGTGCTGGAAGTACGCTGATCGAAGGAGTAAAAACTTATTCATTACATATACAGATGATGATGGTTGTGGTTCGGTTAGGAAAGGACGCTAATTTCTGCAGCCCATGTAGGGAGCACGGCTAAGCGTCGGTGCGGGTGGGGGAAAGGGAGTGAAAGAGATAGAGAGGAGAGAAAGGCCGTAGTGGAGGGCTCCGGAAATTTAGACCACCTGGGGTTCTTTAACGTGCACTGACAACGCACAGTACACGGGCCTCTGGCATTTTCGCCTCCATCGAAAATGCTACATTAGTGGCTCGCGTATCCGCGAACAAAGGAAAGGGGCGGAGGCAGCGGAGGTCTTCACATGGTTCCATGAGATGTTCTTTTAGGGGCAAAGCTCCTCTTAGTCTAACCTTGTCACGCGTCAGGCGTCAGTCGTCAGGCGTAACCCGCGTGCCTCCCGGCACGCGCTCGCCCTCGGCGTTCGCCTCGGCGCGTGCCTCCCGGCGCGTGCCTCTGCTGTCTTGTGAGAGAGAGAGAGAGACAGAGAGAGAGCGAAAGGCGCGCGTTGGCTATGGAAACGCTCTTTCTTAGAGGAACGCTGTGCCAGCTCGCAAAGAAGGAGAACGCGCCCTCACCCGCGAGAGACAACGTTGGCGCAGGCAGCGTCTCCTAGCGAGTTTCTTGATTGAGAAATACCGACTGCTCGCGTTGGAGAACCGTTCACCGGCCACCCATATATATATATATATATATATATATATATATATATATATATATATATATATATATATATATATATATATATATATATATATATATATATATAGGCACTGGATCTTGACTTGCAATGAAGTGCCGGTGGGAGATTTCACTTGTGCATAGTTGAACCATAAGGATTCGTAGCGTGCGCGTTAACTAAATTAATCCGGAACTCGGCACGATCTACGATGAAGCTCCCGAGCTTCGCCCACTCATCATCATTCACTCCGTGGATATGCTGTAATTTTTTTTTCAACCATGCTTGAGATAGCGTGTCTATGTAGCCCAACACACGGTGTGTTAGGCTACATAGACACGCGACAGAAAGGACGAGAACAGAAACGGGACACACGCAGGACAGGCGCTCTTTTTTTTTAGCGCTCCTTTATTTTATTTTTTTTAGGGGCGAAGCGCTTTAAGACCTCACAATGTCCGTCCGTCCGTCCGTCCGTCCGCGGCAGTCTATCGAAGCGCAGGTGAAAAACAACGGTGCGCGTTGACTATGGAAACGCTCATTCTGCGATGAACGCTGTACCAGCTCGCAAGGGACGAGAACGCGCCCTCGCCCTCGAGAGAGAACACCGACGCAGGCTGGGTCTGCTAGCGAGTTTTTTGACTGAAAAAAAAAAAAAACCGACTGCTCGCGCTGCACAACCGTTCACCGGCCACCCCGTATATATAGGCACTGGATCTTGACCTGCAATGTAGTGCCGGTGGGAGATTTCTCTCGTACGCAGTTGAACCACAGGGATTAGCAACGTGCGCGTTAACTAATAGTAACCTGGGACTCGGCACGATCTACGACGTGGGAGCGCAGGAACCTTATAAAGACCAGGAGCATTAATGACAACGCGTGTGTAAATATACACATGCGTTGTCGCTAGTTTACATGCGCGAGTGGGCAATGTCACGGGTGACTTGAAGTAACACCGTACGATCCCCAGTGCTTCGCCCACTTGTCATGACTCACTTCGTGGAGACGCGTGGATTTTTCTTTTTTTTTTTCCTCTTTTAAGTACGAAGCAACAAGCCGAAATACATGTTATACTAAGTCATGTTATTAGGTGCACTGTACAAAAGCGTCAGGCAATTTCATTCTTAAAAGTTATAGCTCAGGATGAAACTCTTTAATATCTCGGTGGAGAGACAGGCCATGCAAGATAACCAAGATCCAAAAAGCCTTCACGTTCGGAGCCCACCGGTTACTTCGAGAGCTGCTCCTGTCACGAAGGAACTGTTCGGACAGCAGAGGAACAGCACTGCCTCGGCCACTTCTTCCGGCTCACACACTCTGCCCATTGGCGTGAGCGCGGTTAACGATTTCTGAGCCTCTTCAGGCAGCACGTCAGCCATCGGGGTCCTTGTCATTGACGGCACCACAACGTTGCAGCGGATGCCGTGCGGCGCCAACTCTTGGGCCACGGTCTTGGTCAAGGACACGACGCCGCCCTTGGAAGCACTGTACGCCACCATAGCGGGCATTCCGATCTTGCCCGCGATGCTCGAGATATTCACGATGACTCCGTTGGTAACGCCGGAGGCCATCATGGACCGCGCGGCGGCTCTTGTCGCTAGGAACGTGCCCTGTGGGATGCAGCAGCCATCAGTACTTGGCCTTATATGCAAGTTTCCTATAGCCGACTTGTTTGTTGCACACCGATTTGAATCCCTCTTGACCAGTCACAAATTCAATCATTATATTTAATTAAAAATCAAGAACAAATCGAACAGACTTCTCCTTTCGAGAACAGCTTGGCCGCCCACCCATACGTCGATAAGTCAAAGAATAACTCATATATATTCACTGACTGTAAATGAGTCTACAGATAAATGCAACCGTGCGATCGTAGTACTTGTTAGCGCTACATACATACATACATACATACATACATACATACATACATACATACATACATACATACATACATACATACATACATACATACATACATACATACATACATAATAAGCTGAAGTCCCCCTCGAGCTTTTGTTAGCCTGCAAGTTTCGGCCCCATATATCAGTGTGGCAAGAATGCAAAGATTGTAAACTATTCTCAAAGGAACACCAAGAAGCTGCCAGTCATTACTTGGTAGTCACCGCATGCATCTCAACCAACTTCTCTTTTCGTCTAGACACTGGCCGTTTATGAATTTCTGTTTCTCAACCAAGGCTGTTGAATATTACCTCAGTCCCCTGCTGCTGCAATTTATCGGCTGAGGTACTTCATCGTTTGTCCAGCGTAACCTTAACCATTACTGATCGAGACAGCGTAATCGACAAACTGCAGAATGAATGTTGTCCAAGTTCATCCTCTCTCATAATTCTCCCCCGAGTCTATAGTGACCTGAACACTTCTTCCAAGTGTGCAGCAAACGACATCGGAGAGTCCGTGTCTCCTCGTCCCTCCCTCCTTCATGTCAATATTGCATAGAAGAGGGGGGGGGGGGGGGGGAGAGGAGAGGAGGTTGTGGAGAAGTAAGTCCAGGAGGTTCATGCTAGATACCTTTAGCTAAAGGTCTGACAAGAGACGACAAACTTCGTTCGTTAGTCCGCTATTAAGAACAGTTGACTAAAAAGAAGGAATTGCCTTGTTATTGATACTATACATCGAGATTCTGCAGCAACTCAACATTGTAGGTAAATAAGGTAATTGGCAGTTTCTTATGAACATCACCATTTTTGTCCTGCTTTCTTAAAGAAAGGTGCTTTCATGTATGTCAGATCATTCGCTGTCGTTCGGAAGCTAACCTTAAGGTTGACCCGAATGATGTGGTCGAACTCCTCCTCCGTCGTGTTGACAAATGACGAACGCTTTGCTACGCCGGCGCTGTTCACTAAGATGCTGACGGGAAGTGACTCGTTGTCCCGGATGTCGGCGAACAGTTTGTCCACCGAATCTGCGTCCCCCACATCCAGGAAAGCTCCTCTGTGGCTAGCGGTGTCTGTAAAAAGAGAGAGGTAGTATATATATTACCCGTACAGATATATAAAACATGGTACTATTGTACTTTCAATTTATTTATTTATTTATTTATTTATTTATTTATTTATTTATTTATTTATTTATTTATTTATTTATTGAGGTACCTGATACATACTACAGATTACATTGAATAAGCACCACAACATGGTCGTACATCGCGGAGCTCCTTGGTAAACACAGAAGTTATTTTCACAATATCACTAGGTAACCTATTCCAGGTTCTAGCTGTATTGGGGAAAAACGACTTACTATACATGCCACTTTTACATAATATCTCTCTGGAATTTAGTTCGTGACCCACATTCGTGGACAGGTAGTGGTCGCGCTGGTACTTAGTGCGATCAGCCCCTGTTCTTTAATGGTATATATCATGAAACAATTTCAATTTGTTAGTGAAGCATCGTTTTTGAAGCGTGTCCCACCCAATTATCTCCTTTTTGCCTCAGATCCACTGAAATTCCTTTAATAGCTGCCGAATAAAAAACGCATGATTTTTTATAATCAATTTCATTGCTAGCATAGAGACACATGTACATGAGGTAAGGTAAATGCGCGGACAGTTAGAGCTTCTACTAAGCAAAATGTTATGATTGAAACGTTATGTAGTACATATCATTGATATTTATAACAAGATTTCTGTCATCCATCGCAATGATATTGCCACCTGCCTGTAGTGGGTCGAGTGCAAGACTGGCGCTAGCCAAAACGAAGAAAGAAGACCACGCGTTTCTTCTTCGCTCGAGAGCCAGCCCCGACGGACGCGTCTTGCCGAAGCTAGCCCCACAGCTACTAATGAAGCCCCCGAGTACTCTCTGGAAGCTCGTGACAATATACACAATGAGGTTAATGCCTTTTTTGGCTGTGACCACTTTTGTGAAAAGAAATGATCACAGGCGAATAACCATATAGCGTGAGGACCGCTGTTTTCTGTGAAACAAAAAAAAAAGAGATAAAGATGAAGAATAGAAGAAGAAGAAGAAGATTCGTTTATTCATTGATTCAGTCATATCTGAAAAATTGCCAATTCTGGGGCTTAGTGAAAGTCCATGTTTGTTGCACAGGGAACAGAGAGAAACTAAGAAAAGTATTTATAAACGTAACTATACGTTGCTTTCTCCATTTCCTATAACATAATTGTATGCTATGATTGATTCTAAACAGTTATTTCTGTTAACACGCTATCGTTGTTGTTCTAAGCGCAGTTAACTTCTAGTCGTTGAGAAAGAGGATACCTACCAGGTAGCTGCGACGCCACGATTTGAGCAGCGCGTACGTTGAGATCAGCGACGACTACGCTTGCTCCACGAGCGGCCAGGATGTGGCAAGTGGCCTTGCCAATGCCGCTTGCTCCTCCTGTCACCACTGCTAGCCGACCATGCAGCGACATCGTCACGTTGCTGTGGAGTGCACTGGGTCTGAGAACTGCAAAGTGAATACACCCCCCTCGCTTTTATGTGCCCGGTTGGCAACTTATTTCGCAAAAGTCTATACAACGGTCGCAGCTCGGAAGCGTGCCTCGGTACTTTTGAAAGGCATCATCGAATCAACATCATACCCATGTAGCCCTCGGAGATCGACTGCTAAAGATTGTTGACTGATTTCGGGAATTTCACGTCCCAAAGCTACCGTATGATTATGAAAGACGCCGTAGTGGAGGCTCAGGAAATTTCGACCACCTGGGGTTCTTTGACGTCCACTGACATCGCAAAGCACACGGACCTCAACATTCCGACGCCGTCTAAATGCAGCAGCCGCTGCCGTGAATCGATCCCACGACCATCGGATCAGCAGCCGAGTAGCATAGCCACTGGACCGCCGCGGCGGGGCGTGCTAAAGATCGTGCTAGAGACGGCGTGGGGCGATTCTTCAAGAGCGGTATTTTGAGATGGCTGTCACCATCGCGAGATCTTCTATATAGAGACGGCGACAGCAGCGTTCTAGTTCACCGTAACGGCGACTCTTGCGAAGAAGGCGGGTCATATATTGTTGCTCGTAAATGCCGACGTGCCCTGCGAGCACCTCTTTCTGTATAACCGATCCTGCCATACTTAGTATTCTGGCATGAATAAAGTTGAACTTGAACTTGAAAGTGATCGTCTCAGAATAACGGCCCCGTATAACATGACAGACAAATGCGAGGTAAAAAATGGAAATGAATTATAAGTGATAAAGAAGTCGTCGCCAAATTGACGGAGTGTAAACTATTCAAATTCCTGCCATAATCAGAAACAGGAGCCGTAAGGCACCAGTGCCAAATTCACAGTTTTTTAGTGGTATAAGTGCTTTTTGACATACGGGCCTCCAGCTTTAGTTATTAAGCATATAAAAATGATTAGTTGCGACTATCTGCTACATCGAACAATAACTGAGTAGAATTTCCGGACATTTTTTTTTTTTTTGATATACTAAAGTATTTAGATAGAACAATTTGCTGTACCCTTATCAACATGGCTAGGGCCGGGTTGTCAACCGTTACACAATTAATGGATACAATTCATGACTATTGCAAGTGCAGTAAACATAAGACAACAGGTTGATGTGGTGTGTGTAGGTCTTGCCGAAAGCATTTGTTAAAGTACCTCATGCCCAATTTATCTTCAAATTACGCAACTCAGGAAGGAATAAATTTGTAACAAGATGGATAGAATCATGCCTAACAAACCAAACGCAGGTAGTTAAACTGGATGGTTATGCATCGGATCCATTAGCCGTACTGTCGGGAGTGCCCCAGGGCTCGGTGTTGGGGCCACTACTGTTTCTCCATCATATCAATGACATCAATAGCGTGGCAAAAGAGGAAGTCAAAATCGACGTCATGCAACCCTTTTTCATAATGGTGTCTGGGTCATTTTGGTGTCAGTTCAATAAAGAATTACGCTTTCTACATTCCACTCTAACAAACGAGCGAAAAGATGTAAGTTTATTCACCATACCCTTTGAATATGACTATGTTCACTTATAATTTTATTTCGACACTTATCGCTTTGTTCTGGCTACAAGGAATTTTTGAAGTATGAACTGCTTGTAGCCTCGCAGAGGAACATTGGCTAGCGGTTATGAGGGCCTGGCTACACCAGAGACTTAAGTTGTATCTGACCGCCACTTGTGTTGAAAGCACGAATACGGTGGATAGACAAAAAAGAGAAACTAGGTGAGCAGAGGTGATAGCGAGCTTAACAAGAGCCAGCAAACGTACAATCTGGGCCAATGTTTATAAAGAAGTTCCTAAGCTTAATCGTCCACCCAACAATCGTCATGTCAAGCAAATGATTAACATAGTGCTAGGAGAATTATTTGCGATTTTGGCTACCGTGCTTGTATTTACAAAAACTCTATACGCTGTAGCATTGTTTCTAAGAAAAAATCTCGGCAAATCTTGATGCTGGACACCTTATTAGCGATGACGACCAGCCAATGGCAAGCATGCACTTGTGGATGAAGGCCGCAGATTTGCAACCGTGATCAAAAGCGTTATCGATGGTCGTGCGGAGGCGACTTACTCTACAGAGGCGTAAACCACCACTGAGGTGAGTCCGTTCTTGGCAGACCTTCTTCTAGCACTGACAGCTCGGCACGCGGTGGAGCAGGTTTTATTGCTGAGGTAACGGAGTTGGCAGAACGACATACCTGTACTTGCGCTACTTGATATGGATTAAATTACAAGGGTCAAACTGAGACGATTCCGGCGTTCGTTTACATTTCCCGCCGTTCCATTCCTGCGTTCACTCACAACAGCTGCCGCAGAGCGTTGCACGGGTCATGTCCCGGTAAATGTCACTCTTCCAGTATGATTGAACCGAATTGTACGAAGGTATACTGACCGCAAGCACAATCAGCATGGAACGAGCTCATTAACACCGTCAACTTATCCCACCACTACGTCATATCGGTAAGCTGTCGCACGGTTTTGCACTGCTACACGACAAGCGAGACGCATTATCAAAGCCAGATGCACAAACGCAAAAAAAAGAACTCAAAGTGACATCTGGACAGACAACTCTGGCTGTCAGAGCCAACAGACTGCCAGGCTGTCACAACCAGACGTAATACATACATACATACATACATACATACATACATACATACATACATACATACATACATACATACATACATACATACATACATACATACATACATACATGTGTATGTGCATGGTCGTGTCGTCCCTGCACCAACACCACTGTCTACAGCTGGTGCAAGAAGAAAGCTTCCCTCGTTCGAGTACGAGCTTCCACTGACACATGGCGGTTCGAACAAAATTGTCAACGCGCATGCCTTGAACTCCGTCCTTCATCAGGGATACCGCAAGTCTGAAGGAGCTCCTCCGAAACGTCTGTCGCCCCATGTGGTTTTGACGAGTGCCCATGTTCATTCTGAATTACAATGGCTGACAGACCTGCACGCCACAATTGTGACTTGTTGCTGTAAAGAAACAACCGGGCGTCTCTCTTGTGATTGCCCTCGGTCTGCAGTATCTCCGCTGTTTTACAGTTACATTCCCACTGCAGTCCATGATCCTACACCACGAACATTCGTTTTAACCGGCGTGTTTCATCGCTAAGGTAATCACCGTGAAGCACATTCCCCGCTTGACATGCATGCCTGCTGTTTTCAGCGATGTACGATGGAATATATCATTTCTATACTGTCAACCAGCCCGAACGTACCCGTGGCATCGTTTCATCGATGTGCGCATTCATGGCTGCGTTACTTTGGTAAGACAGGAACAAATATTATTATGAAGTCAACTGAAATGAAGCTTGCTTAAGACGTGCCGTTTATCTAGTTGGCTAGTTATTTAGTCTATTACAGCACACACTGTGTGAATGGACGTACAACGCAAACGTGTTTTTATGCGTCTACCATGTCTCGATGTAGCCCATCCAAATATTATTATGCAGTCAACTGAAATGAAGCTTGCTTAAGACGTGCCGTTTATCTAGTTGGCTAGTTATTTAGTCTATTACAGCACACACTGTGTGAATGGACGACATGAAACGCGATAGACGTACAACGCAAACGTGTTTTTATGCGTCTACCATGTCTCGATGTAGCCCATCCACCCAGTGTGCGCTGTCGTATGCTGTACAGTAAAACGGCATACGACCCCATGCCCACTATTCGTTTCTAAAGAAACACGTGTTGTCCTTGACAGGAGGAGGAGGATGAAGGAAGGAAGGAAGGAAGGAAGGAAGGAAGGAAACAGAAAGGCAGGGAAGTTAACCACAGAGCGTCCGGTTGGCTACGCTTCTCCTTGAGAGAGTTTTAAATTCTGGTATAGATGCAACTCCAGTATACGTTAATCGTGAAGAGGGAGCTCTTCACAATAATGTTCAGTATACGACCACAAAGCGTAACACTCGCAATCATCCAAGCTCTAGCGAGATTTTATTGCTTAACCGGACTTGGAATATTCAAGCCTGTTCCACGCCGTGAAGGCTGTCAGAGCAGTGAAACTGTTGTTTTCTCATTTGTC
Organism: Hyalomma asiaticum; assembly: GCA_013339685.2. NCBI lineage: Eukaryota > Metazoa > Arthropoda > Arachnida > Ixodida > Ixodidae > Hyalomma > Hyalomma asiaticum. The sequence goes on from CM023482.1 coordinate 144,326,460, forward strand.
GTGATGTAACTGGCGAGGGTGTGAAGTTACTGATTTCTCCTTCACATGCTCTCATTCTCTTATTTATTTATTTATTTATTTATTTATTTATTTATTTATTTATTTATTTATTTGTATTTCACTTTACGGTAATGCGCCGCGGCTGCGGGGATCGAACCCGCGACTATGGGACAAACATTTCTTTATAGCACGTTGGGCTTCGCTTAACACACCGCCATGCAGTATTGGGCCGAGGTCAAGGGTGGGATCGACTTCTCCCTCTTGCGTAACGTCAACGACTGCGGCGAAGGGTCGACTAATGATGGCGTCGGTGTTAAAAGGGTTCACATTCTGGATCCTCCGGTTACTTCCAGGGCAACTCCTGTCACGAAGGAACTCTTCGGAGAGCAGAGGAACACGATGGCCTCGGACACTTCCTCCGGCTGACACACTCTGCCTAAGGGTGTCTGTGCAATGCACGCCCTTTTTGTCTCATCCGGCAGGGTAGCTGCCATCGGTGTTTGCGTCAGTGACGGTAGCACGGCGTTACACCGGATACCGTGCCGCGCCAGTTCTTGAGCGGCCGACTTGGTCAGAGCCACGACGCCTCCCTTGGAAGCTGTGTACGCCACCATGCCGGAGAGCCCGGTCTTGCCCAGAACGCTGGCGACGTTTACGATGACTCCGTCCTTGACACCGCTGGCGATCATGGCACGTGCAGCGGCTCTTGTCACCAGGAACGTGCCCTGAGGAGATAGACAGCAAACTCAATGATAATTCATCTGCTTTCACTTAAAGCAGTCACAGTTGTTACATTGGCAGGGTATCAAAGGAAGCCGAAGTAGATTTCAGAACATGTCAGTACCGCAGGAAACACCGATAAACTCGCTGTACTGCACGCAGCTTGTGCCTGTACTATGTTCAAATGGCACATCGGCGAATCAAACTGGCATGTTGCATCCCAGAACAATTCTATAATGGCAGCATAATACTTTATTAGAAATGGTACATACCGGTACACAGGAGCCCAAATAATGATTCTTGTAACGAGAGTGGTATTCTTAATTCTGGTCAAGCACCGGGGACTACGCCTCTTGAATTTCTTTCGGTGTGTCCAGACACAGATACAATTCCTTTATTTGTTGAACTCAAGACGAACAACATAAAACATTACTGAGAATAGTACTGCGATCACAAAATTAGGCAACGCTAGTTCTGCCTCAAGCGGCGTGGTAGGCGCTCGTTGTGACGTAATTTGTTGAAAGAAGAGCAGGCAGTTTCAGGTGCATTTGAAACCAAATTTCAAATTCTCTTATGCGTGCAGCGCGTAATATTTCATTCATGTGTCCGCAGGGGGCCTCCATGACTGATCGGCACCGTTTTAAATGTGTTCAATAACTGTTACAGGACCCCTTTAAAGCCTACGGTGTGACGAGAGATGCGGAATCATAACCGAAGACGAGATGTCAAATACGCCTGAGAACAGCGCATTTTATGAGCAGGTCAGATTTACAGCATGGTGTAAGAATAAATACAGAGTACATGAAACACCTTCTAAAGCAGAATTCTGCAATTTAGTTGAAGTAAAATTTACACATCTGTCGCTGCAGCTTTACACGCTAACCTTCAGGTTGACACTGATGATCTTGTCAAAGTCCTCGTCAGTCGTGTCAACAAGGGCCGAATGCTTCGTGATGCCAGCGCAGTTCACTACTATGCTCAAGCGAAGAGATTCTGTCTCGTTGATGCCAGCGAACAGTCTGTCCACCGAATTCGTGTCGCTGACGTCCAGTAGAACTGGTCTGTGTATTCCGGCACCTGTAAAAGCGGTAATAAAAATGAGAACAACAACAACACCTGCAGGTTCTCCTCCGCGCTTTGTGCTTGGACTTACTTTCCCTGCCCTTGGCACGTTCCTCTATGGGTTTTTGGGCTAGAAGTAGATCACGTATTTGTGAACTGCTTTGTCGTGCTACATTGATAGTAAACATGAAGAGAATTCCCTCATTCAAATCAGAACTCGGCCGAGTAGAATTGCGCTTAAAGCAAAAGAGCAGGTACACAGCCCCCGTTTTTTTCCCCCTCCTTTTTCCATGTACACGGATCTAGCACCATATTTTACATGGTGACAACTATAGATCCATCTTCGTAAGAAGCGCAAAACAACACACAGGGACAACTAGAAGGAAAGACACACCACAAGCGCTTGTGGTGTGTCTTTCCTTCTAGTTGTCCCTGTGTGTTGTTTTGCGCTTCTTACGAAGATGGATCTATACCAACTAGCCCGATTCACTTGTTTATTAAGACAACTATAGAACAGTTAACAGTCTCTCTCTCTCTCTCTCTCTCTCTCTCTGCGTTTACATCTCTTTATAAGAGCAGTCAATGACCGCGTATGGGTGACTATACAAGATCCTACAGCTAGCATAAACGATTTATAGTTGAAAAACGCATTCCGGATTGCAGATTCCTTTAAAACCGTACCAGGCTAATTACTTTTCAAGGTCTAACGTTTACAACACTGCTTTCTTTTATATTGCGTCAGGGGACGATGTTATTAAAATGTAGAAACAAAGCTATAATAATCATGTAGCCTGCTATACAATAATGCCGAGACTGTACTCTTACTAGGCAACAAAAACAGCGCTGAAAAACGCATCCCACGTTATTTATTTACCATGAACGCCTCATAAAAGGTATATTACATAAGCTGCACGGCAGCGCAGCGGTACACGTATCAACAAAAAGCAAATTATTCCAGTGCAAGCAGTGCTATGACGAGACAATATGGTCCTTAATGAGCGTTGCTTAACGTGCGCGGATAACATCGCACACGTATGTGGCATGGAGAACGCTTGGACCCACCGGTTAGCTCCGCTGCCACGGCCCTAGCGGCGTCCAGGTTCAGATCAGCGACGACGACACTGGCTCCTTGGGCGGCCAGTGAGTGGCACGTGGCCTTGCCAATACCGCTTGCTCCTCCAGTCACCAGGGCTAGTCGACCGTGCAGTGACATGCTCAACTCGATGCCAGGTCTGCGAGGCTCGTGTTCGTTCTCATCCTTTTATGTACTCCGGCGGGGCTTATCTGGCGCAAGTTCACAAAACGACACGCTGCGCGATAAAGAAGACGGGCACTAGGCAGTCCTTTGAACGCCATAAAGGGAAAGAAATTGCGCATTCTTGCTTAAGCCGGTGAGCGACACTTTTACGAGTAGTGTAATTTCTCGCGGCGTCTCGAGTCGGGGGACAGAAGTGATGGCTGCATGCAAACCCGACCAAGAAATCTCCGAGGGTGCGCCGTATTTACGTCCCTCTGTCCGCTGGCGTCACTCAGAAGGGAATAGTGGACTTGCTCTTGCCCTTGACCTACTACTCACCGCAGCGATGGACCCACTCTTTCCCTTAGCCCACTGCTACATAATGACAGTGATGAAGAAAGAAAGAAAGAAAGAAAGAAAGAAAGAAAGAAAGAAAGAAAGAAAGAAAGAAAGAAAGAAAGAAAGAAAGAAAGAAAGAAAGAAAGAAAGAAAGAAAGAAAGAAAGAAAGAAAGAAAGAAAGAAAGAAACAGGTGCGTCAGGGAACAAAATTCACTTTCTCAAAGTAAAATCCGTCAGAAAAAAAAATTAGCGAAGCTTGCACTAGTGTCGCAGCTGATGGGCATTGGGATGGTTCGAGTCTGTCTCCGTCACAACCGCATTCAGTCGTGGCCGAGGCTTCGGGAGACGCCTCGCGAAGCACTGCAAGGCCTAGCGTACGCTTCTCAAAGTCTCGCACCGAGCTCAGAGTAAGACGTAAAGACGTTCGCGTCGAACCACAGGCGGTGGCAGACGAGGCACGCGTGTATTCTCTGTGAATCAATAAATGTTATTACCACCACCACGTGTGGCCTCGGCTTGACGCCTTCCCACCCTTCTGCTATGCTATGCATGCCTACGCTATTGTAGAAGCTGCTGGGACGCCACGAGAGGACGCATGCTCTCGTGGCACCAAGCTATGCACAAGCGCATAACTTTGCGAGACGCTGCGCGCAGGACAAATGATGATGATGATGATGATGATGATGATCCTGTAGACCTATGGCACTTACCCACCAGGGGGGATTGGCCAAGAGTTATTTGATAATTAAGTTTTGATTTGAAATGATTGAAATGAACAGATAGAAAAAAGGAGGATTTGGAGGGAATTTAATTAGTGGAACTGTGCATGTTAACTATTCAAACCAGACAGATGAGTCACCAAAGCCCATACAGAAGAATAACTTAACAACACAGAGGAGAATAGTGGAAATAGACGCACTCTGTCGTCTTCTTCTGCTTGCACGTGCGCCCGCCGGCCGCAGTTTTGTAGCGGGCAAGAAAGAAGCGTGCGTGCAGACGCCGCACATTGGGCATTGCATACAAGAAACGCACGCGCGCGTTTGGGGACCAGAACTAATCATCATGACAGCGTTTTTCGGTCGGACATTGTAAGTCGTGCTTAATAGCTTCGCTCTTAAAATCGTAGACGACAACTTAGGTAAGACCTGCGCACACAGAAGCACGGATTGTAATTTGAATGTATAAGAAAACGTAATTCTGTGACGAGGAAGCGATGTGAACTGGGCCAGTGATGGCTGTAGCGTTCTCTCCTAAAGGTAAAGCTGAAATGTCCTCTAACTTTTTCCAAAAGGTCAGTATGTTTTTATCGAACTATTTATCTATGTATGATATCCGTACTTTCGTTATTTAAAAAAATACAGAAGAAAATGAAGCCGTTTCCCGTTCTTAAGATGTCGTTTTGGCGGTTTGTAGATACGGTGTACACAGATGTGTTGTTGAAAGAACGCGCACAGAATAGCGAAGCAGAAATATTCATAAACTAATGCCCTTCACATATTTCGCTTAGCTTTCAGAGCGCACTTCACATTCGGGAACATGTCGCTTGCAGGTCGTTCGTCCTCTGTAACCGAGCACGCAATCCTGAGAGTTACGCGTGTGACAGTTAGGGTTCATGAAGTACAATTTAGCCTTGACAGGATGCATACTTGCGTAAACGCCTTGCTCTAAACTTGAAACGGAGACACAGCTGTGCGTTATTTCAGTTCCCATTCACCGAGCAGCTACCACATGAAGCTTATCGCACGGGCGACCCCGCAATTGATAACTTTGTTCGAGCTGGGAAAAGACGTTTTATATTTAGATACATTTGGAAAGAGGTTCTAAGTATATATAAATGTGCAGCGGCAGTATAAACATGCTACAGGCGAAGATCTTAGGAAAGTGCATAACGGACATGATACCGATCACATACACGGGACCCTCCGTGGCAGCATAGCGACTGGAATATTAACTTGAGATGTTCGAGGTCGCGGGATCGAATCCCGGCCACGGCGGCCGCATTTCGATGGCGGCGAAATGAAAAAAAAAAAAAAAATCCGCGTTCTTGTACTTAGGTGCACGTTAAAGAACCCCATGTGGACAAAATTACTCCGTGGCCGGAGCCCTCCACTACAGGGCTAGCCATCATAATCATAAGCTGGTTTGGGATGTAAACACCCCCTAATCACTATTAATAACGCATTAATACTGGACAGTTTACATACGTGGCTTCACCAAAGCCACGTGTTTCAAACTCGTGCTGTTTCGTTGCTTTGCAAGCAATTGCAGGAAAGAAATTTTTTGCAAGGTACCTGCCCGTCCAGCTTGTTCGTTACACACATTGTAACAGTACTACTGCATGTCAGTGCGTTTCTTAGCTTGTATTTTTTTGTGCTTCCTCAAACGCGTGTATAAGAGGAGGTGCGCGAATATTCGAAATTTCGAATAATTTTCGAGCGCTTGTTATTCGATTCGATTCGCACTTAGCCTTTAGTGTTCGAACGAATAGTTCGAATAGTAAGCTGGTAATTAAAGGGAAAAAGTATGCTGTCTCATGACAAAAAGCCCACTCCTTAAGTAGTGCGCTTCGCCGCATAACACCGACGTACTGCTGCGAAACCAACAATTGTGTACGGCGGCGGAGCTAACACCCATGTACTGCGGCGAAGCTAACACTCGCGTACTGCGGCGAAGTTACCTCAGCTTTCTGTTGCACAGTTCACTGTTTGGACTGTTCTTCAGGACTTTGGAATGACACTGTGGGCATACACCTCACGCACTAAATTTTTCCTCATGCTTAACAGTACATTCTCCATAATTATATATGATATTATTCAAGAATATTAGAAAATTATTCGAAAAATATTCGATTCAATTCGCACTTGAACATGAATATTCGAATTCGCTTCGCACTCAAAATTTTGCTATTTGCACAGCCCTATTTATATGTGTTGTATATGCTGGAATGTTCGTTTATTAGCTTCGCTCCTCCCCCTACACAATGCCCATAGGGGCCTGTAAGGCATCTAAATAAATAAATAAATATAGGAATTAATAAGAGTAGAACTTCAGAAAAGTAATTTATCAGTTTAAGACACCTAGATGTTCCACTTGTAAAGGACGTTTATTGAAGGCTGGCGTAAGGCCCGACCGGCAGCTTGGCCAACGGCTGAAGGCACGAGCCCCGAGAGCGAGCGGCGAGCACGAGCAGTGCGCGTCAGGGCCAGACCCACTAGATCACACTGGAGAGCGTGCCCCACTATAGGGTTCGTTAGTTTTCGCTACACATTTTATTGTACCTTTCACAAAAAATAATATACATTGTATAAACTAGGAAATAAATAAAGATTAGATCAATGAAGAATCGATATAAGAACTAAGTATTATAGGAAATATAAATAAAACTAATAAAAGTTGAAGTAACGAAATATGTAAAAGGCAAATTTACCTGAGAGGAGAAGCACGACGCGACAGCAAGGGCGTGACCTAGCGGTTGCGCCCTTGCTTAGGACCCCGGTGTGCCTGGGTTCGATGCCCATTTACTGCTTCATGGATTGCGTGCATCTGCGTGCTTGTTATCTGTACATTTCAACCGCAAGCTGCGACGTACGGTGTATGCCCTTCTTATTTTTAGATCTCTTCTCATGACATGTTAAATGTCTATTTTAGTTGGTCCTTGATTGGCATAGACAGCATAAAATTTAAGCACCTATGGCGCACCCCCGAACACTACGGACTCAGAACTACGAGTATGACCCACACGTGACAGCAGTATCGTTAATCGTGACGTATATGGTGAGTATATCTTGTTAGTGGTGTAAAGATCAATCATTCCTATCCATCATATATATGTATCCTACCATCCAAATTTTCTGGTGTAACAGGTGAGGAAAACGACCAGGAGACGAGAGCACCCAGACGTAGGTGGCTAGATAGACAGATACGATCAAAGTGATTGAAAAGTTCAAGAAATGCTTCACGTTTAAAGGTATTCGAGCAATAATAAATCATTGCCTTTTGAGAACGACGTTCAGCAGTCAATGCAGTGAAAAATTACATTAACGCAAACACTGCATGAATCTTTTTGAAGACGAGCTAACAAATGATTTGCGTTCGTTCTCACTAAACGCCAACGGATAGTTGATACACCAACGAGAAGCTAGTGCACCGAGCGCTCCCGCTCGCGAGTGGACGGAAAACGCGATGCGGCGTTGTGTGGTCGCTCTAGCAGATGGCGCCTGGAACGAAATCTGAATAAAGCAGCTGAAAATTTTGCCGCTTACATTTGACAGTAGCTGCAGCGGTAATGTGATGCCGGTGCATGCCTACGTGCCGATACACTGCACTACACTACACTACGCTACACTACACTACACTAAAAATGAATGAATGAATGAATGAATGAATGAATGAATGAATGAATGAATGAATGAATGAATGAATGAATGAATGAATGCTAAGGCCGGACTGCAGTGGTTAGGATACTGTAGCCGGGAACGATTGTGTGTTCTATACACTGCACGCAGCGTTCTCCCTCGGCAGCGCATGTAGGCGATTGTTGTAAAAGTGAATGTACTCAAGGTTACCGGCCATGCCACCCGAACACTACTGTAATCGGCAAATGAGTTCTGCGGAAACCTGCAACGCAACGTGGAGTAACGTTTATGAAAGGGAAAATTAGCATCCACCTGTTTGTACACAAAGCTACGAGGAAATACATAAGAATTTTTTCAGAAATGAAAGCTCCTTAGTTGTCGAAAAATTTGTCCTGGTCTGCCGCTACAAACAGGTGTGAGCTAATTTTTTGTTTCTTTCACAACCCTAATTCATTGTGCTTTTCGCATTCTGTCACTTTGTTACTCATAAAAAGAAACGTATGTTTGCAACGTGACGTACTGCAGTGAAACTTCTGTTTATGGCAGTTTGCAGAAATTAAGACTTAAAACTACGCAATGACAATTTACAGTATAGTGCAGTGGTAAATCCAATTACAGAGCTATGCAGGTACACCGTATTTAACGTTTGGCTCGAGGTGAGGTGATACTTCTGAAAGGCTAAAAATTTGCCAGTTGCTTCACAGGGAGTGTAACTTTTTACCAATGCACATAAAGTAAAAAAAAAAAAGAATGAAAATTATCGCCATTAAATGCGCTGTTATCCGACAAACAGTGCACACAGTTGAGTGTTTTTGCCTTCGTTTTGCGTTTAACAGCCGATAGATGCAATCTTTTCTGGTGTGTAGGCCAAGGTCCTTTACTGGTTTTTGTTGTTTCTCACTCAGTGCCAGCGGACACCTTTATAGAATACATAGTACATGGTGGGTTCGGCGGCAATGGCCTTCGAAGGCACACTTGGATATATTGCATTATTGCAGGTAACAGGAGTTCTGCCGCATCGGCACCACCAACTGGCCAGATGGTGCCAAGTAACTCGCATTTATCAGCCCAGTTTCGCCTATGCACGAAGAATAGCATAACCGAAGCAAACTTTGTGACTCCCATAACAGCAAACTACTAGTCCACAACCTCGAAAAATTGGTGAAGCACCCAAAAAGTACACCAGCATGAGCATTTATTACAAGGTCCCAGCTTTGCTGAACGTTAAGATTTAGAAAAGTGAGGTACCTTCTGTAATGCTGCCTCACAGATGAGAAGCTATCTGTATGAAGAAGGTCTTTAACGTACAGATGAGACAAGTACGTGGCAGCTATAAAGGTGCTCTGAGACAGGCGCATGACATAAGGCAACCAAATATAGTTCGAAACAACTGTGTCAGGTTCAACAAGAAATCATCATCATCAGCCTGTCTACGCCCACTGCAGGGCAAAGGCCTCTCCCATGGATCTCCAATTATCCCTGTCCTGTGCTAACTGGGCCCAATTTATCCCCGCAAACATCCTGATCTCACCTGCCCACCTAACTTTCTGCCGCCCCCTGCCACGCTTGCCGTCTCTAGGAATACACTCTGTTACCCTTAATGACCAATCAACAAGAAATACTGACACTTTACGATTTGGAGAATGTTATACATCAGTATACGTATACGGCAGCTATATTGGCGCCAATGCTGCACTTTCTGCGCTACGGAGGTGTCGTAGGAACTGGTCATAAGCCATACCGAGGACGATATATGCGGAAAGAGATGGAAGACATATGTGACTGATATGAAAAAGTGACGAAGGCTTTGGAAAACATGGGCGTCATGAGGCTTTCGAGAACGGCCACACCATTAAATAGGGCTCACCACTTACAACACTCACTCTCCTTTCACGCTCAACCGCATAAAATTTGTTGCACAGCATGCGCACTGAACAAGATTTGGCTACATCGTATTGCTGCCACCTGAAAGAGCGATACTGACATTAAAAGTTCTGGCATTTACTGAAAGGAGCCGTGATCGGAAGTATAAAGACACCCCAAATTTTACGTCTCCCGAAAGCCTAATCGCGATACGCCCACCACATATGCACATTACCTTCGAGAATGGTGACAGTGGAAACACGTAAAATAAGGCGGAGGGGGTGGGGGGCGCTTTCGCCTGAATAGCATGCCTCATGACGATGACCGGACATTATCGACGAAGAGATGGCTTTATTGGACGCATCAGCTTTCCCTATTCCCATCGCAACCTTCTGCGCCCGTTAGCGAAGCATGGCGACCACGAATGGAAAGTAAGGAAGAGGAAGGCATAGCTGCAGGACCAGCGGCAGCGCTTAACTTCTTTTTGCGAGATTTATGTCTCCCGAAAGCCATAGTCCCCGAGAATCGGCAGCACGCGCGCTGGGCCTGGGCGGCACCTATGTCCGTTTACGACCGCGACGAGCGAGCGGGGGTAAGGCGAGGAAGAGGAGCTGGAAGTAATGTCCATTGTGTCCAGAAGACGGGGCATAAAACACGCCGAAAACGGGGTTTCATCAGTGGGAAACAGTGAAGCGAAAGAAAGAACTTGGGGAACAGGCAGAAAAGGTAAAACGCGTACAGGGGCGTGCACGACATGCCTGCGATGGCGCAGACGTCCGTGGCTGTGGAACTGCTCTTCTTCTTACAAAGGTGGCTTAAACACACACACACGCACATCTCGCCCGATCTGCTCCCCCAGTAGCCATAAGCAAGACGCGGCGGCCTGGCGCGTTATAGGGATACGGGAAAACTTAAGCGTGTCCCCCCTCCATGAAAACGCCCTTTCTTTATTGGATCTATCCCGTTCTTCCCAGCTAGTCCGGCTGGGGTCCATAAAGACCAGCCGGCCAAACAATACCGGCTTTACGACTGGCCCCTATCCCTCCCTCCTCTCTTCCCTGCTACACGCTAAACGGGACCTTCTGTCCTCGCGCCGCCGAGTTACTCCTTGCTTGCTTGCTCCGAAATACCTTTTGCTTGGCTCTTGGTTTGTTGCAGGGATTTCGTTCCTGTTATCTTTCTAACTTCTTTGTCTCGTCGTGTCGGTAAAGGAGTGATACGCGTCCCTTGTCGGAGGGGCTCGATGCGGAGTTTTATGGTTCTACCAGCCGGCACTTTGTTGGTGATGCCTTCGAGGCGTAAGATTGTTGGTGAGGGGGGGGGGGGGGGGACGCTTTTGAGCTAACAAACCCCCTTCCCTACCCTGTCCCGACCTACCCCTCGCATACCCCGGGAAGTGATCTGGAGCACTTTAAAGACAGTGCACTCCCCGGAGGTTGTACAAAGGAAAAAGGAAATCACTGCTGGAGGGTCGCCTTTTCAAATACTATACGCAAATGCTTTGAAGCGAGCGAACCTTTTTCGAGCTTCTAAGTAGATGGTGTGACACGCCGGTGAGGGGTCCGGCTCTTATACTCGCGACAACGCTGTAACGGACGCGTGTAATGTGAGACGAGAAGAAAGGGGCAGAGTGCGCAACGAGATGACGATTAGTCTTGGGAAATTGGATCTAGCATTCTGTTCGAACTGCATGGAGGGCCATCAACCGTGTGAAGCGACTCTGGACGACACCGTTTTCAGGGCAAGCTTAAGTTTTTAAACGACTGGAAAAAGCAAACGAAGAAATCACTGCACATACACTAAGGATCCCGACTGTCCTTTGGACCTTACTTCTGCTGTCAGCGTGTCATGGAAAGATCTACGAGCACGCTCAGTTCGCAAACCGTTAGATCCGCAGCTACCAGACCTTTCTTCTAGTATGCCAAGAGTGTGAATGCGGATATAACAGTGAGATTCGTGGAGCTGCCATGTATGGTGCGCTTACTTTGTCGTGACAAGGAAAACTCATTTAGACGTTCTTTTTGAAGCTATAGATATGTATACAGGACTTCTGCCTGATCAGAAAGACGTTACTGATGAGTAAAAATAAGAAGCCATGTTGTATAGTATTCGCGGTGGCTGGGCAAACTGAACCAACGTATTCGAACTCCTTCGTTTGCTACGCTTATACGTATGTATCATTTCTGTTGATGATGTCGCGAGGCTGACGACAGCCTAAACAACGACTCGTTCCCTACCGACGGCAAGTTGCTTTTTCGTCCGCTTTAATTTATTTTATGTTATAATTAATACACTACATTTAGAGACTACAAATAAAGTCTCCTATATGCCTTCCTTGGCTTCAGCGTCTGTTGACTTCATTAGCTTGAGACTAACAAAGAAACGAGCCCTTGATCCCCTTCTTTCGTCGATTGGGTTTGTAGTAGCTGCTACAAGGAAGCGACAGCTAAGGTACGTGATGGCAGGTCGACACAGCGTGGCTTCTGTCGAGACGCCATCGGTTCAGGCATGTTGCCTACAAACATCAAACAAGACGCGGAGTGTTTTGGTGCCGTAAATCTCGAAGCCGTGGCGTGACTTCTATTTTCCGCCGGTTTCCATGGGGAGGAGCGAGGCGGCGGTGAGGCCGGCAACTCTAGGTCCATCGAGTTTCCCATACGTAAGGAGGTTCGCGGAGCAGATCCACGACTCCTTACCCGCCACGGCAGCAGAAGTTTAACACACAGGGAGGGACGAGAAGGGGGTGGGGGGGGGGCAGTAAAACACTGCACCAGTCACCAAAAACGGATCTAGTCCAGTGACGAGAATATCTCAACGCGTTTTGGAACAGATTTTGTAGCCAAAAAAATTATTTGTAGCAGCTGTCCGAAGTTTAGTAGGATGTTGTCTAGACATGAAAAACTAAGTAAACCTGTTTATTGCTTCACTTACATCTATATACCACACATTTAAAGAATGAATAGAGCGAATAAAATTAATGCTGGTTTCGCCTAAGAATCGCACCAAAACGCACTAGGAGTGCACCACGGTGGTCTTCAGCAAGCAGCAAACAGCAACGCACTAAAACAACACGACAGGAAAGACACTGAACACACTGAATTTAACAATACTCATGCTGACATGACAGAAATGCGGCCTCCAGTAAGAAGCAAACTTATTTAATCAATCTAACATTGCAGTAAAAACTACATAGCTGTCAAAAAGAAAGTTGAAGCCTCACTACACATAATCAAATGCTTAACCCTTACAACTTCACCTTCATATAGAGCACCAAGTATTTTGACCTCAACATAAAGCAACATATTTATCCGTTATTTTAATAAGCTGAAGTGTCACTGCTACCACAAAGGAAGACTGGAGTGGTAAGTTCTTATTGCGGGCCCCAGTGCTCCAATGTGCATCAGGTTTACTACTGAATACAGGTTCGCACAATGAGCACAGAATCACGCCATGAAAGAGTTGAACCCATCACTGCTAGCAGACAACCACAACCATAAGGCTTCCCTAGGTTATCTAGAGAAAACAGGGTTCCAGAGAGCTCCCGGCAGACAAGGCTGCAGAACCTTGCAAGCAATCTCCATAAAGAAGAAATAGGGTGTTGGCGCTTGTTTAGAAGCTGTCGATGACTTCATTAGGGAAGACAATTAATGAGATGTTTTTACACCAAACAGGAGTGTTTTCTGTTGCCCCTGCAAAACAAGTTTTGAATTCGAGTAGCCAAATGATCTTTGAGAAATCCTTGACCCTCCCCTGAAGCACCACCCCCAACTCCTTGATGACATGAGCGCCCTGCCATAAAGGCGACTCACTAGGCTTCTGTTTAAATAACACATAATGGCGACTGCGGTACAGGCCATTGTTCATCCTTTAGACTACATAAAAGTGCACACAGAGTCAGAAAACAGCAAATGTGCTTGAAACGAATAAAGCTGCTACGACGCCCTGCTTCCAGGAATGTCAGGCCCCCAGTACGGATGCGTAAACATAGTAAATATGACTTCAAGAGGAAGCCTTTTAGAGACATACGTAGTAGCTTTTGCAACTGTTGGGCCCAGCGAAAAATAAATCCTGAGGAGTCCTTACAGAAGCTCCTCAGGATCCAGTAAAGTTCATTGTCTGTCTGTCTGTCTGTCTGTCTGTCTGTCTGTCTGTCTGTCTGTCTGTCGGAGTTACCAAAACTATATGCTCAACAGCAATAAAAAAACCTCCATCCTAAATTATTCTGAAGCATGCGCTACATTCGATTAGCTCAGTGACCATCTAGCGTTGACAATGGCAACACAGCGACATTCTTCACATATTGGGTGATGATAACTGCTGTGTGGCGCAGACTACGAGTTCTCTTGGCTGTGTCACGGCCTCCGATGCTATGCGTTACAGCAAAAGTTGCCGCATGTAATCTCGATGTCATCTTCTGGAGCAGTGTTGAAGCAGTTCCTCTCGTCTGTAGCGTATATGTAGCAACTTTAACAAAATGTAGCAGCTTGGCGCAGATTTAGCAGCGCCCCGCCACCGGTGGTCTAGTGGCTATGGTACTCGGCCGCGGATCCAAGGGTCGTGGGATCGAATCCCGGCCGCGGCGGCTGCATTTCGATGGAGGCGAAATGTTGAGGCCCGTGTACTGTGCGATGCCAGTGCACGTTAAGGAATCCCAGGTGGTCGAAATTTGCGAAGCCCTCCAGTACGGCGTCTCTCATAATCACAGCTGGTTTTGTGACGTAAAACCTCTGAAATCAATCAAATGCAGCAGCATTCCCACCACTGCCAGTGGTCTGTTATGGTGAGATGACCTTGCAGTCAACACGTAAGGTACACTATGAAAAAAAAAAATGGCGCTTGATTATCTAACGAGAAATAACCGAGCATAAGTTCCTCGCTGATTGGCAGAGCCTTCGAAGCATCCTCTTCAATAAAGAAGGGGAGCTTGTACCGCACAAAGGCGACTGAGGACATAGCCGTATCTTACCAGCGTTGAGTAACGACATTTGCGCCGCACTTTCTGACGGGCATGCTCTCATATAAGCTTGCTGAGCTTCCTCTTATTTTAACAAAGGATTTCCGCGTTAAAGAAAAGTCAAACAACCTGCCCCTTCTGCGAGAAAATTTATCGAGTTTCCTCGTCGTATTCTGGGGGCTCGCTGCCAACGCTTGCGCTAATCGCTGCCGCCGCATGCACAACAGCACGCCCAGCCTCACGCACATTGCAGAGATTGCATCTTGGCCATCGGGAGTGTTTATTTTTGTAAAAAGAAAAAAAAAAGCACACCGGAAACAAAGCCCTACCGAGTACGCAGCTCTCCCTATAAGGCGGGGCACGTGACACTTGCGGTGACGTCACACGTGGCCTTGCTGTAACGAATAAAAACAAGGAGCACCCGGAAATAGCTTCTAACGAAGGCGGTTCGTGCGGCTCCCCTTTGTGATGCTTCTGTAATGTAAACTGTTCATTTCCAAAATCTCGAACGTGGAGAAGCAACGGCATTGAGGCGGGTAATCTAGAGAAAGCAGGTCACCACCGTGATGACAGCGCCTATCGAAGGAAGAAACAAAGAAGTATAGAATGCCCTTATGCTTTCTCGTCTGGATTCAACCAATTATCGCGTGCCACCCACGCAACGCTTCTATTCAAGGCCCTTAAAACTGTGCAGCACTGTGAAAGTCTAACGCTTCCTCAGATAATTAGCTGAACTCCAGTGGAGCTGCTCTTGCTTTATATCTGGTATACCGTTAAACTCTAAAATTCGTGCGCGCATGCAGGTAGATACATGAAGAGTGAAAAAACTGGGTACTAGAGGGCGAGTTCACAAAGCCTCGAGTTCTTAACAGTTTGTCACGCCTTCCACAATAACAAGTTGTCAGGCAATGCGCTTCGCCAAGCCGTCCCTCCGCTAATTATGTCAGTCACTAGAACCGGCTAAAAAAATACTTGCGGACAATTGTGGCATGGTAGGTCTTGTGAATTCTGGCCCTGCTCAGTAACCGCGTGAAACGAATACCTGAATAGGATACACTGCAGAAAAAAAAAATTAGCGGCAGCTTCACTCTGAGGTGTGAAGACTGTGCAAACAGTGAAGCTGACGGTCCCGCCTATAGCTTCATCTCAGTTGGGCTAAGTTTTCGCGAGGTTTTCGCCCGGCGGAAGGCGATCAGGCGTGCGCAGAAAGTCATCATCATGAAATCACCATGGAATAAGTGCGCGTGGGCGACTTCTATCAAATTCCCAACGTGCGGCATTTGCGCGCACAGTTCTTTCTTCTTCCATGCTCACGCCTCCAACCCACTACTACATAGAGGTGGAGGCGTTCGTCAGACTTCTTAGCTTGCGCTCATGCCACCAGCCCACTATTACATAGAGGCGAAAGCGTTTCCATCAGAGGTCATAGCAAAATATCAGCGCCACAGCTCTGCCTATAGCTTCGCCGAGCCGCAGCGCCGATGCCTGTTGCGCGGAGGGTCGCCGCGGCTGCGGACGCGGAAGTGACGTCATCGCGCCGATCCTCGTAATAAAAGCTCCGCGTCGTCGGCGCGGAGACAGAATGCCCCGCTCATCGGCGCCGAGCACATCGTCGTGAAGACCGGGCGACCAAAGAAGTGCGTCACTCTCGAAGGAGAAAAAGCGCGGCGCGAAAGTCGTCGCGCCTCCACTCGAGAGCGTGTGAGACGATTCCAGACCGACCCCGAGCTTCGCGCTGGCGAAACGGCGACGAAACGTCGGTGATGATCAGATCCGGAGTTACACGAGCCCGTGAAAACGAGCAAAACCGTTTGTATATGTAGGGGGGCTCGCCAGAACGCATTTCCTTGTAGCTTTTTGCTACAAACGAGTGAATGCTAATTTTCCCTTTCATAACTCTTACTCCGCCTTGCGGAATCCCGTAGAACTCTTATCTCATACATGTATAGTTACTACTTTATAGTCCACAACTGTCATCGTGATTATGCCAGATTGCTTCGCATACTGCTTAGCAACCATGTATATTGAACGGACCAACCCAGGAGCCAAGGAGTAGCTGGCGCCTTATTTGTGCGCCAACATCTCCTAATATCATATCAATAAAAAAAAGACCAAATTTTAGAATTTCTTTTGAACATTCCTACATGCACTGATTAAAAAAAGCTTAAGCCAGTTTAGCGCATGTCAACTCTGAGTAAACATCGGAGCTGGGGCTGGCGTGTCAAATTCACTATCACTACCGTACAGTATCACTGTCGTATCGTATCAATACCTCTATCGTATCGTAGTAACATCATTATGTACTATCAGTATAATGCAGCAGTGGGCTGAGGGCAAGGGCGTGAGTAGCAGGTCGAGGGCAAGAACGAATTCGCTTTTGCCTTCTGCGTGACAGCCGTCGTCGGGGACGGCGGACATGTCGGGCCCCTAAACCCCTCCGCTGCTAAAAGGAGAAGTCTATACGGGAACCCAAGCAGTCTATGAGAAATCACATACAGTCTACAAATTGCCAAAATAAGTGCAATTTGGAATGTGGGGACAGACAGTGAGAAAAACACTATGAAAAACACGTAGCCGACTCGGCGCTGAAGCTGTGAGCCCATGAGTTGGTGCGCGGCCGGGCTGGAGAAACGCGCGCTTCCTTTCGTGTGGTTGGCGTAAGCTAAGTCGATACGCTTTCGTACGTCGATCACGCACTTTGTAATCGCGTGAGACACACGAGGAATTGCCTGTGCAAGTAAGTGGAGTAAGGGAGTGCTCAAGAAGAAAATTAAAAAAAAAAAAGGAGGGAAGGGGGGTCTGTAGGCGACGGCCACGGTGCATTCCATTCGTGCGATTCCACGCCAGTATACGCAAGAGACAGAGACCTTAATGGCGACCGCCTGCGGAGGCGTCAGAGCGGCGGCGCGAACAAATTACAGGTCCTGATCGCGTTTGTATGGGTGTGGCCGCGGCTACGGCGACCGTGGGACGTACGGGTGCTCACGCTGGTCACGGACCGGCAGTCCGCATGTCAGATATGTACGGGTAATGAAAATGGAACGCGACGCGACTTGCCGGTGATTATTGAATCTTCGTGCTCGAATGCCATTCCACGTCATTCGCAAGTATTCTAGGGCTGATTTGCTCTACGAAAACTGTTCATCCGTCAGTGCGTATAAGCTAATGCACTACGATGCTTAGGAGGAAGGAATACATCGGGGGCATGTGCACGTTTTGAGAGATCCGTATTATTGTCGTTGTTGTTTTGTGGAGTTTAACGTCCCAAAACCAGCTCTGATTATGAGAGACGCCGTAGGGGAGGGCTCCGGAAATTTCGGCCACCTCGGGATCTTTAACGTGCACTGACATCGCACAGCACACGGGCCTCAACATTTCGCCTCCATCGAAATGCAGCCGCCGCGGCTGGGATACGATCCCGCGACCCTCGGATCAGCAGCCGAGTACCATAGCCACTAGACCGCCGTGGCGGGGCGATCCGTATTGTTGCAGAAGGAAACCAGGACACTATATTCACTTGCCGCAGCCAATAACCATACTGTCTGTGCATTCGGTGTGACAAGCAATTACATCATGCAGTCGGCGCAACAACTGACCGCACGAAGGAGTTGGCGCACGAAGAAAGCTGGAGCACAGCTGCGAATAAAACAGCCTTGCATCAAGGCTATAGTGCTGTAGTGTTGACTTTTGTTGTCCAAATGATGTCTAGTATCAGCAAGTGCTCGTTTGCTGGCTAAGTAATCGAAGTGCTAATGATGTTTACGCACTATATGTCACAATTTCTCAGCAGAAATTTTTGCCGCATTTTTCTTCTTTAGTTTGACGACGTTATAATGTGGCGTAATAGCTTACGTAAGTTATTAATGTACCCGCGGTAGCTCAACATGTTATTTAATAAAATTCCTAGGAATACTTAGCCATCCCCCAAGGGATGTAAAGGAGAAACCCAAGAACTCTGGTAGTCGAAACCGGCACCTAGGAGTTCGAACCCGGAGCCTTTGTCAGTCGAACACCACGTGAATCTAATTTGGCTGAGGCTATAAAGGTTAATATTCAGTTACGTGTGGCGCGTACCCGCATATCTGAAGAATTTTATTATCATTAATCGTGACAAAAATGGCGAGCATATCAAGTTATTTGTGTCATGACCAATCAGTCACGTCAATCATATATTCGCACCCTTCCATGCCAATTTTGATATATAACAAGCGAACGAGATGCGAGTTTTCGATTCCTTGCACGTTTCTCATCGACACAATCTTCAAGGACAGCTTCCTAAAAGACACGTAAGATTTTCGCCTTTATAAATGATAGTATGGTGCTAAGATAAAGAACGAGAGGGAGTGGATAAAGGACCTGTTTCTTTGTTGATAAAATCTAAATAATTCAATAGACAGTGAAGCCAAGGAAGGCATAGGGGCACAGCGACACTGTGAGAGGGTTCAGTTTTTTCCGCGTGTATACTTTAAATGCGCGTGTTACCAAATACTAGAATTCCAAGTATACAAAGCAAGGGAAACGAGAGAAAAAGCTGTCTTGGTTAACAGCCAGATTTCTCTCTGCCATCGCTGAAGCAAGTTCTTCTTAAGCCTCTAAGTATATAATCACCGTACCATGATACCATGATATGGCAAGTCGCCACGTAATTATTGATGCATCATTAAAAAATTACAACTGCGTGTAGGAGTCTCCGGCATCACGTGCGATGCCTGCTAATCGCTCTTTTTTATTACGAAATAAAAATGTTCATTCTCTCTCTCTTTCTTAGGGAAACAGAAATAGAGAATCATATGGCTTATTGATCGATTAATTCTTATGTCCCAAAACCACTGTATGATTATGAGAGACGCCGTAGTGGAGGGCTTCGGAAATTTCGACCACCTGGGGTTCTTTAATGTGCATCGGCACCGCACAGTACACGGGCCTCAAAATTTCGCCTTCATCGAAATGCACCAGCCGCGGCCGGGATTCGATCCCGCGACCTTCGGATCAGCAGCCGAGTGCCATAGCCGCTAGACCACCGTGACTGGGAGATAGACATGACTTAAAACAAGAAAAAATAGTAAACAAGACAAACGATACACGGCAAAATATTTGCTAGCTCCCACAGACAGATGAACGAAGACAGTGTGGGCTAAAATGAGTTAATAATAGTTCACACAAAGTTCAAGCTACTATTGTATGTGGCAACACATATAATTGAGAATAAAGCAGACCCTTGCACTTCAGTTGAACTGCACAGAAGTGCACTGTGCACACCGCGATGTACTAACCTCACACGTGAAATCGCAACGCAATCAATTCCAAGCACAGGCACCATAAGCTGCGTGCTGTACCCGCAAAACATAATTAGTGCGTTGCAAGCTGTAATAATTATCCGCACTTTTTGACGTTCCAAATATCTTTTCAGGTTACTTAAACCACGCTTTTGTAGTTAATAATTATATATGACGTTTTGTTTTTATTAATTTTAGGCACACTGTTCTAAGGACCAGGGCCCGTATTCACAAAAGCAACTTACGACAAAAATGTTTGTAAGAGAAAATTTCAGCCAATCCTGATGCCGGACATATCATTAGAGAAGCCAGCCAGCCAATCGCAAGAAGCACTTACGAAAGAGAAGTTTTGTGAATTCGGCCCCAGGTCCTTATATTTCCCATTCAAAGTAGCTGAACGCATAAACTACGCACCTTACAGATACCGCTCTTCTGGACTCCTCTATGAGCCTTAATTGATTATAAAACGTGCCTATGTAAAAGCTACCTTGTAGATATTACGCAGACACTTTTTTTTTTATATACATAAGGACTTATGGAGGGGCCGTTACAGTTGTACATTATGCTGCATGCGTTTCTGTGTGTACGCAATCTGTGGCTGCAGTAGATGTAAAGTCAACAGGGGCAGGGTAATATTCGAAAATTTCAAATGTCGAATGGAAAAGTGTACCGTTCGATTCGACTTTCGAATCTAATAGCCGTACACGCTAACCCAGATATTTTTCGAATGATTTACGAATGAAGAGAACTTGTTCTTGGCCTAGTTGTGTGTTTGAAAGCATAAGTGGGCGTTGGTTTCCCCGTTAAATTGGTCGTAATTGAGCACTGGCTGCCGCGTTAGGTATGTTTGTGGTTCTCAGACGCATGCGTCTTTTTCAGTATATGTTCTCTGTATCCTGACAGAGATAAGTTGAACTGGAAGTGGTTGGTTGGTCCTTGGGTACCTTGGCGCAACCCACTCTGGGGGATCGGCCATGAACCGGAAAAGAGATTTGTATGGAAGAGAACTACTAATAAAAAATACAAAAATTGTAGTGGTGCCCGTATCGTCTTCCTCATCTTCTTCTGGGTGCGTCTCTTTACCACCAATTATGGTTTAAGAATGTTTCGGAACGTTAAATGCACCCAGGACTGCACAAAAATAGAGCAAAAACCACGATAAATGGCATCCCTGCTGGCATATTTTAGGCATAGAACATGGGAACATGTGTAGCATACAGCAGGCTATTTTCTCACTGACTACATGCAGCGGTCACTCGCGCTTTTTGAAAACTCTACGGTTTCGCCTTCAAGGACATGAACATTGATTTACATTGAATGTAAAAATAGCCATTCCATATTTGATAATTTGTCGGAAATTATTCGACATTCGATGCGATCCGCTTCTGCCACCATTCAATTCGCGTTCGATTAGGTCTCACGGATCACTATCGACATCTTTAAAGGTTAGGCGACTAATTTTTAAAATTGATTCATAAATATGACTTCATGTAACGTCGAAAGGAAAAAAAAATTTAGAGATATAGAGAGTCATGATTTCTTGTCTGTTCCGTCTTTTTTCGTTGTTTTTCCTTCTTTTAATTTCTTGCCTGACACTGCTCGCGCTTCCATCACTGCAGCGCGAGAATGCGAGTTCATCGTTTTGCGGTAGCACTACGGACACAAAGACACAATATCAGGTCAGATCTTGCTTCCTATTACTTTCCATCTCGTAGAGCGGCACTAATTCAACTGTAGTGTCGTAGTGTGTATAGTAAGGCACACCGAGCCCGACTCTAAACTATATGCCGATCGCTTTAAGAGTGCGCAATGATAATTTGGTAAAAAGAAACGCGGAAATGTCAAGTTTTCTCAGCTCTTATGAGTCATAAAACAGTCTGAGGAAGAAACGCCGCAGAAACATGAGCAAAGCGTACGACAGCAACAACGCTACCGCGGCGGCTGCGCTGATGAAAATGGTACATTGACAACGCTTCTTCGACAAACAACCGCCAAGACGTTGATCCCATACAACTAAATGTATCAGGCGATCACACGCTGCAGTCACCTCTCTTCCGTAACCATTGACTTTAGCAGTCGCCAGTGACTTTGAAAATTCCTCTTCTTCTTCGATTAGACATATCTTGTCCTAAAGGTACGGCGGTCTCTCCATGTAGCTAATACCTCCACGAGCAAATAGAAAGCGGCTACGACCTGACTTCCACTCGAGTTTCTTGCGCCGCATCGCATGCGCAATTCAAATCGTCGCACGTGCACGCCAAAAAGCGAGTCACCACCCCGTGCGTGTTTCACTGCGGCGCCTGTAATGTCCCAAAGGGACGATTTCCATCGGGCGAGCGTTTGCCGAATTGAGAAAATGAGTAACAGTCACCGAGCAGACAATCACTGTTGGCCGTGACATCGCGTGTGCAAGAAATGGCGTGTATTATCTTGGAGCACACAACTTCAATTTATAAGGCGAACAGACACGTATATGACGATATTCCTTTTGTCTTCCCTTACACCCTACGAAGAAAAAGGAAAAGAATCGAGAAACAATGGCGACGCTGGTGCCAGTCAGTTCGGCTCTCCGACCTGAGATCATTCGTCCGTAATTGCAGCTTAGGTAGATAAAGATTTCCCTCACAGCGTTCAGATAAGGCAGATAATCATGCATAAGCTTGCACGCCATGGTGGAGTACCAGAATGAGAGTTGTAGCCACGCGATACGTCGTCAAAAAAAAAAAAAAATGAATCCTGGAGTCTCACGTGCCGAATCTACGACATTATTGTGAAGCGCACGACGTATAATTGGCGAGTTCGGATCAATTACGACCCACCAATGGTAATTCAACAAACACCTAAACCTAAGGGTATTTGTCTGCATTTCGCCCCCATCGAGACCTGGAATGGACGTGACCGGGAACCGAACCCACGTGCTCGAGCTTAGCAGCGAGACACCTTACCTGCTAAGCTGTATACCACGGCGGACATACAGTAGCAGAGCGTTCAACGCCGGACACCTTGTTTGTTTTGTTTTTGTGGGGTTTAACGTCCCAAAACCAGCTCTGATTATGAGAGACGCCTTATTGGAGGTCTCCGGAAATTTCGACCACCTGGGGTTCTTTAACGTGCACTGATATCGCACAGCACACGGGCCTCAACATTTCGCCTCCATCGAAATGCAGCCGCCGCAGTCGGGATTCGATCCCGCGACCCTCGAATCAGCAGCCGAGTACCATAGCCACTAGACCACCGTGGCGGGGCAACGCCGGACACCTAAAATGCTCGAAGTAAAGACTATATGCTCGCAGAGCAATTCGCTACGCCCCGTATTGCTCGCAGATACACATCGGTGCTAGTGATTAATGAAGCGCACCTGCGTGCGTATACTAGAGCTATTCACGAGTCTTTTTTTTTCTATAGGTGCATATATTTTTATTCTCTTCGCAGCAACATTTTATGTCAACACCTCGTTACAAACGCGACTGGCCTGTCCCTTGTGATTTTTTATGGCTCTGCGAATTAATCTTAGTCTCATTTTGGTGTGTACCACTTCCGTTTGTCCCTCGGGCCAGCAGCAACACCCCCTCAGCTGTGCAGATATATATGAGGAAATTATGTTTGGGAGTAGACGACGCGGCAACTTTTGCACGGCATAAACGAGCTTCGGAAATTCATATGCCGTGTTGTGCGCTTGCGTCAAACACGATCACTGAGGGAAAAAGACGGCGAAGGGTTATGTTTTTACATGTAAGAAAATTAGGCCGAAGCCATTCCAATCCGCTTCTCTTGAAGTGTTTGGTGCTCTAGGCTATATAGCCCCGTGACAGGCTGCAATTGCGTAATACTCGTTGCAATTGATCGTGCAGAAAACTACAGCGCACCATCTAACTCTCAGTGCGTCAGCTGAGCTCTAGCTTGTATCACACCAAATTACGCAACCAACCTCAACTAACACCAACGTTTTCTGAATCTGGTACTATGGCAAAGGCATTGCGCCTTTTCAAGAAAATTTTTCCATGCCGTTAGAAGATTCGCAGAAGCACGACGAGACTGGTGACGTGACTGCTGGACTTGCGCGCGGTATAATCACAGATGACCAGGAACCAAGTTCATTCAAAGCATTCAACATCCCTCATCACCACGGGTGCGCGCGCGCAAGAGATTAAGATGGGATCATGCCGAACAGACACGTGGATTTATGGGATGACCTAGGAAACGGCAATTCTATCACATCACCTCGGATCGCTTCGTACTGCTTTCGAACAAAAATATGCGTCACACACGACAACCACCGTCGCATCTATGCGGAGTCATACTTCGGTTTTCACTATATGAACAAGCCTGAACACGATTACCCGTGAATGTGTCTTATGTGTTGTCGTCGTCGTCCTCTTCCTTCCTTCCTCCGTCCCTCTTCCTCCTCATCATCATCTTCCTACGCCTACAGCTCCCACATTTCTACAATTAACCCGGCCACATTATTACCGCATGCATTGAGAAGGCAAGATAACCAATGGTTATTAATTGTGACAGACCGGATTCCTAGAGAAGGCAAGTATGGCGGGTGGCGGCAGAAAGTTAGGGGAGCTGACGAGATCGAAAATGTTTCGGTATACAATTTCACATTCCTCTAAAAACCGTGAAACGGCATCCTGGTGTGAAAATGGGGGCGCATTGCGACTCTGTAAGCAGCGTCTGAACAACACGTCTCGTCGATATGACTCAGCACAGCGATGTAGTAATCATCATGCGGAAGCCACACATCGAACGAAAGCGACCACAGAGGTGGACACGAAAGAAGAGACTGCCTTTGTATATTTTCACCCTGCGCCAGCAGAACCCACACGTTTGTCCAGCTCGGCATGTCCTACGACATATTTCTCAATACCGGAAGAGAGCGTGATGCTCCCGCATCGAATGGGAACTATCATGAAGAGAAAAAGAAATGCCCCGCGTGAGTGCGTCTGAATGGGTCTCGGTGAGTGGGATGTGTATATAAATACGTGCGACTACGTGCGTGCCGTGCGCGACATCGCCTACTGAAAGTAAACGACGCAGTGGACACACATCCGTTGGGGGCTCTCGTCGTTATCGTTGTCCGATCCGTACGTGACCGTAATGGTGGTGTGGCGCGTCTCACTGTGTGTATGAACCATAACTTTCCGTGTGTCCTCAGCGTGGGCACTATCTCTGGCATGAACCTCGCGGTATAGACATAGTATAAAAGAGAAAACGATGTTGGCGTCTCTGAACGCTTAGTGTCTGTCTGGACTGGTCTATATGTAGTAGAATATATAGCTCAGCCTGTGGTGCTTGACATTTCCCTTTAGCGAGGGTGTAGTTAGGGTTAGCGTTGAAAAAAAAAAGTGCATGGCATGGAAGGAGCGTTGTAAGAATATGAGCTTGGTTCACGGTGGCTCGATTTAAGATTTGTTTTGGTATAATGGGGCCAGCCGCTGTGGCTATGGCAACTAACTGCTTACCCGAAGGTCGCGGGGTCGAATCCCGACTGCAGCTGTCGCATTTCGATGAACGCGAAATGCAAGAGGCCCCTGTACTGTGCGACGTCAGAGTGCACGTTAATCCATATGGTCGAAATTTCCGGAGCCCTCCACTACTGACGTAAAACTTCAGAAATTATAAGTGTTGTTTCGATGCGAGGACGTCCTCAAGAATGAAGTCTGTGTATTGGTCAAGCGGATGTGAGCTGATATGCCTTGTATATACCTTGATATGCTTTGCACACGACTTTCATATGCCTTGATATGCGTATTATAATGTAGCTCATAGTGACTGAACTTATCATCGTTCCGTGTTTTGGCATACAGACGGCCGTAGAAGAAGGCAGCTTGTTCTGACCGAGGCGGATGCGGCTTGTCAGCGACGCGGGCAGCGCGCCGTCCGCTACATTCTGGCGCGAGGTATCGCCGTCTTGCACGATAAAGACGGGACCTCGTGCTCTCGGCTCGCTCGGGTGGATTTACTGACGGAGCGAGTTACGTACCGGCTTTAAGACCGTCTCGAATTCGGCCCACCGTTCGCCTTATCGCTGCCCAACATCGCATCTGAGTAGCACGACAGGATGCCTTCGGACCACCGTCTCGTGCGCGGCCTGCTTCCACTCGCACACGCTTCTCTCTCTCTCTCCGCCGCTTCTTCGGCTGTCGTCCAAACTTTGCGCTTCTTGGCTTTTCTCAACATGTCGGATTTTGTGGGCACACACGAAACGAAACGGAGAAAAATCAGTGATAGAGCGGCGAGGAGGTTTGATTTGTCGTGTCTCGACGGGCAAATACCTGTCCTCGCTGTAGAATCCACGAACCGGAAGGAGTTGCGGCCTTCCGAGGATGCAGGCCGGGTGGAGCGCCCTCCCTTTCTCGTCGTCATCAGTTCTAGAACTTCGTGTGCTCCGCGCACGGTAGCTATAGTTGCGTGCGCTGTATCGCGCATCTCGAGAGCTAATGGTCGGCTAGTAAAGTTAGGCGAGCCGTTCATTCTTTCAGCGCTGACGGCGCGTTACGGATACAGCCGATACGGGAGTCGTCGTCTGTTTGATTTTGTCGTCCTCCATAAAGATTAAGCCTCGCGTCATCAATCCTTGCTCGCCGTTCTCTCGAGGATCGCACGCTGTACAGTGGAACAGGACAGTGCGTGCACTAACCACGCCTGTCGTATGTACGCAGAATACGAAATGAGAACGCGGCAAAGTGGGATCACCTCGGTGCGACATGTTTAATACCAAACGCCATTAAATTTTAAGAGAAATGTTTGTTTCCATAGGAAAGCTATCAAAGTTTAGGAGAATTTATTCTTTCTATAAGCGTGAATTGTTAAACAGGTTAAATTATTACGTCAAGGCCCTCGGATTAACGTCTCCTAGCACGCATTCAACTTCTCTCAACACTAAACCGTAACCTGACGTCACTGAGCACAGTGTGGGAAGGGTTAAGCACTTTCCGTATTTCCTCCCAACTTTTACTTCGATGAGTTGTTTAGGCAGGCCATATGACGGGATCTAATTGTCAAAACAATATAATTCTTCCATTCGTTGACGCTGTATGGACAGCAGACGGTATGCAAAGTAGCAACCTTCAACATAAATCCAAGCGCACACATTTGCATTTTCTCGCGGCTAAACAACGTGGGCATATAGACGTCGTGGTATATCATTCGTCGCTGAGGGTCCAGTCAATCGCTCGTTCAACGACCCGTTAAAACACTCAGTATGGACTTTCTCCTTGCCTCGCCTCCGTTCCCCATTTCGTCCTGCTACGATAGTGACACGCAGTCGAGCTATGCGAGTTCAAAGGCACGGCATTTTTAATCCGAGCGGACGCTCACGGATCGTCCCACGCGCGAGGTGTCGGTTCCACGGCGGGCGCTGCGTCGCGCATTACGCACCCCAAATGAGCGACAATCTCGGCCGGTACTGCACTCGCGCCCACGTGTGCGTCGATGCTCTTCGAGGCACGCCCGGGCGCGACATACGCCCCCCCCCCCCCCCGATCTTTTTTTTTTTTTTTTTTTCATACGCCACCTCCAGTTTCGTGTCCAGCCGACTATCGCTTCTTTTTCGCCACGATTCCTTCGGTTGTTTTGCGGGTTCCTTCCTCTTGTTCGGAGTCGCCCGGCATCGTCTCCCGGCGACGCGATTCCCCGGCTGATGCTGCGCTCGATGCCTGTTCGACGAGAAGGGCCACTCGGAGCAGACAGCATGGTCGACAACTCCGAGACCTTATCAGTGACAACTTTTTGAGTACGTGAGCGCTTTCGGCAATAAACCAGGGGGAGAAACGCGCGCAGAGAAGCCACCGAGGTGAGAGGGATGGCTTCGTATGGGCGGAGAGAAGAAGAAGAAGAAGCTGGAATACGCGATTGAAGAAATGTCCACGAGGCTATACCGGGACACACGAAGGTGCAGGTACGGCGTAAAGAGCCCCCGGAGCAGGGCCCGAAGACTCCATACTCGGTGGAAGGTGAAAAGAAAAACAGCTCGCTCAGATAACCGGCGCCGAACATTTCGAGAGCGTGATCGGTGAGGCGGGGAAGTACTGGGGACGGGTGAGGGCTCAGCAATGGAGTAGAAGGTGCAACCGTGAAACTGGAGGGAATCCTCTCTCTCTCTCCATTTACAGGCAAGCAGTAATGTCCAGAGATGACGTCTGTCGATAACAAACGGTGGCGGGTGTCCTCCGTATAGTGAGATGCGATGATGGCCGAGGCAGAAGGATCAGGCCGGAGAAGAGACTGACACGGAGAAAGGGAATGGCAGCGGACGGGTGTCACGTACAAGGTTTAATCGGGGGGAACAAGTGCGTTCTGCGCCGGTGTACACATGTCTACGTGGCTGCCTTCCTCCCTTGCCTCGTTCACCAAGGACGAACGAACCTCATCGGGACGACGCTTGGAGACGGCAATATTGACCTTCTCGCCTGCTTTGACTGTACCTGCCTGCAGTAACGCGTTGTAGGGAAACAACCGAGCAGGCACCACTGCGAGGGTGTTAGGCAAGCACGCGACGGTGGTGATAGCTCGGAGTGAGGGAGGCCGCCAGACGACGACTGCTTTCTGGATGGGGGTCGCGCTGACGACGTTAAGGTGTCATCGCGCACGGTGTCAACGCACTTGGCCCGGTGCCCGTCAGGCCGGCCGGCGCTGATCTTATCTGCGGCCAAATTGAGCTCTTAGGATGGAATTATACTGGCGCGTCTATAGAAAGGGGTGGGAAAAAGGCGACGACGTATTCTTCTCTTTCATTGGCCCTAGGAGTTGGCCTGCCACGGCCAATAGAAAGCCCCAATGTAGGACGTCTTCGCTCGAGCTCCGCCAAGCATGATGAACGTTTGGCATAATGTGTTTCGCTCGTATTATTGCGAATCTTGTCGACACTGACGAAAGGCTACGCGGCGTACAAATACTAAGAGAAACATCACTTGGACGTAGCATATCGAGTGAATGCTGCTTCCTTTCATGCATCTGTAAATATGGTTTGGACCGCACCGAGGAGAAACCGCGCTCGTACTGTACGAGGGGCGTCCACAAAGTTCGTGCTATCAGTGCGATAGATTTATAAATGCCTTAAATAATAGGCATCAAAACTAGCGTGCGTTTACATAGTTTTGGCGTAATCTACAGCTTCTGAAGTAAGGTACGGTCGGGGACTAGTTGGTACTACATTTAGTGAAAAACTTAAACTGCGCGAAAGATGGAGCACAACAGTTACGAAAGCAGACTAACAACTGATTTTACTGAAAACATAAGACCTGCCACTTCTCACAATGCACATGCGCAGAAAACACCCGCGAAAGACATCAAACACTCTCCTCCTAAAAGCGATTATACCTGTCCTAGAAATTCAATTTCTTTCTTGTGCAGACAAACAGAAGGCTCGCTAGCACACTTATCTGGACCATACCTCATAGTCAATGAAGCTTCTAAGATTTCACGTACCCTTTTTCTAAGAGCGTGCCCCTGCACCTTCGTTTTCTTTTCTTTTTTTTTTTTCAAAATGTCGCTCGTAATCTTCACAGGATCTGCAGCGTATTGCCAAATGTTTTTTTTTTTTTTAACTATCCAGTTTAACTGCAGACGAGTGCTCCATTACGCCCTTGCTCAAGCACCGGCCTGTTTGGCCCACGTACACCTTTCCACAACTCAACGGAATCTCATAGACAACTTTAGTTCTGCACGCCACAAAACACGATCTAGTTTTCACCGCAGTTGTCCTTCTTTCTACCGCTGACTCAGCGGTAGAAAGAAGGACACAAGCGTGGCAACTTGCATGGTGCTGTGAAAAGAGCGTCCACGTAGAATCAGTTGGTAGTCTGCGCCTACTGTGCTGTTCCGTCCTTGCACCCATGGGAAAAGTCGAAGCGCGATCCGCTTTCTGTATTTGAAGGGAGCCCCGCCACGGTGACCTCGTGGCTACGGCACTCGGCTGCTTATCCGAAGGTCGCGGGATCAAATCCCGGTCACGGCGGCTAACATTTCGACGGAGGCGAAATGTTGAGGCCCGTGTGCTGTGCGATGTCAGTGCACGTTAGAGAACCCCGGGTGATCGAAATTTCCGCAGCACTCTACTATACGGCGTCTCTCATAATCAGTTCGTGGTTTGGGACGTATAGTACGAGAAATTACTGATATTTGAAGGGGCGAGATGCCGAGCTGGTGGTGGTGTATGGTGACAATGCCCCATGTAATCACAATGTTATCAGATGGCGACGACGATCAGTGCGGTCAAGCCTGGATGGTACAGAACGACGTGGCCGCCCGTGCTTCTATAGCGAATCGCAGACTGCCGCGCAAGTGGAAGCTGTTGTAATCGATGATTGGCCGATAACTGTTTAGGAATCAGTAGGCCCGGTTGACGTGAGCGTGGGCTCTTTGTAGAACATAGCTTCCCAAAACTTGCACATGACGAAAGTTGCCTTGCGCTGAGTCTCGCGTTTGCCGACTCCAATGAAAAATGATTTGAGCAAGGAAGTAGCCCCCAAAAATGTTGAAGCTTTACGAGGGCAGCTCTGACGACTTCTTTGAAGGTCTTATAACTGTATAAAAGTTGGGAGCGCACAATTATGACCATAAAACTAAACTTCTAAACAAACAAAATGGAAGCACAGAAACTCACCCTTGACATAAAAAGGTCAAGGCTGTGCCGTAATCAGTAAAGGGTATGCTGAGCGTCTTCTGGGATAGCCGTGGTGCTCTCTTCTCCATGCTATGACAGGGAAATGCTATTGCGAGCTTCTCACCCAAATACGAGGCGCTGGAAAGGCGCAGCGCAGAGAAGAGCCCATGAAAGGCGTCTGTCTGCATCCATGACAACGCACCGGCTCACTCAGCACCGGTGATGGTGATGCGTGTAGCCTCCTTAAGCTACAAAATTTCGCCTCACCCGCCCTATTTACACCTAAAGTCGCACCAAATGAGTTGCTAGTCCCCTCGCATGAAGAGCACTCTGCGCGGAAAAAGAAAAAAAATTGGGACGACAAAGTAGTAATCGCTCCAGCCGACCTCTATACCTTAATTCTCAGAATAAAGGGGTCTATAAGGCAATAGCATGCGGCAGCTCATGCATCGTTGACAGAAGTGCATAACTCTGGAGGAGATTATGCAGAGAAAGAATAAACTTCCACTAAAATTTCGTTTCTTCGTGTTCCTTTGTTTATGAACTTTATGAATTTCATAAATGCCCCTTCCATCTGTATTTTATCAGACTATAGTTGTAGAATAAAGCAATGCTGTTTCCGTGTCGAATTAAGTGAATTCAGGCCCAGACTGTCGACTCAGTTCGTTCGATGAAAACCATATTAAAGGACACGAAAATATGATTTAACTGTGGCCATCACGACAGAACAACGTATCCCTGCCGCGGCGGCTGCATTTCGATGGAGGCGAAATGTTGAGGCCCGTGTGCTGTGCGATGTCAGTGCACGTTAAAGAACCCCAAGTGGTCGAAATTTCCGGAGCCCTCCACTACGGCGTCTCTCATAACCAGAACTGGTTTTGGGACGTTAAACCCCACATAACAACAACAAACAGAACCACGTTTAGATTTGTTAGCCTTTCGTGAAGTGCAACCGCTGGAAAGGAAGAAAAACACTAACGTACAGTAAGTAACTCCAAAATTACATGTACGCGCAAATAAATTCATGTTTATTTTAAGCGTCGCTTTCCTGGGTGTATGCAGATACGCGTCACTCAATCAATGTGCTCTCCGCAAGTGTGCAGTGATCGGAAGTAGTGTACGTATATATAGCATAATGGGTTCAGTTGAAGAGATAAGCGCAGAGATGGAAGAGGTGTATGCGTGGTGCGAATTGTCTTGTTTAGCTTCTGTTGGTGGTCCAGCCTTCATTACGATGAACTCATGAGACTACCTTTTAGCGCAACGTGGAAAAAAGAAAAACAGATTTTAAAAATCTGTTCTTTAAAAATCTAAATCTGATTTAAGAAATCTGACAACAGCCTGTAGTTCGCAACGGTATCTCCTCTGAAATTGCTGCAGTGATCTCTGGAGTAACTCAAGCCTCTGTCTTGGGGCCTCTCTTATTTTTATTGTGTATAAATGATATCACTAGAGGCATTACATCGTCTTTCAGGATGTTTGCAGACGACTGCGTGATGTATAGAGTTATTGATAGCGATTCTGATTGTCATGCCCTTCAAAGTGATTTAGATAAAGTTTCAACCTGGTGCGCGAAATGGGAAATGTCATTAAATGTTTCAAAGTGTTTAAACATCAGTTTTACAAGGAAACACATGTATAAGGCATATGAGTACAAATTGAAAAACGTTACTTTACGCAAGGTTAGGGAATGCAAATACTTAGTTGTTTTACTTACCTCGGATTTAAGATGGAACAGGCATGTACAGGAGATAAGGAAAAAGGCAGCACGTAAATTGAGCTTCCTACGGCGAAATTTTGGGCAATTACCTAGTAATTTGAAGGAACAATTGTATTTCACTCACGTACGTTCTGTACTTGAGTATGCATGTATCAGCTGGGATCCCCATACTCATCAGTTAGTTGACCTGCTAGAAAAAATCCAGGGTAAGGCTGTACGATTTGTCTTGGGAAATTATGACAGCAGCCTCAGAAAGTAAGCGCGCACTTCATTGGCAGGATCTAAAAGACAGAAGAAAGGCCCTGAGACTAAAATTATTTCAGTGTCTATTATTCAAAAACAGGCATAGACATAAACAAATACATCTCATTGCCATCATATATTTCGCGTAGAAGGGACCATGCCTTGAAAGTTCGCGAATTTCCTTTTAAAGGTGACACTTTGCATTATTCATTTTTTATAGGACCACGAGCGAGTGGAATTCTCTTCCGTCAAACATTGTTGAATCACAAAGTAATGATGACTTTTACCGCGCTTTGCGTGCAGAAATGAATGACTGTTGATTTAGTGATGTATATGCCCCCCCTGCTGTAATGCCTGCAAATGGCGATGCACGTACCGAATAAATGAATAAATGAATAATGAATAAATGAAGCAACAAGTAGAGCGCTAAACTTCAACTGACTTAATTCTTACTGCATTTTTATTATTACTGATGAACTCATAATGAACTCGTATATTTGTTTATTTATTTTGCTTGCTTGTTCTACATTATATACTTTTTATCTACTTGTCTATATTACTTACTCATTTATTTAAACATACCTAATAGGGTTCGTGGCACACTTTCCAAAAGGGCCCTGTAATGCAAAAGTTAGCTTTCTTGAAGTATTGTGTTACCTTTGGCTTTCTGGTTGCGGGAAGTGTCGCTTACATTATTTGGTCAGTTAATTAGTTGCTTGGACAATCTAGTACAACCACGGCCGCTAAAAAAAAAATTAGTCTTGTGTGGCCATTCATCTTTCGACGCGCTCTGCTCCAAGAACGCTCGCGGGATCGAATCCCGGCCGCAGCGGCTGCATTTCGATAGAGGCGAAATGTTGAGGCCCGTGTGCTGTGCGATGTCAGTGCACGTTAAAGAACCGCAGGTGGTCGAAATTTCCGGAGCCCTCCACTAGGGTGTCTCTCATAATCAGAGCTGGTTTTGGGACGTTAAACCCCAGAAATCAAATCAATCAATCTCCAAGAACGCAAAGACGGCCGTAGACAAGCAAATGATGCTTCTTTCGCTTGAAGCAGACTGTGTGTGCACGAAACGATCCGCTGACGACCGGTTCGGTTTCGCTTGCAAGATTTCAGCGTTTGCGGACGCTTCTGCTTATGGCAGGTTTGCGCAGGGCTCTGGCGCGTGGAATGTAGCGTCTCCGGAGAAATGTGAGTTGTGCTAGAACTCTCGCTTGTGTACAACTGTCGAGGATCCCTGTGCAGAGTCGAGGTGCCACTGATGTTTACTTGCAACGAGTTCACATATCCGGAGTATCCAACCCATTTCCGCCCCCTCGATTCGTCAGAGTGCCGCTGAGGTGGGTGTAGCGCGATTACCAACTAGCTCAAGTCACAATTCTAATGCCGCTTATACATTCCACAGCTTTGCAAGCACAGGTTTCACTCTCGTGTTATACCGATTGCTTTATGGCAAAGACATCAACCGCATTCTTGCCAACTGGCTGGCCGGCTTTTCGAAATATGTGTCCAGCAAGAGCGTTGGCTGAAATTTTCTCTTACGAACATTTTAAGCGTGAGACGTTTTTGTGAATGCGAGCACTATTCTACAGTGAAGACGAATACCGCAGCTTCCTCGCTCGGCACGCCTCCGAGCGATTTTGTTTCACTCGAAGTTATGATTCTCATGGCCTTCCTTGTCTCGCTTTGCGTTTTCTTTTACAACAAAATATCGACTGCAGAATAGCCGTCACTTTACATCACTTAAGGCCATGCAAAACATGTACGTTCAGCTTCCACCGACAAGGCACTGCTTATTTGTTCACCCAGTTTCATTCCAGCTTTCTACTTATTCCTGCATTTACAAAACAATCGCGTAAATAATTTGTTCAGTGCTCTCTCGACTGCATTAAAAAAATTGCAGGAATATGCATGGTAGAGGCAAGGCGAAAAATGTATTGCCTTTCTTCTTTCCCGACATAAAAAAAAATTATACTCAGCGCAGTATTCACATTGTATTATGCCAACTGTATCCAGTTGACTGTGCCATCATCACAATCATCATCATCAGCAGCAGCAGCAGCAGCAGCAGCAGCAGCAGCAGCAGCAGCAGCAGCCTATTCTAAGTCCACTGCAGGACGAACGACTCCCAGCGATTTCCTATTTGTCCTGTCCTGAGCGAGCTGATTGCACTCCATGCCTGCTAACTTCTTAATTTTATCGCTCAACCTACTTTTTAGGCTTTTCCTGCTGCGTTTTCCTCCTTCTGGTATCCATTCCGTCGGGCTTACTGTTCATCTGTTATCTGCCCTCCGTATGATATGCCCTGCCCAGGTCCACTTTTTTATTTTAATTGATATAAGAATATCGGCTACTCCTGTTTGTTGCCTGATCCCTTCCGTTCGCTTTCTATCTCCTAAGGTTACATATATCATTTTTCGTTCCACTGCAGGCTGCATGCTCCTTAATTTGATCTCCAGTTTTGACAGCGATGCTACATGCCTCTCGGTGGTCGGAAAATTTCGTGACGTAAACAGAAAATTTCCAAACGGCATACCTTTCTTTGAAATCAGGCACACAGTACGCAGCACAGTATTCACGAATAATAATTCTAAGCAAACGAGGCCTTTTCGGTAGAAGGTCATGTGTTGGCTGTAGAAACTAGTGTTGCGGATTGAAAGAATATAAATATATTCGAAGATTATGTGACTAGACCAAGATCTTACTAAGGAACGTTGTGCCACTTCTAAGCCGGAAATGAAAGAGCCTGAAACAAGCATCAAAACCGCATGATGATGATAGAAGTTCGGTTAAGCAAAGGGCGCTATTTTCTGCAGCCCAAGTCGGGAGCACGGCTCAGCATCAGTTGGTGCAGGGGAAGGGGACTGAGAGAGATAGAAAGGAAAGAAAATCTCCGGAAATTTTGACTCACAGTACACGGGCCTCCAGCACTTTCGCCTCCATCGAAAATGCGACCGCCACGGCCGGGATCGAAACAGCCGAGCACCATAAACATTACACCACCGCATGATGGATGATAAGGCGCCTGTGTACAACGGGAACACCCTCCCACGCGTTCCTGGTAAAGGTTACGTTGCAGCTGCTTTCAAAAGGGCCGTTTGACGTCATTCGAAGCCCTCGCGTGAAGTGAAAACCGCAAAGTCAGCATGTGTACTGTTTGATACACTTTTGCTGGGCGTTCACGTTCACGGGGCGGGGTTTCGGCCATTTGTTTTTATGCTCCAGATTTCTGCACCGTTAGTACAGGGAGAATGCAGTAATTATAAACTTTTCGCTTTAGAGACAGCTGCAAGTTTCCGCTCATGATTCGGGAATGGCTCCCGTATATGCGCTCCGGTCCATCCTTAGTCCACGGAGAATTTCGCCCTCGTTAGTAGGCTCCCCTGTTAGTGATTGACCTGCATATGCGTATTCGTTCACACATTCTAAGGGCTGATTGCTCATTTTAAACACGTGTTTTTTAGTTAGGCTGTCAAACATAATTCTGCCTAATCATTATTAGTCCCACTTTAATACTTTCACGGTTTCGGTCATTACTCATGTTTTGTATAGTTAGTCCCAGTCATTTCTGAAAAGTGCAATGCGTCTGCAAACCTGAAATTGCTGAGATATTCTCCATCAATTTTGATTCCCCCTTTTTCCGTATCTAGGCGCTAGAACCCTTCCTCCAAACATGTATAGTAAATAGCATCGGGGAGATTCCATACGTTTGCCTTGCCTGACCATTCAATTCCCGACACGCATATTATAACGTTCCACAGGCGGTTCCGGCCCCTCTTCTGAAGTATGATATGGCGTGAAAGAAAGTAAGCTTTGCCATACCGATAAGTAATTACACGCAACATGGTAACAAAAGAGTAATAACACTAATGGAGTCATTCATCTGCGAAAAGCGTGCTTGTTGCTTTACTTGACCATTAGAGCGAGCGCTCTGACAAGTACTTCAGATGACTAGAGGAACCTGTCATCTACCTCCGTGAAAGTTCTGCAAAGAACTCTGGCTCCATATAAACAGTTTACCGCATGCCCATTCCGGAATCGAAGCAGCTGGACACTTGTATGTCGCCACACCAAATTCCAAAACGAAAATGGTACGACATGCAGTTCTCCTATATATCGCTGATATAATTCCGCTTAATACGTTTTTCTGGATAATACGTTTCTTTTGCCTTTCTCAGCAAGCTTCCCCCTGTGCAAGGTAGCAAACTTGACCCGCGTCTGGTTAACCTCCATGCTTCTCCCTTTCCTTGCTTTTGCTGTCTCTCTCTCTCTCTCTCTCTCTCTCTCTCTGCAGTTTATATGGTCGCATTTTCCGCTAAAATCGGACAATACGCTGGACCAGGCGACAGTTTATATGGTCGCATTTTCCGCTAAAATCGGACGATACGCTGGACCAGGCGACAGCTGGCCAAATATAGGGCCGATCACACTAGCGGAAAATGCGAGCCGCAGAAGCTGTCACGAAAAAAGCAATTCGTGCCGCAGGAGAGATTGGTATTGGAACGATTTATATTGCAGCACGCCGCGGCGGCAAACGTGTCGTTAGTGAAGGAGACCAACGACAGGTGTCCCTTTAGCAACGTACGTGCGAGAAACTGGTGTCATGCGCTGTTTGCATAATCACGAAAAGAAATTGTTTGCGTTCTTTGTAAACTATTTCTCAAGATTCTCATATTGTTTATGGACACTCAAAAAGAAAAATTTTCATTGAAAATAGAGCTATTTTTAACGTTGCCGAACAAAAATGTGTTCAGCACTCCGCAAAACGCGCGTGCCATGCAAAGCATTGTCACTCAGCGAGACAGGAAGCCTTGTTAGCGAGTTGGTAAGCGTGTTTTTTCGCTTTTGGAGCTTGTTTTGAATAATACGATTTTTGGATGATACGTTGTATTTTTCGGTTGCCCTGAAGATCATATAAATGAAATTACGGCGTAATCAGCTGAAATATAAAACTGTTCATTAACAAAGCTGTCCGAGAGAAACTGCGAAATATTGTGGTTCCTGAATGTGTTGCAATGTTGTTTTATGGTGGTGTTGTGACAGCGACGGTGGTATACACAACATGCAGCAACATTGTTTAATATTCGCGAGTTTCTGGTAGTGTACATGTTTTTAGTGTCCGACGTAGTTGGCAACATGTTTCAACTTATTTTCAAAACCCCACAAATCAATCAATCAACTTATTTTCAACTTATTCCATACTTCAACTTAATTACTGCTAAGCCCGCTGTGAATAGAACGTCGTCATTACGTAAGCCTTGGCAAATGTTTTCCCTTTCTACTTAGTTGATCCAATACGCAAAGTGCCAATCCATTTATCACACTGCGCATGATTGACAATGCTTTCAAACTGTTCAAACTGCGCGCGAAGTTAGGAACGCTCTCAATACCATCTAATTTTGAAGATACTTCCGCGACGAGATTCCAAAAGCATATTTCATGAAAAATTTACTATATCAATAAGAATGCCCCTGTAGTTAGTTCCACAATGTTACACAAAACATCATTCAGTGGTCACAGTAACAGGATTTCAAGAAGCACTGTCAAAATCAAGTGCATCGAATGAGGCTCTTAGTTGTTTATTACGCCTCAGACACAGTTCAAACTCTTGTGCAGTTTGTTGGCCTGGGATTCAATTTGTTTTCCCTTCATGTCACCGCTAGGTCCATACCAACTGTTCGCACGCTGTGTCATCGACCGGTTTTTCGATAACGGTGCTACTAGAAATGTAATGACGAAGATGACTATTTTAATAGCAATGTGCTTTTATTGTCATCCCGTTTCAACAGCGCGGCTACCTTAATACGCATCCATGCTGCTCGATCTAACCGCGTTTAAACTACGTCAACAGAATTCTATAGCGATCTGTCTATCTTATAGTTGCGGTCTCTTATAGTTCTTATCTTGGTTCTGTCACATTTATTTGCTTTACTTGACGAATTTTTATTCCCTGATACACACCTAGCTCTTAACTACACATAAAGCGATGGGTCAACCCCACCTGTGTCTCTGTCTTCCAGGCTTTTCTTTTAACTAGGACTCTATACGTGTCTTGCTTCTCTATTAACAAGCTCACCAGTCAACACTCTCTTCACCATTGAATCACAGCGCTCCAGTAGCTTCGACGTCCGCTGTGGTTTTCCATGTGCAAACAGCTTCGAATTTTTAGCCTTCGTACTTTTGTTGCCATACCATGTCGCGAATATTTCTCTATGTTGTCGTCCTTAGGCAGTTAGCTCAAACTTCGAGGCAGCAAGTCACACTGCTCTTATCGTAATCGTACATATTTTCTTCCCCGATTTCTTGCTTGCCGTGTCTTTCAATATCTGTCTACTTCTTTCTTTTTTCTTTTTTTGATTCCGCGTTTCGCCGCAAATTATTTTCTCTCTCTCTCTCTCTCTTTCTCCCTTGTTGTCGTGGTCGTCATTATTCGTAGTTTTATTGACCCTCTACGTAGATGTTCACATTAGTGATTTCTCTCTTCATCTAGTACCCAAGATTTCGCGGTAATATTATTTCCGCTACTTAATGAAACAACGGTGGACAGCGTAGTTGTCGAACAAAAAGGATTTTGGTTAGTACTCCTACTTCCTGAGTGGTCGAACTCAGCACAAATCGGCGTCACACCGTGCTTCTTGCTTCAGTCAGGTACGTTGTGCGGTTTGGTAAAGATTCCTATACAGCAGCCAACTTAATCCACCTGTATAGTGACCGTCTCATAACTCCTATTTTTCGACGGGACTTTTTCTTCATTTGGTAACGCTGCCTCTTGAAACACAACGTAGAATTTCTGATAAATCACTCAGCAGTATGTTTCTAACCACCCTACAGAAAATCCAGTCTCCTCGCCTGATTACGTCCTGTCCTGACCTTCCGCCTATAATCCTGCTTCTGTGTCTGCAGTGGTCGTACTTACGCACTCACAGGTCGAGCGGTCTAGAAGCATCTCGGACACCTACACCTTCCGAATAAACCACCAAACGTATTTAGCAAACACACATACCGACCACCTCTCTTCATTCATAAACTGCGATGGATATAGTGACACTTCGCTTATTCTAAACAAAACCACGCGCACGTGAACCCCCTACGAAGCACGCATGAATGAACGTTCTATGAAACATATCCTGCGGAAATATGATCAGGGCTCTTTCCATGCACTTGCCTATCAACAATACCGCATTCCTTGGCAATGCCATTGTTCACAAGTTTCCGTTTTCAGCGCAGTAGATGAAGAGCAGGACTGAGTAGCACATCTTTTTTTACTTCAGGTGATACACGATGTCAGGTACGAATGCCTGAAGAACTGTAGCTGGCATTTTCGGCTCACATGCAATTCTTAGTTGAAAATGTCTTCTTTAATCTTTAACGCATCGGCATATGACTCTCATTGAGAGAAATCTCATTCTGAAGTGCTGAGTACAAAGGAAATAGAAAGTTCGCTGCCGAGTTCAGGCATACTTTCCCAACTTCCTACTGCAGAGACGAGTAACCAATATCCCATCAAAGGTGCTCTGATCAAATTA
Source organism: Hyalomma asiaticum (assembly GCA_013339685.2). Taxonomy (NCBI): domain Eukaryota; kingdom Metazoa; phylum Arthropoda; class Arachnida; order Ixodida; family Ixodidae; genus Hyalomma; species Hyalomma asiaticum. Next base: position 144,366,368 of record CM023482.1, read on the forward strand.
AATTTCTGTTTCACACGAAGGTATAAGTACAGAAAATTGAGGTGGTTTTCGCACTATCGCATTATGTTCACCGTTCGCAGTTTGCTGTCTGGCACTGTTGCGAAAGTCACGTGAAATAAGTATGAGCTATGAGCTTGACCGGTCATACTTCGTTCTAATGCTTTATTAACTAGTGCAGTACATAGCAGGTATACAAGTGCTCGCACCGTGTACAGAACGGTAAGAATACCATAATCATGACATTGCACATTGCACTGCTAACCATACATAAAAGAAAAAAAAAAGTAATAATGCGCGTTCTCCCGAGGGTCGGCAAACTCTCATAAAGAAAGAAAACAAACCATGCAGCCACGCTACATTGAGCTTCCAGCAGTTCCGGGCCCCGTATATATATAAGCTTCGAGCACTTCGTAAGGGATCCAGACCATGCTAATTGATATGGCTTACGAGAAAGATCACCGCTTTTAGTCGGGTTGCGTAAGCCCGGATTCCGCGTTATGTAACACGAGAAACTTCGAGAGCTGTCCGCGCGCTTGCTCCCTGCATCTCTCCCCATCCAGTGCGGGCTCGTGTACTTTGCTTTCGCTTGGAGTAATGTTTGAAAGAAAATATAAGGGGAAAAAAAAAGAAATTTGGGCAGCCAGCAGCAGCGGCATGGCCCTGGTGTATGGGCACACTCTCACCCATAAACCCTGCTTAAGCCGTGCAACAAAGAACAAAAACTTCCAAAAACGAAAACACTATCGTGGAGGTGGTGTGGGGGAAAACACAAATCGGCCGCCCCGTGACGCGATTGGTGAAAGGGGGGAGCGACAGCGCCCTCTCGCCCCAACCTCCATTGGTGGGCGGGCTGAAGCAGACGAACAGCGCGCGCGCGCGTCTGCTACGGCGGCTCGCAGACGACGACGCGCTTTTCGGGTGCGCCATCGACGTGCGGTCAGAGCACCGTTGCGCGATCACTTTCGGCTATGGATGCGTGCGATGAATTCGGGGCCCGCGTCGCAAACCCGGCAGCGGCGGAAACTTGACGCAAACGAGAGGACGACGGTGTGAGGTGTGTGAACCAGGGACGGACACGACGGCATGGGCGTGAGACCGGGCCCTCTGCTCGCGGTCTGGTTTGGGCTCGTCTGCTTCTCGTACCGGCCCGCGCACTGCAGCTGGTGGTAAGCGAACTTCAGTCCAAGGCCATGCATGCCATTCAGCGGCGTCCCCTTGAGGTTGGGGATGGTATGTCGAGCAACAGAAGTGATGAGGGCTACCCACTCTTTATCAGCTAGTGTAGTGGGGCTATATCATCGCACAATATAATATATCACTCGCAAAAGTAGACAAGTGAATTTTTTTCAGCTAGAATCCCCCCCCCTATTCCAATCTCCACACCTACCAACACATACAACCGTACACCCTAATGTATTAAGAATGTGCTCATGTTTGCTTTTCGCTTGACTATAGTGAAAGCAGTCAATGAACACCGTAACTAGAGCAAGCATCACATAGAGAAATAGGAGATAATCTCAAGTAATTGTAGCACACAACATCACTTTAAGCTACTATTGATCGCTAAATATGCCGGCGAACAAATATTCTCACGCACGCGCATTAAAGTAAAACATATTATCTGCACTCATTCATTAAGTCGACGATTCACAAACCCACAAAACGCATTTTGTACAAGCCATGTGTAAGTCGAGCGGCTTCGATGAAACTTGAATAACTTTGTTGTGTTTGTGTGCGCATGCGATGTTTGTGCTATTTGTGTGTTTAGTTATGTGAACGCTGCATACACCATGACCGTGACCGGCCACCTGAATTATCAAGCAGGCTCACATGTCAAGCATTGCATTCAAGTATGTAGCTGTTTCATTCGCAGATGCATGTTGTGACAGTTCACTAATAGAGCCCAAATAAGTAGCGTTCTGGAACGGTGAAATATGGGAACTGACATAGTAACAACTTATACTTCTGCGAAGCAACTTTTCAGGAACGCTATTGGCAAATTCAGGTAGTCGATTTTTGATAAAGTGCCCGCCTCTAAGCAGCGTCTTCGTTTATGCTAGCACGCGCTTCGCGAACTTCGAGCGGCACAAAGTGGTTAATCCACGACAGCGGCTCAAATCCGTAAATGTTATGAAGTCGGTGCTTATAACAAATTGAATATGATGTAAAAGGGAACTCTTTACAAAAGAAATTCATTTTCAGTGTACAAAGACGACAAAACCTTTGTTGACAAAACCATCGATGTTGTTTCCTTTACAGGCAATTCCCATTACACATACAATAATTCCTGCACTACGTCTTTGTGACCTATGTTCACCCTGCAATTAACTTTTAAATGACAGTTCTGCTTCTTCTGCTAGATGCATGTAATGCGGTATTAGCTTACTAATTTTCCACTGGAAGCCCACTGACACTATGCTATTCTTCATATCTCTGACGTAAAAGAAAAAAAAAACTTTCCCAGTACGGAGCTTTGTTCTGCTTTTCTGCATCATTTCACCGGCACCGAGTGAGACACGTAGACCTGGGTAAAGTGACACAGCTGTCTAAGCATTCACTATGGCTTGACGCGGGAAGTAGGGTCACTTTATAAGTTAGTTAATTGCTTCTCGCCAAATGTGACAGCAGTTTAATGCAAGCCCTGGCCATACCCCCGTGTGTGAAAAAGGACATGTCTCAAGCCTTTAGGCCTGATGCGTTAGCCTATGCACATAGTCTGCAATGTCACTTAATTTCAGTGCAAGGATTCGACGTGTAGTTGAACTCCTGCAATCCACTCTTATTTTCTGGGAATATTCTTCATTTACTGTGTCGAATTACTCGTTTCAGTAGAGAGCCTAAAATTGTGGATATAAATGTGTGTTCCCAAACTTGCAACGATTTCTTATCGCATATCATAGTTATTTCGCCTGCTTGTGAATTTATGCCTACTGGCTTATTGCTCAGCTTTACAAGGCAAGCCCACCCTAACTTACCCGTCTCAGTAGATTAACTAAGCTAGCTCTTCTTTTTAAATTTCTTACAATCACACTAAAAAGGTAAAAGGAAAACATATATATTCGAAAGTGAAAAATACAAACAAAAAGGTGTCACCTGCTAAACGATGCAATTATTACGAAAACGAATAACATTAAAATGAAAATAGTTGATGAAAATGAAGCCAGTTCCCGAATGGACAAAATACCTATTGATGTTTGTCGCAGTATACCGAGAAAACAGTTTAAAGTGGGTACACCGTTCGGACGTTGCAATATTACAAAGTTAAGAACAACAAGAATCATTAAATGATAGCATAGCAACAAAAAACACACACTCAGACCGGGCTGACAAAGCAATGACTAGGAAATGAAGCAATAGTTTCACATTGGGTTGACACGAGCGAAAGCAACCGTGTGTCAATGTTCAGAGGAAATGTGATGGTTTGCTTCTATCTGCACTTAACCGCCTTTTCGTTGCCTGTAACTTCAGAATGTACCGTACGACTCCCCTTACTCCCAGCTATATCTTATACTTTATCTGAGTTGTTAAAAAAGTGCCCAAAATAACTGCGACTAACGACTATATGTGACCTACTATGAACGTGACATGTAACTCCTGCGCGATGGGCTACCATCTCAGTTATCAGTGCTGGTGTCCATACGATACTGTATGTTAATGACGTGCTCGTTTGTGTGCAGTGCTGGCTGATATCTATTATTCATATTTTCTTTCCTTCTGACAAAGAAATAAGTTTTGGTATAGATGAGCCTATTTTCTCTCTCTCTCTCTTACATATAACAAAACTGAGCACTAATTCGGTCGATTATTTATTGCACAATATCGCACACGAACATGAAATCACAAGCCATGTTCCCACATTTAAGTACAAAAAAAGAAAATCACGTATAGGTAGGAAAGCGGAACCATAATCATGTAGCTTCTTGTGAGCAATTTTGATGTTTGATATTATTGTCATTGCACGCATATGGCGACCTCTTTAAACGACGCCATCATCCGCAATTCAGTCAAGTTGACATGTTGGTTCCGTCCACCACATCATACAAGCGGTGGAAGTAAAGAAACCATATCGCGAAATATGTTGCATATATATTTCATGTGCGCGACCTTAAACAACCGTTTATACCATTTGGAGAATGCAAGTATACGCGACTGCGAAATTACGATACACAAAATTGGAAATGAACAACAGAACACTGAACGGCGTGAGAAGTAGTTGTTGCGAGAAGCAGCCGCAATCAAGTCTGTATAGAATTCGGCGGCGATTTGCGGACTTCTCGCGCGCTCACGAACGGGTGCGCGGAGCCGCACGTGTCTCGGATTGATTTGTGAGCGCTGCACCGAAGAGCGCGCTCGCTCGCCTTTGCGTCGGCGTCGGGGGAGACGTATAATACACGGCTGCATTGCTCACCTGCCGGTACATCCCCGTAATGACGACCGGTGATTCATACGGCGTGGAAATGACGAGAAAGTTCCCCGCCGTTGTCGGCTCAGCACGCGTTGTCTGTGCTCTTATACTCGTATAGATGAGCGCGCTTCGTTAGAAGAATGGGATAATGGTATACGTCATTCACATCAGAGGCCTGGATGTCTTTTATACATCGTAACATTGAGCATCACACATCTCTGAGACTTAAATGACAACTCTGACTTAACGCACGTGTGTATAGGTGAGAGAGAGAGAAAGAAATAAGGAAGGGAAGGTAGGGACGTTAACCAGGCGGGAGTCCGGTTTGCTACCCTACACTGGGGGATGGGAAAAGGGGAAGCAAAGTAAAGAGGAGGAGAGAAGGGGAAATGCCCACAGGACAGTCCAATGTAATGTCACAGGCGCTCGGTAAGGCCAGATGTTTTCAGAAAGCCCAAAAGCACTTTCATTGCCTTCTGAGCCGTTGGTCGGTGAGGACGGTATTCCAAAATTGTCTGTTCACTTAGAGGACAATCGTCCAGCTTTTTGAAGGACTCGGTCAGAGGCAGTCTATGTATACGGTGAGACTGACGCATTTTACTTGGCGGCTGTTTCACGAGCTATTCGATTGCAGCAGAGCGACGTCACGTAAGATTTTTGCGACATTAGGGGAAAATATTGACGCCCGTAAGTTATGCTCTGTACGTGTCACTTTAGCCGCTGCCCTTAATATTAAGTATTAGGGTGTAATGTGTATGTAGCATCATGTCTTACTGGTAGTATTGTATAGTAACTAAAGACGATGTTTTCTTTTCTTTTCTTCCAGTTCTTCGTTGCACTATTGCCCATTGCGAAATGACTTTTTTTTATTTATCCTTTGTTGCGTTTACATTTCTGTTTTTTAAGCTTTGAAAGTCACAATCAGTCTGTTACTTCTGTGTTGTATCTTGTTGAGTTGTTGGTTCCACTAACTGTTAGACACAACCTAGAAGGAGCCAACTTTCTGTTGCTTTCATTAGGTTGTGTCTAACAAAGAAGCGAGCCGTTGAACCGTTCCTTTTCTTTTGTGGTTTAGTTGGTAACAGTCTATATTAATCATTGTTTTACTCTAAGAGGTATTACTGCATCTTAATCTTGCGTATGCATTCGCAGTAACTGCCCCGCTTAGACAATGACCAAAACGGGCTCTGCCGGACACTTATAAATAAATAACTAAATACGATGCGGCTCCACTGCGGATGGACTACGGTGACCGAAATCACTGAGCTTTTTCTTCCGTAAATTCCTTTTTGTGACTGGCTAGATTACTTAGCAAATGATGCGCCAGGCATCCGCATATAGGATGCATTTTCTCTTAAAAACAGTTTATTCGTAAGGCGTTTTTGTGAATACGAGCTTATATTCTCACACACCGAATTCACTCCTGTAACAGCCGGTGTTCAGAAGATAAATGGACCAGTTATAAGATATCCAAAGTGCGTTGCACGAACAGAGGCATGTATATCGCTTTCGGATCGCTCGTTTTTCCCTGTCTTCAATAAATAAATAAATAAATAAATAAATAAATAAATAAATAAATAAATAAATAAATAAATAAAGTGTTCCTATAGGTCGGTCACTGTAGCAGTCGTATGTAACCGCAGGCGGGGAGCCAAAGAGCTGCCTCGCACAGCATGCATTCTCAGATAGCCAATGTAACCGATGGATATTTTCTTATTCATCACTACATATTTTCCGAGCGATAATTGTTGACCATCTGCTCTTACCACTGAACTTTCTGTTCAAAGCAGGAAGTCATTCAGTCGTTACTTAATGGTAGAAAGCAACGACACATTACGACGGTATCGACATGTAACAAGAAGAGCGGACGGAGAAACGGAAAGAAATCCTTACGATAAAGTGTACACTTTGCAGGGAATTAGCAGCTTCAGGCGCTTAGCCGTGTCCCCAATATGGGCGACAGGAATTAGCGCCTATTTCTTCACAATCAATATATATATAGCAGCTTCGATGCGCACTTCTCTCGGGCATAAAAGTTTTGGCTTTGTCTTTCTCGCCGAATGCAGCCTAGTAGGCCATCAGCATATATAACCTATAGGGGGCGAGTGTTGAAAAAGCTTTAAGAACGTGCAAGAGATATACAAACGGTCACCGCACGTGTCAATACCGACAAAAACGTCATAGCGCCATCAGCCATTGCACCGTATACGCAGCTTGTCCGTATACCCTTGCTTATTCTGTTGCCGCAAAATGCGCCACAATGTGGATAGCAAAGAAGGCTCAGTGCTAACACTTGTGCCTTATTTTCTTTTTATCTCGGTGCCTTCTTTCCCCATTTAAGAAATCACTTAAATACGCTTGCATTAATCTTCGAGTCTTCGTTTTCTGTTTTGCTTGCGTCACTTTCTCCTTTCCTTTTATTCATTTCAAAAACGGCACGCATTCTATTAAGACATCGATATTCTTGTCTCTATTCCTTCTGCGTGATGACAGTTTCGTGTAACCGTTCGGGCTGCTGCCACAGGAGGTCAAAAATTGATTGCGACACAGGAACACGTGCATCAATCCGACAATCGTTCCCTTGCATGCGCGCACCAAAGTCACGACGCAGGGCTTCCGGGGTCTGGCACTGGGGATAAAGGTAAATAAGTGCGCGCCACGGACACCGATCGTTCACAGCGACTGCAGGTATATATTGTGCTTGGAGGCTTCCGGAGGCCGGCGCAGGAGCAATCGATGGTACTGGCTTTGCGTTCTTAAACGGGGTGTAACCTCGTTTTAAGAAAGCAACCGCGCAATGCACCTATGACTTCCTGCGAACACACAGTTCTCCTTCCTTCTTGTTGCAGTCTTTCAATGAACTCGGTAGCTTAAGCCAGTGTCAGGCAACGTGCTAGCCGTTCGGCATGCGTGCGTAGCGCGCATTTTACAGGTCACGGCATACAGGCGCGCTGAGGAGGATTACAGGCCTGTTGCTCATCGCTTGATGGCTCAATCTATTCGCTGGTAACTCCCTCTCTCTCTCTCGCTTTTAAGTATATGTTGTACTGTAGGTGAAAGCGAGGTTGGAAGGCGAATGCATTCGGTGTGCTTCCGGGCTGAACGCTGAAGTTTTTCGCTGTCGTACGGCAAAAGTGAGCTAATGGGGCCTTGAAACTGTCCTTGCAAGTTTGCCTACAGTTCCCCCCTGCTTCATGCGTCAGTGCTCGTTTTATACGACTGCGACCTTTACAGCACAAGTAGCGCTAAGCGATAGCGAGCAAACACTGGAGAGGAACGCCTATCTGACGATTAGTTCTGAGGATTAAAATTAGGGTCCACATATGCCGACTTGGAAGTCAGCCTCTATCCTCGCTTCTCTCAGGCCCCCGCCCTGCGCATTCGATATTTTTCGTCCCCGTTTTGCGTCATTTCTTTTTTTTTTTTTCATTGCTTGCTTCATACATAATCCTTGGCAATTTTTGTCCGCGGGCACACGCTGTTTGAAAAAGCGCGGTACACCATTGGTGTTCGCGTAGTGTCGATTTCACTATGCCACACCTTGCAAGTGGACATTTGAAAGAGCCAGCCTCCTTGCCTTCCGCCCATCATCTCTCTCTCTCTCTCTTAAAGGAGCCCTTTCTTTCTTTCTTTCTTTCTTTCTTTCTTTCTTTCTTTCTTTCTTTCTTTCTTTCTTTCTTTCTTTCTTTCTTTCTTTCTTTCTTTCTTTCTTTCTTTTTTTTTTTCTTCGTGACCTCCATCGGCAAGCAATTTCGAGACTTAGAAGTATGCGTACCTTCACGTCCACCATCTTAACAGAGTGCAGTCAGCGTGGCGAGGGGCATTACAAAATTTTGTAGAAGCATAAGGTTATTTTTTAGCGACGCTCGAAATTACGTACTGCGAGTTTCGAGACGCAAGTGCGAGAATATTCTTAGAAGCCTCTGTTACGTTTCGTCAGCTTTCTTCTTTCTTTTTTTTTTTTTTTGTGCTCTATGACGTTAATGAAATATCGTACTATCGTACTCAATATGACTTGCAAAGCATTCATATTTAGGTCAGAAGAAAAATTAATTGAAATATGTTTTTTTTTTCGACTAAACAAAATACATATATCTGCCGTTATTCTCGTAAACGTGGGCGCTGCCAGTAATTGGAGCAATGTTCACCTTAAAGATGCACACATGCCTTGCACTCAAGGAGCCTCTTGAACAACAACCTCCATGACTGCAACTCGTATACACGGCACGCATTATTGTACATAACGCGACATACTCTTGTAGTGCACGGCATTAACAAACGTTTCTTAGATGAACTTTTTTTTTTACGTGTAAACAAAAGAAAAACGGCTAGCCGATCCTGTACAACATTGCGTTGTGTTTTAGACTACCACGTAGTGAGTACTTTCGTCGACCGATATTAGGATAGTATATGCTGTTGATATGTAACGGCCGTAAGTGACGAACTAATTGGGCACACCAAACCCAAAGTGTAAGACAAAAGCATTGCTGGGCTAAATATTTGACGTGGATATAATTTGCATACCAACTTACTTCCTTGGACCCGAACGATACTAACATGACGCAAGGCTCTAATTATGCGTGTTTACTTAGTCAAGAAAAGTTGTTCTCGCTTTGCTAGAAGACTCAACACGATTAATTTCATTCGTTCTGCGTGACCACCGCATGATCCGATGTGTTGCCCTAACACGTTTGTTCCATTACGAGCACAAAGGGTATTTTTACAAATAACAAAAGCGAATGCTTGAGACAGTGCAATGGAAATTACGTGTTTCTCTTTTTCGCGACCACGTAATAAAAGAAACGTGTTAAAGATGTGATAACTATCAATTACTGAAACAATTTATGTTATCTTGGTGATCGAGCAATTGCCGAACTGTCGTAAAGTGCACATTCGAATGGCGGGACTGAAGGACTGAAACTCATCATTGCTCGCGACATATAGCTTAGAAAGAATTTTGTGGTTAATGTAATATACGCTTTCACGGTGTCCCCTGATATGGGAGTTTTTTATATAGCTTATTCTCGGACAGTAAAAATTTTGTTCTTTATTCGCTCGTTTTTCTATTAACTTAAACGAATGTCACCGAATTTACTCAGAAATGGTGACACGAAATATTGTGAAACACGTTGCAATTCCGTTTGAGTACACTAGCATGGCTTGCAGCACTTGCCAGCTTCAATTATTTATTGTCTTTATGGTTCTTTATGTTATGGTGTCTTTATGTCTTTTATGGTTCCCTAAATGTGACTGTCGCTAATGTGACGCAAAAGTTCTTGTTGATTAATATAAAATCAGAGATCCTAACAAATATAAGTACGGTTATTTTGGCTGCTGAAAAGTGTTTAGAAAAATTTAGGATGGAGGCCTGAGGAGCAGCTGTATTGGCCTTGAGATCGACACAGTCGGCGCCTAGCGGCGAGTGGACGAAGCCCCCAAGTGTGGATAGCTCCTTGCGTTGTCTGCTAGCCACTGCGTTTTCACATGCGCGCGTACGTCACACATATCCTCCAATATGTTTGTTCCCTGAGCCGGTGCAGTATTGAATACTTTCATGTATTCTTATCCAAGCATAAAAGTATTAGTTCTAGTAGTATTTGGTTTCGCGCTGCAGTCTTTGCCTTTTCTTAAAATCACTGAGCGCCTCTGTCATGAGCGTGCTATATCATCGTCGCACCTCCGGTTCGGCACAGTTATTACAGTTTGACTGCATGCTGTGCATTTCAAGTATACGGCAAAGTGCACTTAGCGTCCTTCTAAATAAATTAAGCGGCAAACATGAACGTGCAAATTCAGTGCTGCAGCGATATCGTCTTGAGAAATGCCATTGTGACCATGACGGAAAATAGCAGACGTTTTTCGCTTCAAGAACACATCTTTTTCTTTTTTTTAAGTGCGTAAAAAATAAACCTTTTCTTGTCACGGTCACGCAACTAATCACGCGAAGAAAGCGATGCGTTTGGGTATTAAAACGTTTACTCAATATAGGCGTGTGTCAAATATCGTGATAGTACTCAAGTGGCGCATACAGTCGCGTAGCTTGACTAATTGAGCCAGTTAACTGCCTTGCGTTTCATGGAACATGACATGCAAGGCATTTAAACGCAAGTATGCGTGTAAGTGATACGACGGAGTACATGAGCTTCTACTTCAACTCAATGCGCAGTAACAGTCCTTTTTTGTTGTTGTAGCCAATAGCGAAAAATGAGCGAGAGCACAATACTGAAGTCGCGTAACAGCGCTGCGAACGTTTCAGAAAGAAAAGAACTCAAATATGGTGAAAGAAAAATAGACGGAGAAAACCGCCGAGGAAGTCAAACTGTGAAGCTTGGTGTCAGTGCTCCGTTGAATGGCATATCACGCTTTCTTCAAGTGCAATAAAAACGTTTTGGGTGTTTCCTGCACTGACGTGACATTGAAGAACGCAATGTATTACCACTTTACTGAAATTAATGCTTTTATTTAGCTAAAGACTGCCTCAAACCACGCACGACAGAGCGCCGCTGTGTACGTTTCAGTGCGCGCCGGGGAGCGCATCCACACTCACGTGGTGACGATGCTGCCACCTACATGTCGATCTCGAGGCCAATAGAAGGTGTGACAGCATAAAATCAAAGCTCTCTCTCTTGAGTCACATGTCCACGATCTCGCCGGCACTTTTCTGCTCGTCCTCTTCCTTACACCTAATATTCATTGCAGTTGAACTTTAAAATTTCCGGCTCTAAGTGTATTCAGTTTTCTGGGTAGTGCATTGGCTATTGGGACATGGGTTTCATATCCGTACGCCACTTCCCTTTCTTTTTCACTGGCCGAAGTTTACAGAACTTGTACTTCCGTGAACACAAAGTACGTCGGAAAGCCTTCCTGGACGTTTTCTTTATATGAAGCCTTACCATTGATCGATCATTTTCTACAATACTCTCGCTGTCCGGCTCATGCCAGTCCAGCGCTACGTGTCTCTTCACATCAGCAACAGGCATTCATCCCATTCGATCAGCCAGCCAACACGCTCACAAGATAATAGCACCAAGAGCCACTGGCCATGCATGCGATATAAACGGTATGAACGAAAACATGGGACGTCAGGCAAAGACAAGAAATGTGTACACCGTCTCTTCGGTGGTAACCACTTTTCTTTCTTACCGTTCTGTGGCATACGACGAGTAATTGATACCAAAGTGTTCGGGAATGTACAATTCCGAACCAGCGATTCGCCTAGCTGAAATGACAACCAAGTTCATGATACTACACAGCGTCACACACGCTCCGCGAAGACACCCGCTGGTGTCCCATCCATCGAGATGAGGAGAACAGAATGGCTTGCAAAAATACTACGTGCTGTGGTCCACGTGCGTACACGGAACCTGAGAAAGCTGAGCAGACATACGACCCGGCACACGCTGTCTGATATTCGATGCCGTTGTCGAAGGGTAAAGTATACGACGGCGATGAGTGGGACTATACAGCGGCTGCTATTGTAGAGTGCGCTGCACTCAACTCGTACGCGTTCTAATTGTCTTTCTTGCTTTGCGAAGTGCATGCCTCGTCATTCCGCATTAAGCTCTACGAAAGTGCACAGAAAACTGGAGTTTCGGGGTAGGAGAAGGCCAGAAGGTGTTGAAGTAATGGCATATAAGTTTTCGCTGAATGTGGCAGTCTGTAACAGCAAGGGAGCCAGGAACCAGATTTCTCTCGATCCTTCTCCAATAGCATATCAGGTGAAATTAATGGGTTGTCGCACTTTCTGCAGATATAGTTAGAGGCTGCACTTTCATCTGCTGCAGATGACGTAACTGTACCTCTCAAGGCGAGCGGGCGCTGAACGCTTGTTCGTCAAGAGGACAGCTATCTTCGTTCGGTGTTGCAAAGTGCTCTCTTCCTGCTTGCCGTAACTCCCGATGGCTTCAGTGATCTAACGAAAATTGGCGCGTTCGGCCTCCTTTCGCGTAGCTGATTGTGCGCGACGATACACGAGTGCTTTTTAATGACTCAGCATAGCGTTGTCTGAGGCGCGTACTAAGGCTCGTTCATATACAGAGTTACACAGTTTGTGCCTTTAGACATTCCTTCGCGTTCGGCGTTCGATAACGGCACGACGTGCGATTCGCATTGTGAAGCAGGCTAACAGTGCCGAGAAAAAAAGAAAAAAAAATTACGGGAGAAGACTTGAAGAGCGCAGTAAAAGCACTGGTTGTGCTACGAAACCCGTGTTTATGACACACGGCTTTTCCAAGCGCAGCATTCAATGGAACGGTCTTTCCCGCCAAATCGCTTCAATTACCCATCAATAAGTTCCGAGTCCCCTCTTTTCAGAATAATGTAACTGATAGCTTCATGATTGGAGATTGATGTCACTATTCCGCAACACGGTCTTTTATATATAATGCTTCCTAGAGCAGTGTAGAAAATGACGCGAGATGCAATTTGATGCTCGTAACCAGCTCATCGAGTTTTTAGAATAAAGAACACCTATATAGCGCCTGTTGTACACACCAGTTCGTACAGTATAGCTGTCAGTTAATCGTGAAGGTGTTTCAATAGGCCTTGGTGCACGCTCTTTATTACATCCCCCATCCGCAGCAATTCTATCGCACGATTACGTCGCGTAAAAAGTATACTCTTATACGCAAGATACAAGAAAACATTTTGTGAAAGGAGCAGTTCTGTCACCCTCTTCTCTTTTTCAATTTAGATGTTGAGTAGTAGAAGCGTAGGTCACGTCAAAGCAGGCAATCCCATAACCTCAGTTCATTACTCAACTATCAAAAACAAAAGAAAATAAAAAAAGAAGGTGTTCAATAGAACCACACACATGAACGCAACCACCCAGATAATGTTTCTGCGGGCACGAGGACGGAAAGCACAAGCCGGAACATAGTTAATGGTCATCCGTCATCACGCACTAGTATCATAAGACATGCTCACTGAAGACTAAAAGGCGAATAAGACTTCTTTTCGCGGGAATGTGCTTTCCTCGACAAGGCAACAGGGCAAAGAAAAGTGGCACGCGGGACATACGAAGCGGATGGTATTAAAAGCGTGTTCAACTGAGAACTCCTCTCTCGAAAGTTCTCGCATACAACTCCGTTGAACACGTTCGCTCCGATTTTGACGCGCGTCAGTGACCCGTAAGTTCTCTATATCGTGAAAATAAACATATTCAGATTGAGAGAACGAGAGCACCAAAAAAGTATTGGCGTACATGAATGTGGAAAAGAGTGTCTGCGCCCGCATAAGGAGGTGCCTTGTCTTCGAGGTAACAGAATTTCTCGTTATTTATTACGCACTCGAGGAAATTCCAGGGAGATAAAGAGACATATCCCTGTCTCCAACTTTCAGCGCTCTAATTTATTTTATTGTCCTACTGTTGCATTCCGACAGATACAGCTCAAATTTAGGGTCGGGGAAAGAACACGCGTTGCAAGCACAGATGCAGTGCACGCCTCCCTATTTTATACGCACCACACACACGCACACACAAATGAAGGCCCAGACAAGGTGCCGAGTGGCCCGCAGAAAACCAGTTATATGAGTTTAGGCTCGAAAGGGGGAGGGTAGACGAGAAGCGAGGGAAGGCCGAGATAAGGCGCGACTTCGAAGCGCCGTGAAGGCAGCTCGCGGTGCATGTGCATACGTGCCGTACACATGTTGCGCGCGTATCGGACAAGCAGATCATCTTGCTCGGACCGGAGCGTGGTATGGGTTTACAAAATGGCTTCGGCGGCGGGCGAGGAGGCGCGGGCTGACGTACGTCCGAGGCTATTTTTTGCGCACCCCTGGGAGCCGGTCGTAATGCCGCGCTGATGGGCCCATTCTTGCTACCATCCGCGACTTTTATTTCTCCACCTGTTTCTTCTGTACTTTGTTGTTGTTGTTGTTGTTGTTGTTGTCGTTGTTGTTGTTGTTGTTGTTGTGCACGCAGTATGCATAGCCGAAGTATGGGCTGGCCTTATCGATGGGGAATACTTCATTATTTCTTCTCTGATTAGATTTATAAGTATGGAAATATAGGCTATGTCGGAGACAGCTGTCCCAAAATTATAAATTCGTCGCAACAAAAGAGGAAATTAACAAAATATAAACGAAATCGTAACGCGCTCTAGTACCCACTTCCGTCTTTCTTCGAACAAGTATTATCTGATGAGGAGGTTGGAGGATACATAGCACAGCTCGGGGCCAGACCTTCAAGAGGCCGCCCTGGATTGGGCTGAGATGGTGGAGGAGGCGACTTCAAGTAGTTCCTCGTCCCTCTATCCTATTGCCCCCTTCCCTTTAGAGCGGCATAAGTATTGTTTTGTTTTGTTTTGTTTTGTTTCATTCATGCATTCACAGGGCTGCAAACGCACGAGAAAGAAAAGTATCAATGGACACCAAGTCCGTAAGCACGGTCGGTAAATACAGAACGGTCGCCCATCATGCATTCCTCAGTGGGAGGCATATAAAAAAAGGGAAAACGCCCCGCCACGGTGGTCTAGTGGCTATGGTACTCGGCTGCTGATCCGAGGGTCGCGGGATCGAATCCCGGCCGCAGCAGCTGCGTTTCGATGGAGTCGAAATGTTGAGGGCCGTGTGCTGTGCGATGTCAGTACACGTTAAAGAACCCCAGGTGGTCGAAATTTCCGGAGACCTCCACTACGGCGTCTCTCACAATCAGAGCTGGTTTTGGGACGTTAAACGCCACCAGTCAATCAAACAAGGAAAAGCCAAGGAGGTAAAGCGAAATTGGAATTTCGGGTTCGCGACCCTGTACAAAGGGAAAGGGAAAGTGGAAATGAAAGACGAAGACAAGAGCGATTACGCAAAGTAGGTGTGAGTGAGTCGAGTCTTGGCGGACAGTTCATACTCATCCATCACATCATGTGCAGCTACGATTCCTTTCTCCTTTTTTTGTGTGTGTGTGTTTTCTGTGTATGACTTCGAATGCATAATTCTTCTGATTTCGAGTCCGAATGAGCCGTGCAGAGTGTATTTTGCTCATCTAAGTACGAGTGCGTTTTAGCCCGTGTTAGCCCTTGCCGGAAATACACATTGTGAGTGAGGCTTATCGAGTTGACTATTCTGCCGACAAATCCTGGCGTGTTGTAAGTATCTGGCCCGATGCCTCTTCTAAGGCTGTTTCTCTTTCTAACAAAGTAGTTTTCACCACGCCTTTTCTTTTTCACGTACTCTCGATCATCGAACCCAAATGTTTACGTCCGCTCGGCTACTCTGCCCGGGATGGGAAATGAAATGAAATCGAACGCAGAATGAGAGAGCGCTCATGAACACAGCGACGGACACATCAGTTACGTCTATAAGCGTCTCTGAGACAGAGAGAAAAAAATAATCAACAAATAGATCCGGCGATTTGGTCGGGATAGCTCCCCAGCCTGTTAATATTGACGCAGAACTTTAGTGCATTTGTGTGCGTTGTGCAGTTACGGCCGTCCGCAGTTTTATTTTGCGCACCGCGGATTGTGGCGTGGAGGTAGACGAAGACAACGAAGAGGACGTGCTGTTCGATCGGTGCCATTTTGCAGGGTGACTGGCTGTTGCCTCTTCTGCATTTATCGTGGCAAATTGGTGGAGGTGCTGGGTATCAATCCTACCATCCTCGCTTCGATTTCCTGCCATCATTCCCACTAAGCCGGAAGAAAACCAGCCACTTCGCCACAGCCGCCGCTTGCAAGGGTTACCTCCTGAATACGGTCCTGTGAGCCCGGTAAGAATGGCCACCGGTGGAGCAGGTCAGTCGCAACAGTGCGACACTGTTCAGCCTACTTATACTCCGAGTGTCGTCTACGCAGCACGCGTTCCGAAGTCGTTCCACGGCGACGTGTTCGAGGATGTAGATGACTGGCTTGAGCACTTTGACAGAGTCGCAGCAGTCAATGAATGGGACGACTCTAGGAAACTGCGTTACGTGTACTTCGCCCTCGAAGACTACGCCCGCACGTGGTTCGAGAATCGTGAGCGCTCGATCACTAGCTGGCCAGAATTCCAACGGCAGCTCCGTGAGACATACAGCAGCCCCGAGAGGAAAGAAAAGGCAGAGCAGGCACTGCAGACTCGGTTTCAGAAGCCAAACGAGAGCGTGGCTATGTTTGTCGAGGACATGTCGCGCTTGTTCAGACGTGCTGACCCTGACATGGCTGAGACGAAGAAAGTTCGTCTGCTAATGCGAGGGGTGAAAGAACAACTCTTCGCTGGACTCATGCGCAACCCTCCAACTACAGTCGCTGAATTTATAACTGAAGCAACGACGATGGAGCGAGCGCTTCAACAACGGTCCCTGCAGTACGACCGCCAAAGCACCGTCGCCGCCGTGTCGTGTGTCACCTGTGGACATGATGCAGCAGCACTGCGTGAGCTCGTGCGGAGCGTTGTGCGCGAAGAGCTCGAGAAAGTGCGCACAACCACTTCGCAGCCGGCTGTTACTGCACTTGGCGACATCATTCGCGAGGAATTCAGGGCTGCTACCCAACCACTGGCACCAGTGCGAGCCGATGTTCCAGTCGTGACGTATGCAGAGGCGTTGCGGAGTCCTCAACTGCCTACCGGGCGCCGTCCGCCTTTCACTGCTCCAGCTATGCCACGTCAGTATCCCGCTTCGAATGGAAACACGTATGAGTACGTGGGTCCGCGACAGGTTACGCGGAAATCAAACGTGTGGCGCACCTCGGATAACAGGCCGCTTTGCTACCACTGTGGTGAAGCGGACCATCTGTATTACCAGTGTCCTTATAGGAGACTGGGCCTTCAGGGATTTCCGCCCAACGCGCGCCGGCCAATCAATGGTGAGCGACCACGCGAGATTGAACAGTACCTGGCTACGCAACAACCGTTTTCGCCCGCATACAGACGCCAGTCACGTTCGCCATCTCCTCGCCGCATCACCTCTCCTAGCCGTCCCAGCACGTTCGCTGATATTCGCAACAGGACCCCGAGTCCACGCCCACGTCAGGAAAACTGAGGACAGCGACCTCCGGGGGTGGGGCCGCTGTTCATCGTTCTGACAAACATCCTCCGACGCGACCAGTTAACGACGACGATTTATCTGTACCGGCATCTTCCGATAACGACGCAGGACGTTCCGCCGATATTACCGTAACCATCGACAATTACCAAGTCGCCGCCCTCATTGATACCGGCGCCGACTACTCCGTTATGAGTGGTGAATTGGTCACCACTCTCCGAAAGGTGACGACGCCATGGAATGGCCCTCAGCTCCGTACTGCAGGTGGTCATCTCGTGACACCGGTTGGAAGATGCACTGCTCGAGTACATATCTGCGGCTCTGCTTTCGTCGGATCTTTCGTAGTGCTACGCGAATGCTCCAGGCAGCTTATTTTAGGAATGGACTTTCTTACAGAATATGGGGCCATTATAAATCTTCCAGAGCTACTGGTAACATTTTCACGCAACGCAAGTTCGCAGGGCTGCAAATCGCACAAAGTAGCATTGCGGGTATGTGAAGATTCTGTGACCATACCGCCCCGTTCCAGCGTCCTGGTTACCGTAGTGAGCGACAGCGACCAAGCCGCGCTTGGAATTGTTGAAAGCAATGCATCCATCATCTTTTCTCGTCAAGTATGCGTCGCCCGTGGCCTCCTCGAATTGACCGAGCAGCCTTCTGAAATTCTACTCACGAACTTTAGTCGCGAATACCAGCACTTCGCGAAAAACGCTGTTGTCGCTCACTTCGAAGAAATCGGCGACGCGAGAACCAGCATATCAGTCGCAGAACTTTCAGCCGTCCCAAATGAAGACAAGCAGTCGACTGTTCAACTGGATGTTAACTCTGCACTATCAGCTTCGCAGCAAGAGAGTCTTCGCTCTCTTTTGCTTTCCTTTAGCGACTGCTTTGCTACGACGTCGAAGATCAAGCAGACACCCGTTGCAAAGCACAGGATTGTTACTGAACCCACCGAAAGACCCATCCGACAGCACGCCTACCGCGTGTCTCGAATGGAGCAAGACGCCATTCGCGAACAAGTGAAACAAATGCTTGCTGACGACATCATTCAGCCATCCACGAGTCCCTGGGCGTCTCCAGTTGTGCTAGTTAAAAAGAAAGACGGCACATTGCGGTTTTGCGTTGATTATCGCAAGCTCAACAGCGTCACAAAAAAAGACGTCTATCCTCTTCCTCGCATCGACGACTCGCTGGACCGACTTCGCCACTCCAGATACTTTTCATCCATGGATCTACGTAGTGGTTACTGGCAAATCGAGGTCGATGACCGTGACCGGGAAAAGACCGCCTTTATCACTCCTGACGGACTTTTTGAATTCAAAGTCCTTCCTTTTGGCCTGTGCTCAGCTCCCGCCACTTTTCAAAGAATGATGGACACAGTTTTGTCCGGTCTGAAGTGGCAATCCTGCCTTGTTTATTTGGACGACGTCGTGGTTTTCTCGGAGACTTTCGAGCAGCATCTTCAGCGTCTTCGTGCGGTACTCGATGCCATCCGAAGTGCTGGCCTGTCACTGAAGCCAGAAAAGTGTCACTTTGGTTACGAGGAGCTCAAATTCCTTGGTCATGTCGTAAGCCGTGAAGGAATTTCCCCGGATCCTGAAAAAACGCGAGCTGTTGCGTCCTTTCCAATGCCTACGAACAAACGCGAGGTTCGGCGCTTTTTGGGACTCTGCGCGTACTACCGTCGCTTCGTGCCGAATTTTTCAAAGATCGCTGAGCCCTTGCATTACCTGACAAGAGACAATGTACCTTTCGTTTGGGAAACCGAGCAACACCGCGCCTTTTGTGAGCTTCAGCAGCGACTTCAGAGGCCTCCAATTCTAGGTCACTTCGACGAAGACGCCGACACTGAAGTACACACAGACGCGAGCAATATCGGTCTCGGAGCCATCCTCGTGCAGTGGCAAGAAGGCGCCGAAAAGGTTATCGCCTACGCTAGTCGTACCTTGTCCTCGGCCGAAGCAAACTACTCCACCACAGAAAAAGAATGTCTAGCTGTTGTGTGGGCCATTGCCAAGTTTCGACCATATTTGTACGGGCGACCTTTAAGACATGCAGAGACTGCCAGCGGCGCAAGACACCACCCGTAAAACCAGCTGGTCTGTTACACCCTGTCGAACCACCCCGGGCGCCCTTTCAACAAGTTGGAATGGACTTACTTGGGCCATTTCCGAAGTCTTCCGCTGGCAATCGATGGATAATAGTTGCGACAGATTACCTAACACGATACTGTGAAACCAGAGCGCTTCAGCGCGGTACTGCTCAAGACGTCGCCAACTTCTTCATTCATGAAATCGTTCTGCGACATGGTGCACCATCCGTGGTTATTACAGACAGAGGCACAGCTTTCACAGCTCAACTACTTGAAGAAGTGATGCACCTCAGCGGCACTGTTCACCGTCGCACGACTGCTTATCATCCGCAGACGAATGGACTAACCGAACGGCTCAACAAAACCCTCGCTGACATGCTTTCGATGTACGTCGACGTGGATCACAAGAATTGGGATAGCGTTCTTCCGTTCGTAACTTTCGCCTATAACACCGCCGTACAAGAAACCACAGGATTTACTCCTTTCCGCTTGCTCCATGGCCGCGAGGTTACCACAATGTTAGACGTCATGCTTCTGCCTGACCCCTTCACAACCACCACAGTGAATGCTGCCCAATACGCCCAGCGAGCCGAGGACGCTCGTCAATTAGCTCGCCTGCGCATTCGCTCTAAGCAGCACTACGATGCTCACAGGTACAACCTACGTCACAGAGAAGTTTCCTACTGCATTGGAGACAAAGTATGGATCTGGAGCCCTGTGCGCCAACGAGGAAGGTCGGAAAAACTTCTACGCCGTTACTTCGGACCTTACCGGGTTATTGAACGTGTCAACGACGTCAACTATATAGTTGTTCCTGAGAGCACCACGGGACGCTCCCGCCGCACACCACAACCGGACATCGTTCATGTGGCTAGGATGAAGCCATATTACTCACGATGATCACCACTCCTTCCCTCATTCCTGTGTAAGCATCGGGCCGATGCTTTTGAAGGGGGGGAGTAATGACGCAGAACTTTAGTGCATTTGTGTGCGTTGTGCAGTTACGGCCGTCCGCAGTTTTATTTTGCGCACCGCGGATTGTGGCGTGGAGGTAGACGAAGACAACGAAGAGGACGTGCTGTTCGATCGGTGCCATTTTGCAGGGTGACTGGCTGTTGCCTCTTCTGCATTTATCGTGGCAATATTAAGAAACTGAATGGAGTGCGAGAAGCTTCCTGGGATGGCTGTTGGTGAGGCCATATACTCACAGGGTTTCGGTCTGAGAGCCCGGTACAGCAGAGTTGAGGCAGTGGTAGCGCGGAATTAGATTAGCGAGATGGAAACAGGCTGAACCATTTACAGAAATATATAAGGACAAATAAATCTTGAATAAGGGACGCGTTCTGGTCATTCAAACGTATGAGAAAATATTCACATTTTCTTTGTTTCACTCGGCGTAAAACAGCCTCGTGATTTTTCGCTGTCCTCTTCAAATAGAGCTCAGCATACATCTTGCAATGATGTTCTATTTGAAATTTATTAAACAACACACCGGATTCCTCTTGTCATCATTTTTTGCTCTCTCTCTCTCTATTCCGGTGCCTACATTTCCATGGATGTCGTGTGCCGTGTCACCGTCTCCTTTAAGTGGGCTGCCCGATGACAGTGTCGCACACGCCGATTTGTTGTATAGGAGTCGCGGCGGACAATGGTTGTCGACCAGTGCACTCTCCCGAAGGCCTCTGCCGATAGCGGGCGGCTCTGCGTCCTCTTTCTTTTCTTTTTTTTCTTTTTTCTTTCTTTTTCTCGTTGGCGTCGTTGGCGGGAGACGTCGCCGCTTATCAGCGTTTCAATTTGCCATAAATTACGGCAAGCCGCGGCAGGCCAGACAGTCGCCGTGTACATACACGCGCGTGGGCAAAGATAGGGGGCTCTCTCGGCGCAAACCAGCGTCATATAAGTGCAGACGCGACCGCTTTTTCGCACGAACGCACGCACGAACTTCGCGCGTCACAACGCGAACCGCGCACGCCACTTCGTCGTAAATTGCCCTATCGCGGTGGCCATATCGCGCCCTACGAGTGCTCCCACTCGAACTTGCTGCATTGGATTCCACTTTTAGCCGCGCCCCGTGGCTTCGACAGAGTACGCCGCTCTACGGAGTGGAACACGTCATCGCGCTGCGCCCGCCTCCGTTCGCTCGCAGGTATTACCTATAACCTCAAGCATCGCTAGGACACGGCCAAACAGACAGACATTTACAGTGGTAAGAAAGACGAGAGGTTCACCCGCCACAATGGTTGAGTGCCTATGGCACTCAGTTGCTGATTGGAAGGTCGCGGGATCGAATCCCGGCCGCGGTGGCTGCATTTCGAGGGAGGCGAAATGTTGAGGCCCGTGTACTTGCTGTGCGGTGTCACTAGACGTTAAAGAACCACAAGTGGTCGAGATTTCCGGAGCTCTCCACAATGGCGTCTTTCATAATCTTACCGCGGTTTTGGGACGTAAAACCCCTGAAATCAACCAAATCCGAGGGATCGGTCTCAGTCAAAGTTAAGACCCGCTAGTCGGCGCTGGGTGAAGGGAAATGCGTAAGGAGAGGTAATGATATATGTCGCAGCAGACGAGGGTTAGCCGAGTGTATGCATGTATATTGAATTGACTTGCACAGAGCAATATTACAACACATGCGACAACGAAGCGGACAGCGATGCGACAACGAAGCGGATAGCGATACGTAGCCGGCCAATGTTTTTCCTGAGCTTCTCCGAGTTGATATCAGGGATGTGTCACTATTAGGTGCTGTTCAGCACCGTGGGGGTGGATGGATAGACGGACGGACGGACGAACGGACGTCCGTCCACACACACACACACACACACACACACACACACACACACACACACACTTTCAGCGCTGTGTGTGTCTTCTTCGTTCGTGCTTGTTTCTTGCGCTGTTGTTACATTCGAGCTCGAAGGGGACCCTCTCTACGTTTGTTATGGGCAGTCTTTCCCGATACGAAGGATCACCACATCTCGGCTCTGCTGCAGCAATGTTTAACTGCTAGGGTTTTACGTGCCGATGCCATAATGTGATTGTGAAGCGCGCTGTAGTGGAGGTCTCCGGAAATTTTGACCATCTGGGGTTCTTTAACGTGCATTGACAACGTATACTGTACGCAGGCCCATAGCATCTTTGCCTCAGTCGAAAATGTGACCCCCCCCCCCCCCAGCCGGGATCGAACCCGAGTCCTTCGCTGTCTTCGAACACAACAGCTTCGAATGCAACAGGACCTTTTGGCGTACTGTTACGTAGGGACGCAAGAATATCCTATAGAGACTGAATTCATAAAGCATTTCATATGGAAGGGCTCACTGCCGTTGGACAACCGGTTTCGCCAACGATATGTGTAGATTCAGGACTAGCTCAAATTTTAGGAACAATTCTAGCGTACGACGTTTTTGTGGATGCGGGGGAGATTACGCCGCTCTATCTATCTAGTAATATTGTGAGAAATATGCTGTACTGAGGTATTGCACGGGAGGTATTCTACTGCGTTGTGTGACGAATGTACAGCGTGGTGCTAGAGGCCTGGTCATGTGACTCATAACGTCGCCTTTCGTCTCCTGCACCACGACAATCATGTATTGTCAAACAAATAATAAATAAATAAATAAATAAATAAATAAATAAATAAATAAATAAATAAATAAATAAATAAATAACAGAAGGACAGCTTGGACAAGATATGCATAAATATCTTGTTTTACGCCGTCGAATAGAAATAAAATAGAGTTACTAAAGCAATGTTTGTCTGATGTTTTCAAAACACGATTGCGATAAATAGATAAGGTTCAGAAAGCTGTACGCCAAAGTATGGGAAACTGTTTTAGCGATGCTCTAAAACCTAACACCAACACCAACTGAAAATTTTCCAAACCCGATCGCCCACAGGAAAAAGAAAAGGAAAAAAATGCAAGAATGTGGACGCGGAAATGCTCTTGCAAAGACTAGGCGAAATGAGGTAAACTTCAAAGAATCGCCGGGAGGAAACGTATGGTTTATTTCACTCGTCTTTTGGCTAACCTGACAGAAACGGGAATTTTCCTTTCTTTTTTTTTTTTTTTGTCTCGGCCCCACCTATCGGCCACCCACCAAAAATACACGCACTTTACCGGGAACTGTTGCCACACGAGCCACGCCGCTGCCGTTCGTCACTTTTACCGACTTCTTCACCGCCGCCATGGTGGCCGGGTACATAGCGAACGACGTGTCAGCAGCGAGACATCGCCTCAGAAAAGCGTCCGGTCTCCTGTCCTATCAGTCTTCTATGCCAGGAAAGAAAAAAGAAATGTAAGCCAGTTTAGCTAAAGCGAAAGCTGCACGATGTGAGGAGCAGTGAGTCGCTTGCTTTTCCCTTGTGTTTATTTATTTATTTATTTATTTATTTATTTATTTATTTATTTATTTATTTATTTATTTATTAAAATACCCACAGCGCCTTTCGTCATTACATTGGGGGCGGGGGAGGACAATACTAACATAGCCAACCAAAAGTAGGTAAATATGCAAATGTACAGCGGCAAGAAGCCAAATGTGTTTGTCGTCGGCGTTTTCGAATTATTTTCGCTTAATTTGATCTCATTACGCGGTTTAATTACCCTTAATGTGTATACCTCCCTGTCTTTCTCCCTTTCCTCTTCCTCCTCCTCCTTAATGTGTATCTGGTTTATTTGAACTGTTCTTAATCTGGGTACATTTTGACCAGTTTTGGACACTTATTAGCATGTTTCGGACTCGTTATCAAATGCTGCGAGCGTTTTCCGAGCGTGGTAGCGACATGAGACGAGAACACACACCTACAGTCTGGGTCCCTAGAGCGCTAAAAAAAATAAAAAAATAAAGAATAGTCTATCTTCAGTTTGGTTCAACGTACTAGATATTTTTTTCATGACAGGTGTACGCGAACGTTCGGAAATATCGAATCGAATATTGAGGTATTGGATTTAGTCTTTGAAACAAACAGGTCAATCTTAGGTTCAATAATATGTAATTGGTGAGGTTTCACGTGCCAGAACCAACTATGTTAATGAGGAACGCCCCGTAGTGGAGGGTCCCGAAGTAATTTGACCACCTGGCGCGACACTTAAATCTAAGTACACGGGTGTTTGTTTGTTTGTTTGCTTGTTTGTCTGTTTACTTGTTTTGAATGTCGCCCACATCGGAATTCGGCGGCCGTGACCGAAATTCGATCCCACGACCACGAGCTTCGATTGCCAGCACCTAGCCGCTACGTTACCACGGCGGGTGATTTATCAGTTTCCGAATAGAATAGCCGCTATTTTTAATCACGGGTTAAAATGCCCTTAGCAAGTGGTACGTAGGGGAACTTGAAAAAATGCGCACGAAAGCTTTTCGTGGATCACATTTACAGCTGTGTAACCCACTTTTCAACTTTGCCTGTTGTGCTATGCTATGCCAGCCCTTCTGAGTCTGACCTCTTCGCACGCAGCAACTATTTCGCCAGCTTTCTGTCACTACTTCCATAGTGCACAAGAGCGAACGCTTAACCTCCATTTGATTTTCTGTCCATATATAAAATCTCGGCCATTGATCGAATCATTGTTGAAGCCAACCCATTATGCCTAAGGGCCAGTTTCCGAAAAAAAACAACAACAAACAAACAGATCACGGGTATATGAAGTCAGTGTATCCACCATGATTTCTGTAAATGCATTTACAGCTGCTGCGGCATCTTCGTCAACTTCAACCATGTCTCGGGTAGTAGCTTGTCTCTTTATGCTTTTGTGCTCGTGCTCTATTACTTATTCCGGACTGGCCAGTTAATCGCTGCCGTCACACCTCCGAGAGGGTGTTGTCGCTTTTACTGTCGTCGTCGTTGTCGTCGTCGTTGTTGTTGTGGTTGTTGTTGTTTGCCCTTTCCTCTGTCGTAGCCTCCCTTTCCGCGTTTTCCGCATCTAAATAAAAATGAAGCGGCACGTACACAATCTTGGTGGCCACATCTCTCACACGCGCTAAGAGATATCTGGTGGTTTTGAGACACGTCTGCTTTCCACTTGACTCTGACATATATTATTTTCACTCCACAATATCAGACACTGCCAGGCGTCCACTTCGATTTCGCACGTCGTGCCGCATGCAGGCCAATCCGCAACAGTGGGTCGGACGCGTTCCCATTCGGGACGTTCAACCTGAACGCGATGGAACGTCTCTCGTAATTTCACTACTATGTTCACGCTCCAGAAAACTTTCTAGTCGAGTCAGACAGGGGCATCCCAGGCGCCTTCTCCGGGCCTCCGCACGCGCACGGTACCCAGAGCAAGGGGAGGCAGCGTCTCGCACGAGCCGCGTTCGTCTCACGGCTGGCTGCGGAGGGGGGCAAAAAGGACCACCTGCGCAGCGAGCGCCGTGTTTTAGGTCGTTCTCTGAAAATCCGCCCCCTCCCTCGGACAAAGCGGGCAGAGCCGCACCGAAGCCGGCCCTTGGCCATGCGCGAGGTGTGAATTTTGCCGGCTCGTAATTACAGGTTCGGAGTGTGCCCATCCGCCGGCGCTTCGCATCGGGCAGCAGCAGGAAGTGCTGATCACTCAGTCACGCATCGCAACATACTACGTCGGGGGGCCCCCAATGCCAAGGCACTATTACATACCTCCTCGAAACGGCTCCTCTTTCAGGTCGGACACACCGCCGGCAATGCCTTCGCTATGACTTCTTTTCTTTGCAGAATTGATATGCGTTTCCTGGCTCTGGCCTGTGGATGCCGCCGCCTAAACTAATGCGCGTTTTGTGTCTCTGCATGCCACGCCCCTTCAATCGTGGCGTGCCATCGCTCTGCAGCTGACATTTCCAGTTTCTAAATTGGTGCCCGGCACTCAAGGTCGGGGAGTCGTTACGAAGTCGTCCTTCTCTGCAATGCGCCGCTGAAATGCGTGTCAGCCTGCTACTTGATGCGCTAGAGCGTGATGAGCGCGTGTGCCTGTTGAAACGCGCCTATTGTACGCGTCAAAACATTGTTCTTCAGAGATGGTACATGACGGAGACGTAAGGAAAGCTCCCCCCCCCCCCCCCCCCCCCCCCAAAAAAAAAAGAGAAAAACAAGCAAACTTGAAAGCAATGGAAATTGCGCGGAAGTGAGCGAATTAGGTCTAGGGCAGATGACATCTCATTGCAAAAAGTGTAACGTATGCCTTCGGAGTGTTTTCAAGTACTAAAAAGTAGTTTAAGCGGTAAAACTAGCAGCACTTCTTCGCTAAATATTGTTATATACTGATAAACCATGAGTGAGTGAGTGAGTGAGTGAGTGAGTGAGTGAGTGAGTGAGTGAGTGAGTGAGTGAGTGAGTGAGTGAGTGAGTGAGTGAGTGAGTGAGTGAGCCTAAACGCGCTACAATCGGGTGCGTGCGTCAGGTCGCAGTTTATACGAGAGTTCCTTCGTTGTACACAACTCTCCGTGATGAAGGGGGAAAAACGGTACGTGATAGTATTGTCGTATGGTCACAAGTGCATGGTTTGTTTAGGACAATGAAAATCGCATACGTTAACGAAACATCTAGTGAGAACTCTACTGCAAAATATATTATTTACGTAGAGATCTTGCCTTCAAAATGTAGCTTGTATACGTAGCATGCATGTAGCTTGTGCATAGTGATGGCAGCTTTCTTGATGTTACCGTCACTCCCAAATGTAAGTTAAGGGAATAAAAACCAAGCCAGAGAAGCGGCCGGTTTTGCGCATTCACGAGTGCAAAACAACTCGCTCTGCGGGTCCTGAAAAAAGAATACAAAAAGAAGACAAGAATAACCAAGAATAACTCGGCGAGTTAGCATTCGGGAAAACGAAACAAAAGCACGCATTCCCGTCCAGGTCGTCTCGTCCAGATAAGAAAACGAAGATGCGCGCGCGAAGGTTTTGTTCCCGGCTGCCTGCACAACCATCGCGCAGTGCACGCCGTGCCGCCGCGGCAGCGGTCGAGACTCGACCAGCTGTGCGCTCGAACCACACCGAGCATACCGACACGCTGAGCCCGACTTGGGTCAGCGTCTCGCTTTTCTTTTTCTCTCCTAAATCAGGAAGAAGCACCGGAAACTGAAACCGTGCCCCGCCCGCACACACAACAAACACGGGAGCGAAAGCCGCACCCGTCTGCCGCGCGCTTAGCCGCGTCAGCTTGCCGTGGTGCGAGTCGTTTCGGCAGAGGTCTCTTCCCTGCAGGCGTAGACTGACGGCCCGGTCTGTCCATATGTAAGTACGCGTGTGGTGCTACGCCAGCCGTGTCGGTAACCGGCGCCCATCGCTGCCGTCGGCTCCCTGTCCTCGTGTGCTGTACCATCAACACACGGGGGGATCTTTCGCACTGGCAGTTTCCGATGTTTGCTCTCGAACCGAATCACACGCATACCCCAGAGCGAGGAGAGTCGGGCGTCCATCGTACATCCAAAAATTGCGGGCACGTCCACGATGCGAAAACAGACAGAGGTTTCTCTCGTGGTCAACAAAGAGCAAGGACTTCACGTTCAGATATCGTTTACTCTTGCTTAGGAAGCGTGACCAGAAAACAATAGCCGCGAACCAATTTCCCCCTCCCCTTCTTGTTGTTATCTTCTTACAACCCATTGTTTCGGAATGTTCACTGAGCGAAAATCTTGGTCATATTTGCGGTGCGTGGACAATGATAATGTATCGCGACGTCGAAATTGTGCGGCTTTCGTTCCTCTTTTTGTCTGTGTCCATTTCTTCGCCCGACGAACGTAATCCAAACCCCCGGCCAATGCTGTGCCCATAATCTCAAATTATTAAAAAAAACAAAAAACAACATCAGAGGAGTTTGTTTCCTTTGTTCCCCATCAACGTCGACAAACGAGGATGCGGCGGCCCGCTCAACTCGCGGCCCGTACCGCCCAGCTCTCACAGTTTTGCTATCGGGTTTCCCCCAACGGCAAGCTCGCGGGCCTCCACGCCGCGTTCGGGTCGCACGCACTCGAACGCGGCGCGCTCTGCGCGCCAGTCACGTGGAAACGAAGCAGGACGGCGCTTTCCAACCAGCGTGGCGCGGTGGGAGAGAGAGAGAGAGATACCAGGGGGGTACTCTGCCGCCGCGAGTACAACCCCAGCATCAGCAGCAGCACGTGCGACGGTTTGTGACAGCGCAAGCAGTAGCGGGAACCGGTGAAGTGGCGTCGTCGGCGGCGTGCGCTACCACAAGGGTGGGTCCTTGTGCCGTCGCGCGTGGGAAGCGGGGCCAGATTGGCTTAGCCGCGCGGGCACGGAGAGAGATCGCGGTCCCAGATCTCTTTTCCCGATGATCGCATCACTGCCGGGTCATTAAGAGCTCTCCTCCGGCCGCGGGAATACGCGCTGACTCTGCAGCCGGTGCCCGCGTGTGTGTACGCAAAAAAAGGATTACGCCGACGGCAGTCCGAGCGTAACCCCCCTCCCCCGTGTCTCGATGGGATACATACATCCATACCTCTTTTCCGCGGCCATTCGAGTGTATACCCGCCTCCCCACTTGAACTGTCCGTCTTCTGTTGTTTAGCCGACTCGACCGTCTGTGTCTGTTGTCTTTCTTTCTTCTTCTTCGATCCCTTTAAGTCCGGCCGGAGACGTGGGTACCTTCCGAATCGGAGGCGGTCACCGTGCGATCTGGTTTTTGGAACGCGCTTTTACGGATGGACCGCCATAGGGGGACTGCAAAGAAGTTGGTCGACCTTTTCCTCCTCCTCTGCTGCGCCGAGCTCTTGTCTCAGGATCCTGGTCTGTCCACTGTTGCATTAACTACGTGATTCCGGGTGAATCAGTATCGCTTCCCCTTACTGTACCACTCAGTGATTCTTTACATCCCTGTCTCTTACTTCGTTTTCTTCGAAAAAGACATTGTTTTTAAACGCGAAGCATTTTTAAGCAAACTTCAGCAACTTTGAATCTATCTATCTATCTATCTATCTATCTATCTATCTATCTATCTATCTATCTATCTATCTATCTATCTATCTATCTATCTATCTATCTATCTATCTAGCCGCCTGCATCTCAGTGCTTTCCTCATCGCCTCGTTCACTTGGTATATACCAAAATTGGTATGGTATAGCATCAATGTACGACGAGCACGAGTGATTGATCTATACATAACTGAAATAAATAATATACTAGTCATACACGTCACGATCAACAATAACACGATCATATGCCGCTCATACACGCGCGGGGAATTCGGGTATGTGCTACAAGCGATTGACTGTTAACATTAGAACCTATGCCAGTCAAGGACCAACATAAATAGAGATTGAAATTTTCACGAGAACACACTTCGCGCGGATTAAGCAATAGGAAGAGACAGACACACACGAACTTGCTATTAAGACCGAATACAACCTACCACGCTGTATGGGGTAGGAATCGAAACCGGGTCCCCGCGGTGTCAAGCAAGCATGCAATCACTCGTCCACGGTAGGCTGTCCCCTCGTTTTGTTGCGTGTTCCCCGCTTTTATAGCAATGTGATAAGCAATACATATGTGATAAGCAATACAATGTCATAAGCAATACACACAGCAGTCTATTGTCCAGCTTTGCTCGACCCCGAAGGAATATCCCAATGAACGACGCTTATGATATGCACATCCGCGCATAGTAGCGTGCATTGCTAAACGTCTGTGCACCTTATAGTGCACAAACAGCACAGTGCTGCCAATGAGCCTCGTAAACACACGTTACACACACAACTATAACTCATTTGCACAAAGACATTGACGCTACTCGTAACACGTGACGGAGCTAAAAAACGATTCTACACAGGTAATTTCCTCGCTGACTGCTTCGCATCACATCGATTCCCGAGTGCGTGAGATCTGTCAGAATTTTTTTCTTTCATTACTTTCTCGAGAGGGGAGGAGTTATGGTGCAGTTACGGCTTTAGCTTTAGTGTTATAGTTCGCTACATTGAATCTTTAAAAGCGCAGATTAGCAAGAGAGACAGTAAACTTCATTTTAGGCCGTCCTTGGGCGGCCAGCTTCCCCAGTCCATGATGTCATGGTGCCTCTGCGCTAGTTTTTTCCTGTCTCCAAGTCAGGCCTGACGGGATATCTGAGTCGAGCTCTCATTTTCATGCCATATAGTGTGTATAGAGGGCGTCAGCGCAAGACAGTTCTTACATTTGTAGTCAGAAATCGTTAGCTATACATCAAGGAGTAACGCCCCGCTTGGGAAAGTGCTTATCCGTAATTACTGAACTCTCACTGCGTTTCCTTTTTAGATATCATGATGTGTTGAGGTAGATGTGTCCATCTCGCCTGAAAGTGTCCCCGCATTTCTGTAAAGCGGCTAGACCAACTTTCTTTAAAGGGGTCGTGAAAAGAATTTGGAGATGCCGGTTTGTAATTTTCACTGCTTCAATACGCATTCGACAAGCCGATTCCGAAATATTTCGGCGAAATATTCAGTGCACATTTAGCAACGCCCGTTTTAAGTCTCAGCTTTCTTGCGCTCCCGAAACGACTATGCGACACTACCGGCCGGTGTATTTGGTGACGTTGAGTTAAGATACTTTTAGGTTCAAAGGCACAGTGAACTCGCGTTTGTTCTAAAGGAATCGATTTACTTGAAAGCTAGAAAGGAAGAAAATACATGGAAACCGTGCGGTGCCACCATTCGGAAGAAAAGCGGCAGCACGGTTTGTTTTCCCATGGCCTCCGAGGGCGCGCCAATCTCGGAGGTATGACGGCTACTAAGATGACGTCATCTGCAGAGTTGAGGGGAACGCGTGCAGTGAAACCGAAACCGCGTTTTTTATCGCTCTAAATCAACGCACACGGTGCAACGGAACAATGCATATTGTTGGTTGGAGGGTCAGGATCCCGAATACGCACTTAGTACAATATGTTCAGAAAACGTTTCACGACGCCTTTAATGTTTTATAAAAACCAGTAGCTTTACTCTTATCAAGCCAGTCGTTTACCAGTTATTGTAAATATTTCCCTGTGTCATTGAGAGCATGCATATCAACCGAGACAAGACTCACGCCTTGAGCTGCGCGCTGTTCCATGCCATCGCGTAAATATAGAAAAATACATCTGCATGTGTTTCCGTCGTGTTAAGCTAAATTGCTTTCAATCAGCTTTCTTGCAAGACACGGTTGTGATTTTTTTTAACTTCGATATTTAATACATGAAGGCTACAGCTGCGCTATGGGAGACAATATGAGGGACTTC
This sequence comes from Hyalomma asiaticum, assembly GCA_013339685.2. Taxonomy (NCBI): domain Eukaryota; kingdom Metazoa; phylum Arthropoda; class Arachnida; order Ixodida; family Ixodidae; genus Hyalomma; species Hyalomma asiaticum. Next base: position 144,397,984 of record CM023482.1, read on the forward strand.
GAGAGGCCCATGTGATAAAAACTGAACAGGAGTTGAGCATTACAGCGTACCTTGTGATCAGCTCTTTAGTCCTGGCACACGTAACTCCAGCATTTTCTGTTAGGCTTGCAGCCATAGTAACTTTGGTATCTTATTCATATGTGGTTAGTGAACAAACCCCTTTTCCGCACTATGATCCACGACGCATTCATAATTTATGTTTTTATGCGAAGTTTTTACGCTGGCTTGAGTAGTTTATTAACCTGAAGTCCTGAACGAAAGCGGGGAAAAATAAATAGTTCTATCGAGTGAAATAGGCAGAACGTTATTGTATTTTTAACGACATTATTGAACGAAAACATTCGTTAGTTGCGTTACAGAGATTTCAGTAACTTCACTCAGATGCTCCAGAGTAATTAGCGAGTACTTATATATCGCTTTTAAAGCACAGCAATATATTTCTAAAACCTCGAGTGAGAAGCTGAGTGATAGGCCCTGGCGTTTTCTAAATTGTATGCAACAGTGCGTAGTAGTAGTAGTAGTGTGCCTGTGTTTGTCAGTACAATTTCTGGTAATTACGCTTCGACATATGTAGAAAAAAAAAAGAGAGCGAAGAACGTTCCTTACGGCATACAAATACAGGTAACATAATCAGTCCAAGAGATTTGGCCAGGCAACGAGCCGCTTAGATGGAAAATGAAGCAGTACAACGCGTTGCCGCCACTGTCTGTGCTGAGAGACGCCCTATCGACTAGTGTTCTTCATGTATAGCGTGCTGAAAACTACGAACAAAGAGGTGCAGAAAGCAGTTCGTAATACCGTAACAGCTTCAAAACTGACGCAGCCACAAAGAGGACCTCAGATCGTGTCGACAGCTAACCGCGAACCACCGCTGACCGGATTTTGCAAAGCCCACTGAGCCACACCGCTTGGCTGCCGTGCGGCGAAGGCAACTTCCGCGAGCCACTCAAACCCGCGGCACACGGGAGAGGAGGGCCTCGGACTGGCGCGGGCGGAGAGAACCACGAGCTTTTTGTCCCCGCGAACCGCTTGGCTTTTGACATTGCGCCCAATGTTGAGCCGAGTCGCTGTTGGAAAATAGAGGGACGTGGGGGGACGGGAAAGGCAGAGGGCCATGTAATCTTCCGCAATTCATGCGTGTTCCCTGCTTCCTATTATCTGGTGTATATTTTTCTTTTCTTCTTTCCTGGCCCAGCGTCAGCGAACGCGACGCCAAGGGTCACTGCGTCTCGCTAGGCTCTCCCTCCTTTTTTCTTTCTTTTTTCTAACCGCGTTACTACGCGGAGCGCGAAATGCGATCACGGCCAATTGGATTAACGCATGGGAGAAAGGATGGAGGCCCATCACGGCGTAAACGGGAGCAGAGAGTCCGACAGCAAAATAATAAAAATAATAAAAAGAAAAGAGCTTAAAGTGGCTAGAGCAAGAGGGAGCGAACATAAAAGCAGGGGACTGAGACAATTTTGCACGGTAAGAGGGCATAACGAGGACAAAGGGCAGCTTGTGTATCGCGCGCGCAGATATCGGCTTCTTTGGTCGAGTACAGTAACGGTTTCGCCGAAGAATCCATGGCCTCGGGCGGCCGCCGTCTGAGTCGCGTCACTTTCTCGGGGCGAATCAGAGCGTGCGAACGCTCTTACTTTAAAACTAAGTTACTTCGGCCGCTCTATATGCAAGATTTCCTCAAAAATTGACTGCCTGGCGGCTGTTCACCACCATTCATAGAAGTAGTATTCTAGTAGCCGAATATTGGGGCCATCTGTCGCAGGTACCGACCGTGTTCGTCGTATTTTCTTCGTGAAAGGCGCTGTCAACCCCCCCCCCCCCCCCCCCCCAAAAGAAAAAAGGAATTAAAGCCAGTTCCACGCCTGTGACGTCTGAGCAAACAGCGAAGCTCGGGCAAAGGTGTCGAGTTCCCTATCACTATCATGCAGCAACAGCATTATCACTGTCACGTAGCAGTGGGCTGAAGGCAAGAGTGTCACCAGTAGGTCGAGTGCAAGTGCGGGTCCGCTTCTTACGTCTTCACAACCCGGAACTCTTTCCTTCTTTCTTTCTTTCTTTCTTTCTTTCTTTCTTTCTTTCTTTCTTTCTTTCTTTCTTTCTTTCTTTCTTTCTTTCTTTCTTTCTTTCTTTTTTTATCCGTTTATATATTGACCTTCGCATAATCATTGTCATGTAGCAGTGCGCTCAGGGCTAGGGTGTGGGTAGTGGGTCAAGGGCAAAAGTGGTTTCGCTTTTCACTTCTGCGTGACAGCGGACATTGGGATGGCGGACATTGCGGGCCCCTAAAACAGCTATAGAAGAACCCCATGTGTCCCACCATATGTTGCAATAGCGCCTACCTCAGAGCTCTCCACAGCATTCTCGGAGTTTGTGGAGGCGATCGAGATCACCGCCAACCGACGAGCGACCTCGCCGGCCACTGCCTTCACTATCAGCTTCCTCCGTGAAAGGACGAGACCCTCCTACAGATGCTTCTTGTCCGTCACTTCCTGTCTTCTTCCTTTCTATATTACCTTTCCCCTGAGTATTCGTCGCGCTCCGTCTTCGGCGGGAGAAATAAGCCTCATGAACCTCATTAAATCACTATTATCTGCTGCTTCACGTGTGAGCCGTAGCGCTGTCACCATACCATCACCGTGTCGCTGCTGTCAGACTTTATCGTCATCTCTCGTTCGTTGCCATCTTGCCGTGGTCATTGTCAAGCTGCGTAGTGTTTGTCGTTGTGCAAGCGTCATCTTTTATTGGCATCCTAGTCATCGTTCTCAAACGTGATGTCAGGCTAGCAATGTTCCACCGTTCCGCTTGCCCTTATTCAGGGGTTTATCCAGAATTGCAATACGAAAAAAGAAAGGGGGGGGGGGGGGGGGGTTGTAAAATTCCGGCCCTTATTAAAGTTTTCACTTGAGCATTTCTCAACATTTTTTTATGTTGAGAACTGCTCATATAAAACTGCGGGACAACTCTGCGCATCAGCGTAATGACCCTCCTCACCACACCGCATTCACCATAGTGTCCTACCTTTTGCATTCCCTCAAACTATCAAAGCGCTTCCTAGCGTGAAGTGCAGAAGGCTAGAAAGACAGCACCGTCGGCCAGGCCCTCTCTCTCTTTCTCGGTGGCGTGCACATGTGCGCGTGTGCGCGTGTGTTGCCGCATCTTAAGAATTATTCGAAGCCGTTCACTGTCATCGTACTTTCAAATAACTTATATTTCGTCAAGGAACATAACTTTGAGCCGCGATACAGCAACCACGTTCAAAAGTACGCCTCGAGACATCAAGCCACTTCATCAGAATTAAGAAACCGGATGTTCGACATACGCGCAACTCCTTTCTGCTAGTCGTCCCTCTCGCGCCGCCGCGATGTTTTCGCGATGCTTCGGGAACATAGGACTCCGGAGCCCAGTTGTATTTTTAACCTCGACCGTTTTCTAAGCGGCGTTATCAAAGTGCGGACCGCGCCGAAAGCAGGCCCCCACGGGGACCCATATTTTCTATAATTCCTTTTTTTTCTTTTCGACCAGCAGAAAACAAAGGGCCGCGAAGCGCGCGTGCGCCAGCTCGAGCTTTTTTGTCTCCGGGAGGAGAAAAACACGCAGAGATTTATGTTCGGCGATTTGTGAATTCGTTCCGCTCTCCCCCTTCCTCACATGGCTGGTGCCTCTTGGTGCGTTTCCCTTTTAGGAGTACGCGCGCGCGGCACAGAAAAGAGCGGGCGGTAATGCGAGCGTATTTATTCTCCGGCTGGGGGACCGAGCGGACCATAAGTCGAGCGGGGACGTCACGCCTGTGCTACAGAAGCGAGCAATGAGAAAGCCTTCCGAGGTCGTAAGAATGTGTGGCGAACGCGTCCCATACTTAAAGCAGAAAGAAAGAAAAACGACGATGTGCCACATAATGCCAGCTGGTGACGACAATAGGGCTCTGGATACAGCTGTTTCAATGGCCCTTGGTGTATATACTGCGCAAACTTGTCGCCGCTGGAACGCTGGAGCACTGAAACGTGCTGACAGGATAACGACGCAATGGGCTTTCTGGCGGAGGCTCTCGATGTCTTGTGTTGTATAACTTGGTCTCGCAGCTCAAAGACGGCTGTGGAATACAGTGTTTTCTTTTTTATTTTTTTTCCGTATCTTAGGGCTTCAGCGGTGCTGGCGAATGTATGACATATTGAATTACCTGTTTTGAAGACCGACAGCATCCGGTTTAACGTGCAGAAACGAGATGCAGTTGGTGGTAGTGAAATGGTTTTCTATATACACGTCAGATCGACAGCACGCTACAATTTCGACTGCCCTTAACGGTAGCGGTAACAGTAATTTGACTAGACTGGACGCTCAATACATTTGTTTTCTCGTTATCTCCCTCAACATAGTTCCGCACGTGACTGAGAATTAGACATACGTTGCTGTTGACAAAGAAAGGATGGTGCACTGCATTCCAGCAAGTCTAGAGTGACAACAAAAGAAAACAGCAAGTCACATGCATGAATGTGCAACTGCATGCACGTCCATCGCATCGTCCTGTTTATTTCCAAAGTAACGAACTTTGACGGTCGGCACTCGAACTGACGACGTCGTAAGTTCGATTTCCGGCCATGGCAGCTGCATTTTGGTTCGGGCCTAACGGGTGTACAGACACAGCTAATTGGGAGTCTTTTTTCTGCTATGCGACGTTCACTGTAGCCCAATGTGCAGTTTTTTTTCAATACGTCGAACCGCACATTTCAGGCAAGTGGTCACTGGTATAGTTGTCAAGAACGCGCATCGTTCCGCGTCAAAGCGTCTTCAGTGTGATCAAGCGTGCCGTTGTCGCAGGCTGTTGGGCATGCCGAGCACGTACCAGAACATGCTGACGCTGAAGGCGTCGGCGCACTCGGAGAACTGCCACAAGCTCCGCTACCAGGTGAAGGAGAACCGGGACCTGTGCGTGCTCAGCCACCGCGCGCTGCAAACGGTGAGCCGCGGCGCCAAGCTGGGCATCGACGAGTGCCAGTTCCAATTCAGGGCCAGCCGCTGGAATTGCACCACCTTCCACAACATACCCTCCGTCTTCGGGGGAGTGCTCAACGTCAGTGAGTACACTGCCGGCACATTTCTTGCACGCTCTTTTCTATGCTGTATAAGAGCATCGCGTTCAGAAGGAAGCCAAGTATCTAGGTGGCCCTTTCAACTTGGTCACTGGTTCGCTCGAGTGCGCTCTGTATTTGTTAGTTCTTTCGTGGATATGGCCATTTAGCTGCGCACCTCGCAAAGAGTACTATGCTTGCATGCAGTAGTCGCTTGTTTAATTTCTAATTAATAGAACGTAAGTAGGTTGGAACATGTGTTTATGGTGCACTCTTGTGTGTCAAGGAAGCTATCAGGGCAGGAGACTTGAACGAAGGAGGAGGAATAAACGTTTATTTTCGAAACGGCGCTCCGAGCGATGCCCGGTGCAACCCGAAGGTGGGAGGACTCCTTAGTCCAGGAACCCTCTGGCTTCAACTGCCCTCTTGGCCCTGGCGACGAGTTGGAGACAAGATATTTTACCATCCAACGTCCTGGCAACTGAAGCTTCGCGGACAGCGTATCGTCGTTGCGCAACACACGCGGTGACATGTCACGAGAGAAGTTAGAGCAGGATTTGAGCAACATTTCACAAGCGACTCGTAGTGATGAACAAAACTGCGTATTTTAACATGGCGCCACGACCCACGAAGCTTACCGAGCGCGGCGACCTGCACTGAACGACGCTGCCTTGTTGCATAAGCGAGCGCGCATGATTCTGAAAAGGGCGTAAGCGGGAGCTTTCTCAACACATAGCTGACTACCCACAGAGCTCACATGTTCTTTTAATGGTAAGCATTTGCCTGACCGTCTGAGAGAATGCATACGAAACCGACATTCCTAACTCATGTCTCGCAACTCTCGCTGCTTAGGCTTCTACGGACTATTAACCACGTCTTCTCACGCAAGACCCGAACCTCTAGTCATAAATGAGCCCGCTCCTCCATGACTACGGAGGCCCCGAGAACTTCCTATCTCGCTTGCGGTCCACGGACCGAGCGTGGCACGGTATGCGCCGTCTCCGCGCGACCGTAGCCGACGTGGCCCCGACCGGAGGAGCTAGACCACGAGGACGTCCCCGGACATTCCTTCGCGCGGTGCCACAGCGCGGCCGAGCAACTGCCGCCGGCATACCAGCGCGGAGGGCGCTCTTTTGCATGCCCGCCACGTTTTTTTTTGGGCGGCAGAGACACGGGGCCACTTTAGGGTCCGCTATCTTTACGACCAGGGGCCGAAGCTTGTCCGACGCCCACGGCTCCTTCAACTGCGGCAGCAGCACCAGCCGCGGTGATGCAAGCATCGGCGGCCGATTATCGGCGAGGCAGCGCCCGCACTGCGGGCGAAGAGGGCGGGAAAAGTACGACCAGCCGGACTGTTGGCGACGGGCTGCTAGCGCGCCGCTTGTAGGCGACGGGTGGCTTTACGACCGCCCGGAATGCCGCGCGTTTCTTCCGCGCCCCGGAGAAACAAAGCCGACAGTCTGCTGCTTGCTTGCTTGCCCACCGATGTGGACGCCGTTCGGATGTTGTCGCTGTACGATGTGTCCCGCTTGCGCCGTACGCGGGTGTCTCGGAGTGCTGTAAACATGCCGGTCGACACAATGTGTGGCTGCTTCCGATCGCTCGACGTGATAACAGGGAGTTTTAGCAGCACCGGCTTACCGTACGGTATTGGTGGTAATGCAGTACCGTCATGGTCGGCACGCAACTATTTTAGTCAGCAAGAGTTGCACTACTTGCTCGGTGAGCACGGAAACGTCATCAGATGATAAAACTTGCTCGTAAAGTTCTCACGAGCTCAATTTTCTACGTACCGACCACGACGGTACGGCATTACCGTACTTACCGTAAAGTAAGCCGCCGCTGCTAAAACTCCCTAATTAAGGGCGAATGGTAACCGGAGAGACGACTCCAACGTTTTTGGCGATTATTTGAACTTTCGTTTAATATATACAACTGAAAATTTTCCACAGCCATTCAAGTTTGCTTCTGCATCTTTCATAAGAAGCCTCGAGCGAAAATGCTTAGTAGTTTGGATTTCATAAATAAAAAGATACGTTACCTTGGTAAAGGAACACTTCAAGAATGAAAATTCATTCTAGAGCGGTGAAAATGCTCTCACATTTACCATAGAACACGAGGTTTTTTTCTGAAGCAAAACAAATAAATTTCATAATTTCATTACTGAAATCAAACTCTTTCTAAATTGTTACATGATAATTAGGCGGCTGTTAGATGTAGAAACTATTAAATAAAATTAATAGCTCTCACTAAAACTATATGATTTCGCTTCAGAATCTGGAACTGACAACGACAAACTGTAGGTTGAAATTTCAAAAAGTATCGTTCATTCGTTGCAGAGAAAATGTTCCTTACTGAAGTAAAATCATGTGCTTTGAAAAATCGTGTTTTAAAAACTGAATTCTTTCACATCACAGGCGAGTATGCGTCATATGCGCGACTATTGAAGCGCTTGTGTTGCAAGTAGAAGCACGCCACATCATGAAAATATTCTCTATAGGACGAGGAGTCTATTTCTCGTACATTACAAAAATAAAGTGCTTTTTACATAATTCTTGTACCATCCCTCCTTAAGAACGATTGAACGGCTTAATCTCGGTCTGCTCAGGGAAGCTGTACTGGCTAAGTTACGAACCGTGTGCTTATAAGCGAACGATTCGCGAAACGTGTTTGGATAATCGTACAAATGTGTAATGCAATAGCACAACTCACGCGAGCGCATAAGGAATGCTCATAAAAAACTGTCAAGCTGCGTCATCTGCGTATGCGCTCCCGAATAGGCAAACAAATAGCGTTTACCGATCGCGAGATTTTCGCGCATGCCTAGAGAACAAATAATGACAAAATATACGTGGTACCAAAGCAACAGCGACAATGTCGTCATTGTGTTCTCAAAGCGGCTTCCTTCGAGGGCACAAAATGTAGCAGCATGTTGCAAAAACAACGAAAGAAATTAGTTTGATTTCGGGATTACAACAGAATGAATACTTGTGATCAAGTGTGATCACGTCCTAATCACCGACTAGGTAGACATTTGAACAAACTGCGAAATTCCCATGATCTGATTCTCACATGCATAGCCCCTGAAGTTAGTCAAAAATGGAAACGCTCTTAAATGAGTATCGTTTCACCATAATCTTCGGAAAATCACACAAGGAATGTCTGTGCCATTTGAATATTCCTTTCGAACGATTTAATTATCAGTACAGTACAGGTCATTACTACATATCTATAAACCAGGGCCTCGGAGGCACTGTATAAACAAAGTTTCCGGCGAAGCGCCGCCCTTCTCGCTATCGTTAATAATTAGCTCAGCACAATGTGCTTGCTTCCGTCTTAATCATCCATTTTTTTTTTCTTTTTCCTTCTGCACCGGGTACCTGCAGCCTGCTTCCTCGAGAGCGCCCAGCAAGCACGCGCAGCACGATCTTTCCGCGATTACGTGAGAAAATACGCAACGTGACGAAATGTGTAGCAAAACCTCTCTTCCGAGGTATAAACGTTGGGAGCAAAGATTACTCCCACGGTATGGAGCCTCGGCTTGCGCTATTTCCCCGACTCTCTGCCCCTTCCGCTCACCCGTAACAACTGACGCTCTGAACGATCTTATAGCTGGCACCTGTTTACGCTTCACTGGTCCATAAATCTGGCCCAGTGCATCCGAGTCGCGCGTTTGACCAGCGGGACGCAATTGGCCCGCTGCCGCGTGTTTAGTCTGACGGACCCCGGGTTCGTACGCTCCTTGTCTCCTCAGTGCAATGTGCAGCCTGCTCTCCTCTGTGCATTTCCAGAGTCCACAAGGTGGCGGGGCTGAGGCTGTCAGGATGCTCTGCATCACGTCTGAGATGAGCGATGTGTCGTGCCCTTGGAGGCTACACGGCAGGAATGTGATGCGGGCACGACGTCGAACGCGCACTGCACCGAAAACGTACAACCCAGCTCGATTATGAGGCATATGGTGATGTGGTTGGCGAGGGGGGGGGGGGGGGGCAAATCTGCCCCACACCTTTAGTTTCACTGAAATCGTATCAGTGGAACGGGTTTGGCAAAAGGGAAGGAGGGGAGTAAACCTTCGCCCCCCACCACCACTTCACCCCCACTTCTAAATGGGGAACATGCGCACGTCTATGCTCTACTGTGAGCGCTTATTACAGAACGTATAGCACAGTAGTAAGCCAATAGAGAGATGGAGAACCTATATCGTTGCTTCTGCCGTTGCTGTACCGTTTCGTAGCTTACGTCTAGCGCAACTTTGACACTATACACATTAGCGGTTAAATCGTCATGTCGATGAATTCCGAACAAATTATACTGAAATGTTAGGTAGGAAGCATAGAAAATGACGCTCAGCGCTATAGTGCAAATACCGCCCATAAACGCGCAGCTGATACCTAAGTTGTGGCCTAAAGCTATTCGGAAGTTTATCTTGGTTCTATTATTGTCAGTGGCAGTCCGTCGGGACGGCCATCGGAGCAACGCTTTTCTGCAGCACTGAGGGATAATATGTAGCAAAGCTGCTCCTCCACGATCGATTGTTTCTGAGGTTTTACGTCCCGAAACCACGATATCATTACGGGAGACGCCGTAGTGGAGGGCTCCGGAAATTTAGACCACCTGGGTTTATTTAACGTGCACTCACATCGCACAGCACACGGGCCTCAACATTTAGCCTCCATCGAAATGCAGCCGCCGCGGCCGGGATTCGATCCCGTGACCTTCGGAGCATATCCACCGTGGCGGAGCAGCTCCTCCATCTCTAATGTGCTGACGCACTTGAGACAATATCTTCCTCGGACTCTTCCACGTGCGTTCTGTAACGGGGCACAATAAGTATGCAAGGCTAAGTTCAACTACCGGGTTTATGCGCCTGATACTGGCACAGGCTCACACAGGATAATTTTCGGTAATTTTGGTCAATGGTAGTTATTCGTTGTTAAAGCAGCAATATTGCCTTCACTCACTCTAGATCCAATGATACGGTTGAAAAAAATATTTCAAGCGCAATTATGACAATAAGAAACCTTTAAACACTGACGTTGCCGTAGTTAGACGCTTTTCATCAAACCTTTTTATTGACGTTCTCCGGTTTCTTCCATTCGCTTCATAGAATTTTCACGCGAAAGAAATGACGTTTTAAGTCAATCAATCTTCACAACTGTAAGCGAACGCTCACATAATGCACGCAAGCGTACACAAACACGCATGCAAGAGAAAAGAAGAAGAAAAGGGCGGCGCAGGAGATATGGAGAACGTTGTGGCGTGCCGCCGCCGATGACCAAAAGAGGAAACAGTCGGGCGAAATGCGTGTGGCCCGCGCACACGTCGAGACGTCGGCGAGATTTCAAGCGAGTGACGCATGCAGTGTGACCGAGGCCGACCGATCTGAGGTTTATTTGTTGCTCCACGTGGAAGCTCCCGAAGGTCTGTGAAAGATATCCCCCGCCCCCGCCATCGGTTTATGATGGCCGCCACCCGCATGCTATACGGAAAGCCAACCAACGGACGAGACGCCGAACGGCGTCAATGGGATGAGCAGAGTCAAAAGCCGCAGATGCTTAGGGAGAGCTGCCTCAAATGGAGGCAGAAAGGGGGATTCATCTATCATATACGGGCTGTTTTTGTGCCCGTGTTACGGGGAAACATTTTGCGGGGATGCAAATGCTCTTGAAAGGCTAACCTCTCATGAGCACCCCTTGATTTCTGCGAAATTACAAAACGTAGTCTATAATTCGATACGGCACAGCAGTAAAAAGGCCCTGAAATAATATTGTTACCCGGCACTTCCACCAAAATGTTACGGTTGCAGATAATTATTTACACCGTGTATTTACAGAAATGTACAGGCGTCGCGCAGCCAGCAAATGATGGTGATGATGATGCTCCTGTAGATCTACGGCACTTACCCACCAGGGGGGATTGGCCAAGAGCCAGCAAAGCTGTTGTTGCTTCGTCGTCGTCTTAGTCGTCAACGTTCTGTTCTTTGCTTCTCCGTAACAATATGTGCAAAAGTTTACGCCATCATAAAGTAGCCGGTGGATGCTTGATAAGCAGGGACCATAGCAGACATGCTCATTAGTGAAGTTGTGCTCATATGGCTTAAAGCGAATGTCTTCTTTCGCTTGTCCTTACGTCCCCTCTATACCATCCCCTGCATGAGGAAGCATGCCGTATATCTCTTCCATCTGGCCTCCCTGGTGCTCCTTTGTTTCATCTCTGCCTCTGGGAAGTATGTACACGTAACTGACTCATCAGTAGGAGCGCCGTTTTAAAGCGTAGACCGCTATGGGCTCAAGAGAATGGCCGACTTCGGTTGAGATGATATGCGTCGCGTCGCCGATGTCCGTCGCGTATAATGGGAAAAAGGAAACCGAGTTCACGTCTGAAACGAACCCGCGAACTCACCGTGGGAGTCGACTATTCTACCACCGATCCAAGCCAGTGACTGAAACTAGTGCGGAAAAGGAGTTCTATCGGGAGATTGGTATGGCAGCAATGTAAAGTTGCGTAGACGCGTAGTATTATAGTATTAAAACAGGTACCATGTTATGTGAATGGCGTAACGAGCGGGCTGCTTTAAGTGGTGCGACTGATGATGAAGCATGGCTTAGCCATTTCACATGCGTGGCAGGGCATGTGAATTGTGCAATGGGTGGTTACTTTAAGCCTGTCCAACCATCACAACCATGTGTTACGATTCACTGTCAGCAGTAGCAGTAGCAGCGCAGCCCGCCTACTACATGCGGTTAAATCACGGTTTGTCATCACTGCCATTATCAGCCGCAGCAACAACGTTGTCTTGCATTTGCGCATAGTATACAACGCCACATACCCAGCATATCAACAGTGTCACGGGTGGGCACATTAAAGCTACCCTACCAATACAGGTTGTGCCGCAACACTTCATCCGCGGCAGCTCGGCTAAAGTATTCCTTTTTTTTTCTTTTTTTATGACACGTACGACTAGCGCGGCCTCTTTCACAGCCCATGCTGCAGCCCCTGTAGGGACTGAACAGACTGTCATGACCTATGCTTGTCACGATATTGCCATTGTTTTATGTTGACTTCGCGTTTGTCAGAATATGCCCTGCAACTTCTTCGCTGGATCACAGAGCACGCCTAATGGCGTTTCCATGAACACGTGCGTACTAAACCACTACTCCATGTGCTAAGTCTTCGCAGTAAGCGTCCTCAAGAGAGCTTATGACGGGATCTGAGAAGATCGCCAAGGACGTCTTGTCCAGTTTACGCTACGTCCTCGCTGCGTGTTTCGCGCATGCCTGAGGTTGTAGTACATACATATAGCCAAAATCTGTCCGGTAGCCTGGTGACTGCAGAGTGTCGTGCACATATAGGTTAACTCATTCAGTGAAAACACCGGCATTCTCTCGTCGAGACGCTCCTTCCTCATCGACGTTTCGCCTTCCCATTCGATGAAAGCCGATGAAGGGCGTCCTCCACACGACACCCGTCCCTCTCTGGAGCGCATGCAGCGTCATCGACACAGCATCACTCACTGGCCGTAAATGAAAAGTCGTATATAGAAACGTCACCATCACCCTCCTGTTCTCTCGCAATCCTCCCCCCCCCCCCCCCCCCTCGCTCGGTCTGCCCCACCTTCCAAATCCCCCGTACGAGAGCCTGTCTGACTGCGACACTACTAGTCACTACCCAGCACGCCACATACGGGCGGGGAGCGAAGGATCGCAGATGCACACCGTGAAGCCAGCGCTGCCGCCACCGGCCCTTAGCGCGGGTTTCGGTTCCTCTCCAGATTAAAAGCCCCGGCCGCCTGCGGAGCATCCGCTGCTCGTTTAACAACCTTGTCCCGTCGCCTCGGGGCGTTACCCCATCCCCCCCTTCTTGTTTTTGAGCCGCTATTTGGGCAGAGATGAAGCAAACCGCGCTATTCTCCAATGCATCCCTCGGCTCGAATATAACGCTGGCGACGGGGTACCGGCATCGGGCAGACGCCTCCTCTTTGGGGATGAAGCTCGTAAAACGGGGACCCCCTTCGTGGCTCGCAATGAGTCCCTTCGGTGTGTGTGTAGGTGGCTTCGATCCCCGCGCACCTCCCGACTCGAAGGGCGTAGTCATTCGGTGCGGGCTTAGCGAAGCCTCGGGTGCCAAGTCGCCAGAGAAATTGGTTTCGTTCACCGACACGCGCGTTGAAAGGTACTATATTACCGTGTGTTATACGGTTGTCGTTAACGGTGGGGATCATTCCGCGTGTCTGGACAGGGTCTCGACTTTATGGCTTCGCCAGCGACGCCTGCCGGGCAGGCGCTTTACTCCCTCATGCATTGCTCTTCTTTTCTCTCTCTTCTCTCGTAAAGCTATATTTTCCCTAGTTACGTGCTTTCTTTCTTTTTTCTAACAGCCAAAACCAATGGCGATACTTCCGACAGTTTACTGTCGTATGTTTCATATCACCTGCCATTTCATTTTCGTGGGCCATAATGGCTTCTACGCTGGCGCTGGTCGCAGTCACATATAATTCAAGCAGGCTGTGCTTATGTTTCTGTGTTCGGAAACTATGTCTGAGCACTCCTCTAATGGTGTGTTCGATTCTGGCGTGCTGCAGAGAACGGGTGCTGCAAAAGTTCAGATGGTGCCGCCGAGGCGCAAACGCTGTGCATATGGTGCAGGAGGTTCAGGGCGCTTGCAACGCCGTAGGCGCCGTCAAGTCTCTTTTCTGTTTTTCAATCGACGGCTTGGGTGTAGGAGTGTCGTCTGTGGTCTCGCAAGGCATGTCGTCTGCTGTGCGCGCTCGTTTCATCGCTGTCGAAGCCTTACGCGTCACAAAAAAAAAAAAGCAAAAAATAAAGAACGCGAAAGCAATCACCGTCTGCTTAACCGTCCGGTAGTAATCCCCGTCTAATCACCTTCTGGTGGTAAGTAACGCCAGCTTACCACCTTTCACTTTCACTTCTATTCCTTAAGGACCCCACTGGGGGGTATTACATAAGGGGTGCGTTACAAGATATACAACATTGTGAACACTATGTTACATGGTATATTTTGATGTGATTGCTTCCATGAAGTCAGATGGGCTTGAGGTAGAAGCAATGTCTTGCGCAAGGTCGTCCCAGTCTTTGGCTGCTCGAGAAAAAAAAAAAACCATGCAGGTTCACCGCAAGAAAACACAAATGATTAAATCGCACCAGCCGTTGCATGAAGCTAAGCGCACCGTTCTCGTCCACTGCTGGGGCGTAATTTTACAACGGTTCCAAAAGTGGAACGATTCACTTGGCCTCGCGTGATTGGTCAGAATCGACCAAGTGGTGACGCGAGCCCAATTGCACCGGGCCACTTTTGGAACCGTTATAAGATATCGCCCCTGGTATTAGTGTTGCACACGGTCTAGTTCCACGAACAACGCCATGCGCAACAACAGCGGTGCCAGCGGTTTAACCGGCGGCTCAACACGTCGTCTGCTTTCAAGCTGCACCACGAGGTGGAACCACTACGGCAGCGCGCTGCAATCGAGGACTATGGTTCAGTGCATCAGCGAATCGAGTACTACGGTGACGTGCACCATGAACCGGTGCAGAAGGTGCAGTGCACCACGCCTAAATCGAATACACCTTAAATCTGTCAGCCCGCTTCTAATAGTTCAACGATAAGCAGGTGCAGCAATTCTTGTAGTGTTTCGGCTGGCCTCCACTACAGTAAATTAGCTGTCGAAGATTTGTTCGAACATACTCTTGGAAGAACTACAGCTTTATTGAATTTCGGACTTTTTGAAATTAGAACTCGCAGACAGGTGGAGCGAGACTGTTGCTTTATCATCCTTGTCTTATATTCTGAATGTGACATGTACTTTACCATGTGACATATATTTCACTTCTTACCGCTGATTCCATTTGAATTCTTGCGGCTTAACCTCCCTGACAGCTCACAGAACCAGGCTCTAGCACCAACTCCGATAAATAGTTTGCAACCTGACAGTATGGCCCAGTCCATGCCCCCAAAAAAGTAGTGCCTCGCCCACAGTGCTTCAGTCTCGTGCCGCAATACTGGAATGGAATTAAGGCTTGGAGACTTCGGTTCTTGATGTGCTTTGATGTAGAATTTCGCATACTTCTGGTTGATGAACATTGAACGCATGTGTGACTGTCGCGTTCTTTCTCTCGGCACCGCAGTGAGCCGCGAGAAAGCGTACGTGTACGGCGTGTCGGCTGCGGGCGTGGCGTACAGCATCACGCGGGCCTGCAGCAAGGGCGAGCTCAACGAGTGCGGCTGCGACAGCGCCATCCGGCAACGCAAGCCGCGCGGCTCCTGGGAGTGGGGCGGCTGCTCGGACGACATCGGCTTCGGCGCCCAGTTCAGCCGCAAGTTCGTGGACGCCGGCGAGGACCCGAGCACGGCGTCGGGCCTCATGAACCTGCACAACAACGAGGCCGGCCGGCGAACGCTGCGCCGCAGCATGGAGACCGTGTGCAAGTGCCACGGCGTGTCCGGCTCGTGTTCGGTGCGCGTGTGCTGGCGCCGGCTGAAGCCCTTCCGCGCCGTGGGCGACGCACTGTCGGTCAAGTTCGACGGCGCCACGCACGTGCACATGACGCGCGCCGGAACCAGGGCGGGCGGCCGCAAGCGCCGGCCTCGGCTCCGGCCCGTGCTCAGGGACGTCAAGAAGCCCGGAAAGAAGGACCTCGTCTACCTCGAGGAGTCGCCCGACTACTGCACGCGCAACGAGACGTGAGTGACGCGCCTTATAATTACACCCGCAATCGCTCCGCAGTATAGGGACGTTCATCGAAGAGAAAACCTAACCGCAGAGGCTGAAGCGAGTTCCACGTAGTAAAGTCCTGCCAGTTAAAGTTGGCCGTAAGGACAGTATATAAAACTGCACTACTTTCGGTCATCGCTGTTCAACCATTAATAAACAAAGAAAAGCCGCATGCTCCTCGCCATTCTAACGCAAATTTAGTCTTGTAGCAGTAATACAGACCCTCAAGAGCCTAGTATAAGAAAAAGCATTTTTTTTTTACTATATTCCATGGTAACGCTTACATGGTAATGTCAGTAACGCAGTCATTGGGACTAGCTGCTTCGTGTTGACTTTGAACATGCGTTGATTGAAAAAAAAAACAACAAAAGAAGACACCGACACGGACATCGGTTAACAGAGAGACATTTAACGCACAGCGACGGACACAGGTTAACAGGACCGTCAGGAACAGGTTTGCTCGCGAACGACAAAGATTGCAGCGATGCCTGGCGAAGGTGTTTTACGCGAGCTTTTGGGCATTTCTACTCTGCATTCAAGGAATAAGTTTGAGTAGCCACAGAGAGCAGCTCCTTCCAGCCCATCGCGAATGTCTCCCTTGTAATACCATAGCGCTTTCGAAGAAAGGTTGTCGGTTGCATGTACAAACTTAACGACATGCTGTCCACGAGTGTGAAGTCCGCTGTTTATACATCGGTCAGTTTATGTTTGGCAGAACATCGCAAACAGCGGGACAGTGAAACACACAGGGCTGTGTGTGTCCTGTTTTACTGTCCCGTGTGACTGTATCCTGTAAACTGGGGGACAGGAAAGCGCACAGAACACAGTCACATGGGAAGTGAAACGGACAGGACACACGCAGCCCTGTGTGTTTCACTGTCCAGCAGCTTGCGCTGTTCCACCATGTTGTTCCTACTAGTCCACCTGAGAACCCATATGTAAGGGCTGATTTCACTTCAACCAAATAGTACTGAGAACGTTTTGAATCGATGAACAGATTGCTAAAAATGATTTAGAACAGGGAATGTCGCAGGAGCCAACGTTTCGACAAGTGGACTTGTCTTCGTCAGGCCATGTCTTCGTCCTGACGAAGACAAGTCCACTTGTCGAAACGTTGCTCCTGCGACATTCCCTGTTCTAAATCGTTTTTAGCGATCTGCTGATCGATTCAAGCCTCCATCTTCCCCTGAGCTTCTCTTCTAGCGAGAACGTTTTGTATTTTAATATTCAGCCCTGGTTCAAATGAACAGAAATGGTACAAGGCAACAAGAACGCTCCAAATGCGTGCAGCTCGACGATTTTTTTCCTCAAGGGAAGTATAGTGAGCGCACCTTGGCGCGAGAGCAAGAAATAGAAAACGCGCATTCCTCGTGGGGTAAAACAAAACAAAAAGAAAAAGCAAACGAGAATTCCAGAGCTATCATCCGTTTTCATCGGACGCAATGCAATGGCCCGTTGACACTAATCCGTCCTGGGCAATAAGCAGAAAAAGATTCGTCGATCATTGCCGTTTGGCGGTCGAATTCCTTTCTTGTTTTGACAGACCCATGTTTACGACGGGGCTTTTCTTCTTTCTTTCTTTCTTTTTGTCTCGGTCATCGAATCCTAAATGAAGGTGGGAGCGGCCCGAGAATCAGACGAGGGTGGACCTGCCTTGGCGTCCTTCTTTGAACCCATTTCAAGAAAAGCAAGATGAAAAATAAATCGTTGCAAAAGCTCAGAGGTGTGGCTTTGCTGGCAGAGCATAACGTCCGAGTTCGCTTCATGACTCTAGCAGTGATCCAGTTGGTGCACTTAGTAAGGGCCCCAAAAAGACAAATTAATAGGTTGGCTAACCAGTTTACCACTGTGCTCTTGCAAAAGGGCACCGTTGCGTATTGTCGGTCTTCCATCACAGTCATATGCCATGCTCATACTGAGCACGACATATGAGTGAGATTTTTTTTTTTTGTTCATAGACATCTGAAAGCTGTTTCGTAAATGCAAGAGCTCGAGAGTGTACAAGAATGGAGACTGCAGCTGTTAAGCTCCAGGCGTTGAGTAAACGATTGTTCTTGATTTCTGGGTACGAGAAGAATTCAGTTAAAAGCAGCAATGCTACTTTTCTATAGCTAATGCGCTTTGACGTACAAAGAGATAACACGTAATGAAACGCGCACACACACATACACAGGCAGTTTGTAGAGAGTAAGTTAGAGCGCGTGGGCTCTTTGATGAACATCGGTAGATCCAGCCGTCATATATCTACTGGCTCGGCGGTCTAATAGACCTACTGGATCGAGCCTTAAGTTGCGGCTCGCCGCTAGCCTTTCGTATAGAAACCTTGAAAATCTTACGACAGCGAAAACAAGAGGCGTGCAAATCTGTAACAAGTGATGTATGGGTGCCCATACAGAGAGGCCATGAAAGTACCGCGATGAGCTGGAAGTATATAGCTGTGGTAGTTAAACACGGCCGAAGCAGGCCGTCTGATGATAATTATAATGCGCAATGTGCCATTTGGTCTTCGGGCGCCATTGTCAGATGACGATGGTAGTTATAAGTTTAGATTACACAGACTGAAGTCATCGAGGCGGCCACGCTGTTGTAATGTAGGACAGCTGCAGTTATCGCAGTCTGTTCATCTCCAGAAGCACAGACATACTTGAAGCTGCAAATCGTACAAAAATTCTGATGTTCTACGTGCCAAAACACGATAAGATTATCAGGCACACCGTAGTGGGGGACTCCAGATTGATTTTGACCAACTGGAGATCTTTAATAACGTGAGCCTAAATCTAAACGTTTCAGCTGCATTTCTATGAGGATGAAACATTTAGATTTAGGCTCACGTTATTAAAGATCTCCAGTTGGTCAAAATCAATCTGGAGTCCCCCACTACGGCGTGCCTGATAATCTTATCGTGTTTTGGCACGTATAACTTCAGAATTTTTGTAAGATTTGCAGTTTCAAGTATACCCCATAGAAATGCAGCATGGGATAGCCGGCTCTCACGTAGCCTACATTCGCATGTGTGCACATTTAAATAAATAAAAAATAAATGCATTAACCGTGGCCGGGAATCAAGCCCAAGCCATCGGGCCTTATCCGTTCAATACCTTAGCCGGTATAAGCTACCACGGCTGATTTGCGGACCGTGCAGCGAAATGACTTACTGTGACGTAACGTATAGTTATGACACGTTGTAGGCGGAGACAGCGGTTTACCCTGTTTCTTGCGCGTCGCAGGCTAGCCGTGCTGGGCACAACCGGTCGCTCGTGCAACAACACCAGCTACGGCATGGACGGCTGCCGGCTGCTGTGCTGCGGCCGCGGCTACCAGACGGTGGTTCGCGAGGTGGACGAGAAGTGCCACTGCAAGTTCGTCTGGTGCTGCAAGGTGCAGTGCCAGACGTGCAGGGTCACCAAAGAGGAACACTTCTGCAAGTGAACTGCGCGCGCTTTGTCCTCCTCCGCGGGGCGGCTCTAGTCCCTGGCACACACTCGCCGCCGCCGCCGCCGCCAACCGCACCGTAGACGTGCGAGGCAACAAAGGCCAGCCACATGGACGCACGAAGAAGGGGGATAGCGCCTTGCCTCGTGCGTCACACTCGAGAAAGCCAGCGCATCCGCGAAAGAAGCGAACAGACACAAATCGGCTGTGCTGGAGCGACGAATCAGGACTGTCCTCAAGCATCAGAACGCGGTCCGACGACGAAAAAAAGAAATCAAGCTAACGCCAGAGAGGCGTACGACTGTTATAACTGCAGTGGTGAACGCGCACCTGCTAGGCCAGGTACCTTGTGTAATTTGTCGGCCATTTTCTGGGCGTGCGCGATTTAGCTGTGCTTACTTTCTATCTGTCTGGAGCACTCGAGTAGTTTGTTCGTAAGCTAGAAAATGCGCTATTTTAGTTTGATTGGGTGGCTCTGGCTACAGTGCTTAGGCGAATACTGTGCTCAGAGATAGTCGCATGAACACGGAAGCCAATTAGCTTTGAACCTTGTATCCAGAACTTAGAGTCGCTTGAGCGCTCCCCTCAGAAGCGTGGACGTCTGTACCAGAAAATCGTTGCGTGCATGTAAGCAACAGGAAGCGAAGGACACAGTGCGAGCAATTGTAAAGCGGGAAAATTACGGCTTACAATGCCTCTATAGCATTCTTTCCGGGAAGTCATATAGCGCAAGCATGTCACAAGTACTAGGGGTACTACGCGTAAGAACAGCAGTCGTCGGCCGGTGTGCTTGGGTTCCTGTAGTCATACTCGCGGATAGTTTTTTTTTTTTTTCAGTAGAGTGCTTAAGTACTGTAAAAAGAACGCTACTTGACCTGCTGTGAGAGCACTACGGCCACGCTGACTCGTACATCATTCATGAAAATGACATCTCGTAAGGAGCATTCTTAGTAGCAATGCATAACAGCGTAGACCTTGCCGAAACGTGGTCGCAGGCTGGACTTGTGTCCAGGATAGCCTTCTAAGACGTCTTAATTGCCCAAGCGGGGCGTGAAATCATGACGTGCGTGCGTGCACAATTTCCTGCGAAACACAAAATTGGGCTTCTCGAGTTGATGGTAAAGCCAATCGCGCTATTCCGAGGTAGGAAGTTGAAGCGAACGCTTAGGTAGAAGGATTGGATTCGACGGCATCATCCAGCTCCTGGCCTATCAACCGTGCCGAGGTACGCTTGCGGTCATCTGCAAGAAAAGCCCCTTCACCCTGTGTGCGGGCGTTAAGGAAGAAGCCCCCCAGTCCACACAGACACACACCAAAGCGGGAAAGTTGTCGCGGTCGCCTTGGGACACGCATGGCCACTTCTTCACCACCTCTTTCATCTCGCGTGTGTAACAGTGTGCATTGTGCCATGGACGCGCGCATTAATCATGCATTAGTCAAGACTCGGCCTGTTGCGCGAATGTTTTGTTGCTCGAAGCCGTCTCCCGGCAACTTGCATCTGGAGATCGTTCGGCCATCAGCCATGGCGTACAATACAGCGGTGCTGCAAGATTTGACTTCTTTCTATCTTTCTTTCTTTTTTTTTTTTTGCGAAAGAAGAAAATCATGTTCAGTGTATTTTTCAGAACATTGCATGTCGCTTGTGTCAAGGGATGAATCAATGTGCATTTAGTGATCTCGATTCCTGGATATTCTGAAAAACACTGTAGTTGAACACAAGAGCCGCGTTATGTATGGATTCTTTCTCGCCATTTCTTTTCTTGTCATCCGTTGCGGCCAGCGATCGATACTCTGGTAGCGTTCATGTGGCGTCATTGCAGGCAATGATGAGGGGTAAAACGAATGTAAGGTGAAATAAATCCTCAGATAATGCGGCCCACGTTGCAAATAAGAAGAAAGAAAGGGGCGCCGAGCACGACCAGTGGCGACGGGCGTTGGCTCGTTCAGCTGTTGCTGCTGTTCCTTCAAATAGGCCCGACGTCCCGGTCCTTCTCTTATTCGCATTTCGCTACGTTAGTTCTGGTGCCGAAACCTACGATTGGAACCGTTGACCTTTAGTTCAATTCTACTGTGCACATGTAGAGAACTGCACTGAAATGTAGTCTGCAGCCAGGAACACTAAGAAAAAAAGAACTGCGTTCAAGTAACTCATGTCATGTAAGTGGTCGCAACGAAAATCAGCAAGCCATGCATGACAGTGCACGTATATACAAGTTCAAACCAGAAATGTTATTAACGCAAGTGTCCACGCTTAGAACATTTTACAAGTGTTGCTTCCTAATATGCGGCATCAAGTGCTGTTTAGTGCAGCCACCAGTACTTTTTTTTTCTTTTTTTCATCATGCCACTAATTAAAACGATCATTAGCTGTAGAGAAGAAGCTCCGCGATTTTCCAGAGACGAATAGGGCTGCCGCGCGAACAAGCTGTGGCGACCTTCACTGTCCAGAACGTTCACTAGCGACAAGAGTGTTCTCTTTATGACTGTAGATGCGATAGGAGCTTTCAGTGTACATCGTCACCAAATCGTGCGCCTCTCTTTTCGTAGCAGAATGCGAACCTGCGAACGGTGGTTAGCGAAAAAACCATCGGAGCGGCATTTTGCTAACCGCTCTTTCTTCCCTATGTGCGTTCACTCCCCATTGTCGCCATTGACATCGTTTTTATTTAAGATACTCAAGGCAACAGCAAAATCTCGCCAATGGCCTCGACACGCATCCCTCCAACCGCACATTTCACATTTTTCGACCATCCTAAGGAAACAAATCACTCCACCTCTTTCTAGTGACTGTATAGGGAAGACCAATAAAATTGATGATCATAAACCATTCACTCCCACGCGTTGTCGTTGTTCATTGCTTGCAAGAACAGCGTCTCGGCGAAAAACGGATTTGAATGGACCATTTGGTGCATCCTCGAACTTGAGGAAGGGCGTAAGTACAAGGCTAACCTAAATAAGACTTTGTCCTATTTATATTTTTTATGGAGCTGTACAGGATTACACCGAGGCAACGAAGCAATGCCTGAAGCTTCCTTCTGCCCCGTCACGGTGGTCTAGTGGCTATGGTACCCGGCTACTGATCCGAAGGTCGCGGGATCGAATCCCGGCCGCGGCGGCTGCATTTCGATGGAGGCGAAATGTTGAGGCCCGTGTGCTGTGCGATGTCGGTGCACGAGAACCCCGGGTGGTCGAAATTTCCGGAGACCTCCACTACGGCGTCTCTCATAATCAGGGCTGGTTTTGCGACGTTAAACCCCGCAAATCAATCAAATCATGGAGCTTCCTTCTGCTGAAAAAAAGAAAAAAAAAAAAGGGGGGGGGGGGGGGGGTGTGTCGTTCACTCGCACCGCCACCAGATGTCACTTCACGTGTCTGTGACTGTGCATATGGAGATACTGCATATGTCTCCTACACGGAGATGTGGCTCATACCGTAACTCCAAACTGTGAGGAATGAAGCAATCAATGCGGTAAGGAGTGGACTCTTTGGTGGGCGAACCTGTGCCCAGAAAAACGGAAGAATCACATATGCAATGCTATCGGCGAGCACAGTCAGCGGTCGATGATTATCTAATCGGCGGTGAAACGAGACGGCTTTCATTCACGCGTCATGTGGTGCACTGCAGCGTTATCACTGGTGTTCGCGTAATTTGCAGATTTTACCTAACTGTACGCATTGTGCATGTAATCTGAGTAGAACAGTGGGAACTTTCGAGAAGGTACCGCAACACGTGTACATTAAGGTGCGCCCTGCTCCGAGCGAAAGCCCGCGTGAGAGCTTGACGGTGAAACCCGGTCGCTATGCAAAAGAGAAACAAGTACGCGTGTAAGCGTGTGTACACGTGTGTGTGTGTGTGTGTGTGTGTGTGTGTGTGTGTGTGTGTGTGTGTGTGTGTGTGTGTGTGTGTGTGTGTGTGTGTGTGCGTGCGTGCGTGCGTGCGTGTGTCCAGGGCCTAGGATTTCGCAGAAGAAAGATAAAAATGAAGTGGAAATAAATCGAGGCCAATGAGCTTATTCCAAGATCAGTCCGATTTCAACCTTGCGCCGAAAAATGGAAAGTATGCAGGAGAAACTGCAATGCTGTTCCACTCAACGTAAAAGCTGCTGGAGGTGCGGAGGAGTGATTCGCCGGTGTTTGCCGTGATTTGTTGTGTTTATCTGCTGTTTTCTTACTGACGTTCGTGAATGAGAGATCTATATTGTGCTAGCGCAATCACGTAAGAGTGGGCTGAGGGCAAGGCTGGTGTTTCGAGGGCAAGCGCAGCCCCGCTTTTCCCTTCTACGCGATACCACACTTTTCTTTCTTTATTTCTTTCATTTCCTGCTTTCTTTTCTTTCTTTCTATATTGTTCTTCGCATAATCACTATCACGTAGCAGTCTGGGTAGCTGGTCATTCTGAGAAACCAGAGACTCATCCTTCTATTTTTGTTTCTTTCTTTCATTTCATTCCTTCCGGCTTTCTTTTTTTTATACCTTATTTATTTATTTATTTACTGTCGTTGTTGTTATTCGCATAATCACCATCATGTAGCAGTGCGGGAAGTCGGTAAATGGCAAGAGGTTCTCCCTCCTGCGTAACGCCCACACCTGCCCGCAGCATCTCTCTGCCAGCTCTGGACGTCTTTTAACCTGACGTCATCATCAACGCAGCTGGACCCCCATCTAGCTCTCCTCACCGATCGCTATGTGTATCATCGTTTCCGTAGTCCGAGAGTCTCGAGGTCGTGGTACTGATAAACGCAACGAAAGAACGCAAGTTTCTTGCGCGAATGGTGTACTACAATACTGTTTCCAAGGGAAAAAAAAAAAAAAAAAACGCTGTCTCGTCCGAAAGGCCAGCCCAACAGGCAGTATAATTACACTAGTGATGCATGGGTGCCCATGTTTTCGCTGGCGTGCAGTCTATGATATTTACGTGATTGCATACCTACCCTTGGTCCTCGGAAATGTAGAGATTCGCGAAGCGACGAAAATAAAGCAGGGAGGGTCGGCGACAAAAGGAAGAAAAACTGGCCCACGTTTTAAATGAGAAGTATTCCTTGGCGAACTTCAGCAACTTTGACCGTATCTATCTATCTATCTATCTATCTATCTATCTATCTATCTATCTATCTATCTATCTATCTATCTATCTATCTATCTATCTATCTATCTATCTATCTATCTATCTATCTATCCTACAACAAAAGAATTTCCTACAACAAAACAATTTGTTGGAAATTTCATCGCTGACTGTTTCTCATGCCACCGATTCGCAGAATACGTGGGATTTTCAGGATTCGTTATTCCTTGCTTTCCAGGGTCGCAGCAACGTCATACACAGTTCTAAACGATTGCCTGATTGCCAGTAAAGATTTTAGGTGCCGGCTATCACACCAGTCCTAGTAATTATAGCACCCGTGTCATTACACACGCGTGCAAGACAGAATGTCCCATGGCCCGCGCCAACCCTTGCCACACTTGGCACGCTTCGCCGCATAATATCGCTGTGCGACGGCGAAGATACCTTTGCGTGCCTTGTACTGTGACGCGTTATCGAGAGATCCTAACCGATATAAGGTAGCACGCCTGAGCACAGATAACAAAGGCCGCACAAAAATGCGGTGGCCTCCCTCCCTTTATATCAGTGGGTAGAGGGGAGGGTCCCGCGACAAGTCGTTGGGGTTTTTCAATGCCAGAAAATTCCTTTTAGAACCGCAGTCCCTCCTTACTTCCTTTGCACCGTGAGTTAGTGCTATTAATCGGCAAATTTATGGCCTGGCATTTGCCCTAGATACGGAAGATTTACTTTTTTTCTCCCACAATTTCAACTGCGACTTAAATCGGGTATTCTTTCTTTAAGCAAGCTTCGCCGCATTACGTAACCGCTATGCAGGCGAAGCGTGCTAAATGTGGAATGGGGCCACTCGCTGTTAATGGACATACCGCATTCTGTCCTTCAATTCCAAAATTCCAATAGTTCCAATAAGAAGTTAGGTGAGAAAGTGTAGCTTTCGCTGAGCTGTTCATACTCGACACTTCGCTGTCCATCCGGTGTCACGCAAGAGGGAAAAGCGGCCCTCTCTTGCCTTCGGCCCATTACGCACTTGCGAGCTCGACCAACTCTTCCCCTCAGTCCACCGCTACGTGACAGTTTATAGGCAAAGGCAAATGTACTCAATCCTGAAATAACTGAAGGCGCCAATTTGCTCGAAAGTACGAAAACGAAAAAAGAACTAGAATAATCAGATGTTTAATGTCAGTGTTCCTTATTCACGGCCAGAATTTTATTACACTGAATTCTGTACTGCTGTTTTGAATGTTGTAATATGCTCATTCTACATATTGCTTCAGTTCGCGCTGTGCAGCTAGGGTTATGCTATTTGTATATTCCTCTGCGCTGTGCTTTCTCCCACCCTGTAACAGCCTGATAGGAGTCACATTACTGGAAATAAAATAAAATAAAATGGACGGGCCCTCGTAGTGGTCAGCGGGTGTCCAGCGTTTTCTGCTTGCGCAGAAAGCACTTCAGACCAGCCGGACATCCGGATACCTGCTGGACACCCGCTGCTGAAGCAGAAAGCGCTGGAAGCAGCGCAACAGCGCATTCGCGTTCCACTCTTGAAGGCGAACCTTAAGCATCCTCCAACTTCTAGAGCAAAACGAAATGCCCAGGTTTGTCCATCGTTCCATGTCCGCAGAAGAAAGATAATCTGAAGGTACGAAAAAGAAAGTCACAGTTTCGCCGCAAGGGCGAAGCAATGAATGCGATAGCAAGACGCTGTAATGCTATACGAAGTGAGGCTCGCAGATCAGGAGCAATATTAATTGTAGCAAACATGCACTTGCTAAGTGAGCGTCTCCCTTGGGCAGCGCGTGCTGGTACGAAGGGCTTTATACGTTGTGTGTCACAAAGCTACACATACAAAGCTAGGGGAGGCCGCAAAATGAACAAACAGAAGATGAGCGCGAACTATCAAGTGAAGCACGCACGAAACGAACGCACAGATATACACCGAACGAGCACGAATAAGCTGTCACAAAGGATACTCTCAGTTTGAACAGCGCTCCTGTTGCAAAGGCGGCTGCCCGTTACGCTCCTCGCGCCATCTCGCCGGTAATGAAGAAACGCTATAAGCGCCTGCCGTCTCTGAGTCCTGCAAGCGGTAAAGGGTGTGTATATAAGGCTCGCCGTTAGCTCCTTGAAGCGTCTGCTCTTTGTGGCGTAGTGGTTAGCGCCATGTGCTGCGGTGTGAGAGGTTCCTGGTTCGATTCCGCGCGTTGGAAGCATTTATCCGAATTGTTTTTCTTTGGGAACTTATATATATATATATATATATATATATATATATATATATATATATATATATATATATATATGCGGTTCATGACGGCGGCGACGGGGACGGCAAAAACCAGCCGAGACTGTCCATATAAGTGCTATCGCAATAAAAGAAATCGGTAGGCCCTACGTGTTCTGGAAATCGATGCCATGCGAAGCAGTCAGCATACATTGCCTATGCCGAACTGTTTGACATTCAGCCGTTCAGACAAGTGTTACGAGCATATGCGTCTCCGTGAAACTTGAATGGTTGCGTGCGCAACGTGAGTTTGCAAGGCACGTCAACATCACTGTGGCGACAGTATATATATGGTAGCTCATGTACGACGTAACGTCGGCATTCACGTGAGTGCGCAGACGTCTGTATTCGAGAAGAGAGAAGAGAAATGCGCCCTACGGTGCGCTTAAGTGCATATCACAAGCGTCATTCTCTGCAGCATTTCGACGGAATCGAGCAAAGATGGACAAAAGTATGCTGAGTGATAGCAGTGCATGGGCATAGTTCCTTAGTATAAGGAAGGTAAGAGCCGCTAACGCGCACTAGATACACAACTGGCTCAAGAAAAGCATAACCGCTAGAAAAGCATAATTGTTCATTTCTTTATTTCTCTCAATCTCTATTTCCATTTCTTTCTCTCTGCACCTCCTCTACTGATTTCACACTCTCTCCGCCGAGTTCTGAGCGGTCGCCCGGTACGGCTGGAACTAGTTTAAACAGTTACACTGTTAAAGCATTGGCACGGGACACGATCGAAGGACAATGCTCTGCGAATGAAACGCCATACTCGGAGCGCACAGCAGCCGATGACATCTGCATCATGCATCGAGATCGAACAGAGCCGGCGCCTAGAGACGGACGGATGAAGTTCCCAAGTGTGGACGTGGCCTCCGCAGTGGGCTGCGGCAGCGCGGCACAACGCCGCGCGGCCGTAGCCGATCGCGGAGGCCACGGTGTGGATGGCTCCTCGTGTCATCTACTAGCCACTGCGTGTGTACTTGTGCGCGTACGTCGTCATGCACAGCCTCCAGGATGTTCGTTCCTTCTGTTGCAGTAGTGTTAAATGCTTGCATGAATTCTTATCCAAGTATACAAAACTAGTTGGCCTTGCGCTGCAGTCTTCCTTATTTGTTAGAATCACTCAGTGCGTGCGCCCATAGCGTGCCATGTCACTGTCACACGGCCAGTCCGGCACAATTATTTCACTTTAGCTGCTGCCGTGTCTTTCATGCATACGAAAAAAAAATGCAGTTGCCGTTCCTTTGAACTAATTACGCTGTAATCGTCAACGCGCAAATGCTGTGCGATAGTGATATCGTCTCGCGATGGTTTTGTGGCAACACAAATGAGCTGATATGAGCCGACACAAATATCTGTCAGCGGTAGACAAAAATAATAATCTAACACATGCACGTACGCCAGGATGTACTTGTTAATTGCATTATAATAGCTTAAAGCGGTTCCGTGATGAGCTTTCATCGTGCTTAAGACGTCGTACTATTGTACAGTATTGGTACCACTGCGGAGGAACTATACCCTCACAAGTGAATTAACTCTAGCACTTAGGCGCTTAAGCTGCTCGCCAAGAAGGAATAAATAGTGTATACTACACGAGGATCTTGCGTGACGCGGCAGCCCGGCGTTTAGTATAAGTTGAGCGTCATTGTGGCGCCGTTAGCATGACGGAAAAAAAAATAGCGCTTCCGCCGGTCTACGACCGCAGAAACTCGTCCAGCAACCATGCCCATGACCTAGCAACCATGCCCAGCAAAGCAAAGTTGAGGCTAATTAAGCTAAGCGAAGTATAATTAAGCCAACGCTAATTAATATAAGCAAGGACAAATTATGCCAAAGGTAAGCAAGTTAGGGCTAAGTCTAGTCTAATTAACTCAAGCCTAACTAAGCTAACATTAAATAGGCCAAGCCTAATTAGGCTTATACTATTGAAGTCAACTTTGCATGATTAAGCTAACGCTAATTATGGCATATCTAACTACGGCAAGTACAAATTAAACTACGACTAAATAAAGCAAGTATGATTATGGTGGCAGGCCTAATTAAGACAAGTTTAATTAAGTTAGACTAATTGAGACAAGTCCAATTTAGTTATTACTAAATGGGTTGCCACGTGAAACCTTGCAGGACCTAGCAAGGCCAAGTAAAGCTTAGTAAAACCATGTCAAACTTCAAATCGACCAACACCGTCAATTTTTTTTTTTTCGCTTGGAGAACGTATGTTTTTGCTCCCCAAATTATTGGGAACTCGAGTATGGTACACAAGCTGCTACTTCAACTGAATGTGCAGTAACTGCCTTTTATTCTTTCTGCAGCCAACGGTGGAAAACGAGCGAGAGCTCAATACTGAACAATATATTTTTTCTCTCGTAACCCCAAAGCCAACATTGCAGACAAAACATTAAATATGGCCAAAGGGAGAGAGACGGAAACGCCTATGAAGTCAGACCTTGAGCCTGGGTGATGCCAATGGCCCTTGGAATTATGTCACATTACGATTCTTTCACTTGTAACAGGAACGTTCTCCGTGCTTCAAGAGCTAAGATGACGTTGGAGCACGTCTGTATAACCATTTGACTGCACGCACTCAGCTAACAGTTGCATCAAGCCGCTCAAAACGTTGTGTCGCTGTGTACATTTCAATGCGCGCTACCGACCACCCTTCCTCACTAACGCGGTGACAGTGCTGCCATCGTCTCCACTAGTCGATCTCGAGGCCAATAGGGCACCGAGCTGATTCTCTATGGTACTCAATGAATGCGAGAGACTTCGAGAAACATCGCAATTAGGTTCGGTCTCTCTGCAATCATCCAGCGCGCGCCAGTATAGCATAAAATGCGCCTATACCATCATGTGCTCTGAGATCGCGCTTCAGTCGCGAGCATTGTACAGCGCTACATCTAGTTTGACCAGTTTTAGCCGCTGTGAAGCGATATGGCTGCCTAGACCATTACTCAGCAATAAGATTGTGCTTCCTACACAAGTACTGCCGCCATTGTCACGTGTCGGGCAAGCAACTTAGCTTGTATCTATAGCTCTGCACTGTGGTTCGCCCATGACTGATCGGGTTGTGCACTGCAAGAATCCCATACCTGACGGTTCGAAAATTGTTAATTCACAAAATATTCGTCCGTTCACCTAGCCATTTGGTTGCTGGTCAATGCGCCTCTCTAGTTGGCCAATGGATGTCGGTGTGCCACAGACAATCACGTGATTCCTTGTTGCTTGAATATGATATGTGGCAGGTTTGGATGTTAAAACAAAACTGCCCCGAAACAGACATTATTTTATGCCCGCTATAACAAGATCCCGTAACACTCTTTCTTCTTTTATTTTAAATTCCCTGCGGCAGAACCCAAGGTCCGACGTAGACGCGTGGCTTGTGTCAGGCCTGCGCGACACTTTTGTCCGTAAGCAACACCTGGAGCGTGGTGTTCTGGCGCCTCCAGCGGACGAGAGAGATGGAGACCACGTAGAAGCGTGCGCAGCCAAAGGCTACCCATAAGACAGAGAACAGGAACAGCGCCAAGACAAGCAAAGAATGTAACGGCCACGTCTCCGGGTTGTACTCGAACAGCGCGTACAACCAAGCCATGGCGAGCACTCCCACGTTGCCCACGCTGAACAGCAGGTTGGCGAGGAACAGCGTGGCGTCCTCGCACGTCTCCTCCTCCCAGAACCAGCGCCACAGCGGCTTGGTGCAGCGCCGCACCGGGTAGTGCGCACCGCACGTGGGGCACGCGGCGGCGCCATCCTCGGGGCCCGGAAAGTACAGCAGCTCCTCCAGGCACGACCGGTGCACGAAAGTGCCAGGGCATCGGCAGGGGCACCGGAACAACGGCTCGCCAGGACCACTGCTTGCTTCCTCGTGGCAAAACCAGCACGACAGATTGGCTGCTGCCGCGTTTCCCGTGCCCGTCTCCGCTGGTCCCGACGTCGACGAACTGCCGCCATCGCTGGTTCTGCCGGTTCTTCCGCTGCTGTCACTGCCTCCGGTCATCTCAGCAACGCCCTCGTCAGGAGCTGCGTTTCGGCTGCCGGAACACACGACGCTGGTGCTGCTTTCGTCTTGGGTGGCGGTGCTGATCCCACGACCTCTTCTGTTTCGCTCGGCCCTGCTAACGCGTCGGCCCGGCCCCTGGTTGGCCTCGTCCAGCTGAGGCCCAACGCAGGGCGGTGCAGCCTCGTCACTGCCGCCCACGCTTTCGTCCGCGAAGAGCGCCACCGACTCCGAGGCCGAGTGCAGCATTGGCAGGCTGATGAACGCCCAAGCGAGCAACGGCGATCAGAAATGGAATGCCCGCTCCTTGGCTTCCTTGGTTATCCTCGCGACCCGCGTTCTAAAGGCGCTCGTGCACGTGGCGCGCGTCCTTCTGGGTGGGTGGCCATGATTGCATTTCTGGACGACGTAATACCCCAGCACAAAAAAAAAAAAAACTAGAAAAAAAGGAAAGGCTGCGCTCTGTCTACCTTTGTTTATGTCTTAATTGGTGTTTATTTTCGAGCGTTTGCGCTGCACTATATCATGTTCAGCCTGCAAGCACCAAATCGCCCAAGAAGAATATTTGTTGTGCGGGTGTATGAAAGGAGGGGGCGGGGTTGGGAGACTATGATGATGATGAGGAGGAGGATGAAAGTTTTTACTGGTATGCGCCATTTACAAAGGAGCACCACGATCATCATCATCTGGGGAACAACGACAGCACGGGTTGCCGGAATACTGGTCTTGTCGTTAGTCCGGAGCACCGCTGGAAAAAAACCGCCGCCCTCTTCTTTCGGCGAGGGCTGGTTACTCCTCGAGTTCTGAGTAAGACAGGGCTGCCTTTAGCTCTCCCACGTTGGCTAATTAATTTGTTCTGGCTATCCTACTATTTTTCTGACGCCCATGCCAGGCATGCATGGAAAAATGGGCTTTCTACCCGGAAAGTTCGCATTGCGCCAGGAAATATTGGGGGACAATGGCGTGAGGCTTGGCTAGATTATCAAAACAACGAAGGTATGTGGCCTGAAATTCTTTGCTTCTACACATCGCAAAGTCACAACAGTTAAACCAGCTACGCTCAAATTTCGGATACGGAGCATCAGGATTATCGGCCTTTTTTTTTCTTGCTCTCTTTCTTTATTTCGCTCTCAACAACTTTGCTTTCTTACTACTGTTGTCTCGCACGTGGATCATAGCTCCGAAGTGTGTACTCAGTATACGAAAAAGGCATGAAAGGAGCGTCGAGCTAAGCGAAATCAGAGAAGGAGAGTGGGGGCGTCCGCATGTACTAAACCCCCTTTTAGTTTTGAATATACTCCCACAAGAAGCGACCTATTTCAGAAGCATCCTTATAAAAAATAAGTCCCTTTTTTGCAGTGCCATATGCACCGTCTTGCATATGAAAGCACGCGAGCCGATTTCTTGAGTGTTGACGTCCCATATTCAGGTTTAGGTATCGGGCTTCCCATAAGCTGACCGCTCTCTCGGAAATATCCTGTATCTGCCCCTGAACAAAACTTGCATCAGAAATCAGTTCCAGAATTTCTATGCGGGGAGTGGGTAGCAATGCCATTTTGCTTGTTTTAATGATCGGCGGTAACAAGAAGAAAAAAAAAAAACTTGGACCATCTCCCCGAAGGGAACCCTGATGGGATGCGAAGCAGCAGCGTTGCGCACGGGTGGCGTCACGGGTTGAACGGCGCTAACGCGGGTGCTGGAAGAAGTTTGAAGGGAAACTCGGTGTAGCGTTTACTGGTGTAAACGTTTGTTTGAAACGCAGACACGGGAGGCGAGCGGGCGTTGGAGCCGGCAGCTGCGGGCGCTCCGGCGGGTGAGGGAGAGAGTGACGTACGCGCGCACCTGCGAGGGAAGCGTGCGAGGGGAGCGTGACGTCAACGCCCAGCTGCGACGTGACCTACTTGGCACCGCTCCAACACCTGCGCCGAGGGAAGCGCGTTGCCTCGCGCTTGTGCGGAGGAGGATGATGATGATGATTGTGGCTCGGAGGGACAGCGTTACACAGGCTAGTCAAAGAGCTGCTTCGCATCTAAAAAATTGCGCAGCTGGCACTGGTGGCGCAAGGCTACCAAAGCTGATGGGCACTTTGCTGGTCGGGGTATTCAAGATCATCTTCATCTTCTTTCTCTGACAGCTCACCTTCATCTTTATTACCACATCCCTCTTCATTTTATTACCACATCATTATTACCACTTCATTATTACCACATCCCTCTTCTTCCGGTCACATGTCGCTGTGACGTTACGTTACGTGATGCATGATGTCCAGGCCATACAAGGTTATGCTGGTAGATGTAGCATCTCTTGGTTGCTAAACAAAGTCATTTCGAAGTTCATATTTTGTGACTCGACAGAAAACGAAACGCTTAAACAGCTTCGCTGTTATAATGATGAGCGCATATTCAACTTGCCCTGTAATCTACATACAGCGAAGCTTCGTCTTCCGACATATCCATGTTGCCCTTGCTCAGTGCTTCGCTTTTCTTGCGCCACTTTCTGTTGCTCTGTTAAGATTCGTTTTGTTATGGTGTCTTTTTTTTTTTTGTGCTAAACATGCTTGCCATACTAGTCATGTATTTTACTAGCTAATTAACCTACTCTTCCGGGACAATTTATATTTCCTTTTATTAATTACTGACTTCCCTGAATTTGACATCTTCTGTATGCTGTTCAAAGTATGCACCAAACCTCTCCAATGAAGACCAACTCCTCGAGCATTTAAAGCATGTGCCCCAAGAGCTGTTTCCACAGATCATGCCTAGTCTTTCTTTATGTGCTACAATTGGCTAGCGCGTCCCTTGCCCCAGCTGTTTTCATTCGATGCCCCTTTTTATGCCTTCTTGCACCTTCAGATTGACAGCTTACAGCTTTTACAGCTGCTCACCAAAATAAGCAAAACTGAACTGATACCCCCCGTCCCCTTCAAACCTCGCCCCATACACTGGAAGCGACACTGTTTTCGAGAACAAGGTGCGTTACCGTAGAAGCGGCGGCCATTCCAGACCTCCAACAGCTTGAATTTCCTAAGCATATTCACCCGTGTTTTGTACAGAAACGCATAGTGCCCCCTAGGAAAGCCGCAAAAAAACTAATATGACTTGAAGTATTCTGAATTATTAAAATGGAAGCCATGGTGCCTTCTATGAATTAAGTCGAAGTTGTCCCGGTCCGACCGGCGTATGGATAAAGGGAAAACCGACTCACTCTTGCCTTGGACCCAGCACCCACATTCTTTGCCTCAGCCCACTGGTACAGTGATTATTCAACTGGAAAAATAAATAAATAAATAAATAAATAAATAAACGAAAAGGTACATGGTAGTGATTATACAGACAGTACAGAAATAGAAAAGGAAAGAGAACG
The DNA here is from genome assembly GCA_013339685.2 of Hyalomma asiaticum. Classification (NCBI taxonomy): domain Eukaryota; kingdom Metazoa; phylum Arthropoda; class Arachnida; order Ixodida; family Ixodidae; genus Hyalomma; species Hyalomma asiaticum. The sequence goes on from CM023482.1 coordinate 144,431,914, forward strand.
ATATTTCAAAGAAAGAAAGAAAAAAAGAAAGAAACAGCTCGGGTTACGCAGAAGGGGAAAGCGGAGCCGCTCTTGCCCTCGGCTCACTAACCACACCCTTGCCCTCAGCCCACCGCTTCACGACAGTAATAGTGACAATACTGCATGACAGCGATACTCAGACTGAGATCTGCATTTGTTCCTCCATGATCGTAGCACGCGCTCCGTTGTGAAGGGGAGGGGAGAGAATAAGAACATGTGTTTCGTAGGTGCCGCCAAGACCAATCAGAAAGTGCGCGCAGGTTTAGCTCGAAGTTGCGGGCTCGATCCCTTCGTCCGCGGCTGCATCCGTAACACGAAATGCAAAGAAAGAATAAAGAATGGAAGGAAGGAAGAAAGAAAGAAATGCATGAATGCACAGGGAGGGATCTCGTTTGGCGTGCAGAATGGTGAAGGGTGGTATGACTAACATAATTGATACAGTGTGACATCGATAACTTGATTGAAAGCCATGTCATTTACGTCACGATTAGCGGTAAAAAAACGGCTTCGTTCGTCCGACAGTTTTCGCGCCGCGGAACTGGCTTTAATATTGCTGGGCAGCTAGGCTACACACACACACTTGCAAAATGTTATCTGAATTATACGATTGCCTTGTATTTTCTACCACTGTCGTTGTTACTCCCGAAGGAAAACGCAGAAACATCACCGGGAGTGTCAATGACAGTGGTCGCCTTGACAAGAGCAAATAATAATAAAGAAACGCCTTTGGACCTTGATATTTTGATACGAGGCGGCTTATAATGCCCTTAAAGAAAGTCTTCCCGGCAATGCATTTGTGCTTAGAAGTGAAGTCAACTTTAAGGACATAGGCACAACCTCGATCATTGTAAGCTAGCTTTCCAACATTTCACATTGCGGCGAAGCCTACCCATAGCATCGATGGCGGTGTTGTTATCCATGTGTCGCTGCATAGATTCTGCACAGTGCTTTCGACGTGGCTGGACACGTTCACAACCTCGCCTTTCATACCAGAGAGAGAGAGAGAGAGAGAGAGAGAGAGAGAGAGAGAGAGAGAGAGAGAGAGAGAGAGGCTCTTTACTGAAAAAAAAACAGATTTTTGCCGGCGTGTATATAACCGCTGGCATGCTAATCTGTCCAGAGGAGAGTGGAAAGAAAAATTACAAAAAAGGAAATAAAAATGAATAGGACAGATAAGCCTGATGCGAATATGTACAGTCGAGATTGGCCGCTGAGGATGGGCTTCTCTATATGAAAGGGCCAGTACTTAAAGTTTTCCATACAGGCCAATTTCTGATAAGTATTTAAACCAATAAACTCAAACCTTCATATCAATCCAATACTCACATACCAAACAGCCTTTCCCCGTGTCACCAGTGCCGTGCGTATGCTAAACACGGCAACTATCGCTTATCAAACGCCTTCACGAAGTGGAATGGCTCATAAACCTTTTTTTTTTTCCTTGTAGTGTTTTGTATCATCAGTTATGCATGTATAATATATTGCTTATGTAACCGCCTCTGCCCCTCGCTTCTACAATGTACAAGTGTACTTTGAGAATATAATTAATTAATTAATTAATTAATTAATTTCCATGTCAGCAAATAATTTCCTTTTGAATGCAAGATGTAAGCTGGCTTTCTGCACCTAGTTCTGTGATCCATTATCTGTAGAGGTGGGAGGCTCCAATTATGTGCACAGCAAGGCTAGAACTGCATTGATGAGCAGTCTGTAGCTGGAGACCAGTCTTCAATTTTATAAGAATCCTGCAGGAAGCAAATGTGGGAACAATATCATGAAACTGGTGTCTTCCTTCAGAACTGCCTGCACATATGTGAGCAGATGCATTCTCTAATTATTTATACTGGTTAGCTGGAGCAGCAAGCTGACTAGTCAGATCAGTAAGGAATAAACACAAAGTTTCTGCCCTTTGCACAAGCAAAAAAGTGGAACATTTCACATTAAACTATGGTCTATGCAACCTCTACAGAAGAAATTGGTATTGGGTTTTTGCCCTTGCTAATTCTGAGCTGCCCAGCTCTCTTCTATGCCAATTAAAATTATCTTGTATGCAATCCAACACTGAGTGCCTACTGAAACAACATGAATAGACTGGTACAGAAATTGCTTGAGGGTCTGCCATTAGTCTGTGCAATGCGAAGACGTTGCCATGGATGGAAGAGAGCAAGGCGTGCTTCCCCATATGTCACTGGGTGTCCAAGGAGTGATTGACCATCTGTGCTCTGTGTGTGCTCCTGTGTAGAACCACATTACAGTTATCGGTGCTAATTAGGGCATCCATTCTGCAGCAGCTGACCGTTTGGCATTGCCCATGATCCTCTGGTAATGAGTGCACTAAGACAGCAGGTGAAGAAGTTTGTCACTGATTCATTGGGTGCCTGGTGCTGTCGTGACATTGTGGATGTCTGTAGGTCAGTGACCCATAATGACACATGGATGAATCCAGGTCCTACCAGCGGTAAGTGTTAAAGGCCCCGTGCACAAGCCGTACAAGCTCTCATGACTGCCAAGAGGCCCCATTGGCAAACCTATTGTACGATTGCCTAGTACCTTTGCCGAAAGTGCTAGGCATTTTGGTAAAATTAACAATGTTTTGTTCCATCTCACCCCTCCAATACAACAAAATTAGCAATGCTTCCTGGAATGAATTCAGCAGGTGACACAGACAGCAACAGCGGCAAGAATGTTCACTGCATACTGCTTGTTAGCAATATCAAAAGCTTGTTGAACATTAGCACATAACCATAAAATGAATGTAACGTACAATATCATGCAAGCTTACAAACGAAACTATCACTTGTATGACTTGTGAATCAATAAGCCCAAAATCTTTAGATGGGACAACCTTGACTGTATAAGTGGAGACCCAGTGAACTGTTTTGTCATATGATTAGCACTTCTTTATATCCCATGCCAGTATGTTCAAAAACCATTTGTTTGCTATGTAGTAGACTATGCTAGCCCAATTGTATGAGACCAAGTTAGTAAAGGATGTACTGACCTCCCTTGAATGTTACAACAGAATACAAGATTGCATGAGCGATTTGTAGTGCCATAAGGCCGACCTTGCATAGGGAAAATGACATCTGCATAATCTCAATATGTACAACTAATTACCTCATGCCACATTGTTTGTATCTACAGGATGCCTTTTTGCAAAATAACTTCCATGTAGAACACGCACCCATTTGCGTTTTTCTTTCTTTTTCTTAGTCATGTCTGAATTTGGTTTATTAGATCGCTTAAAGCTGAAGTGCCAGCAGTGAGCTACTCGTTCACTCGCTCTGCGAATTCTTGATGCAAGAGCTCGTCAATAATACCGCTGAACACGCGCTCGACTTCTTCAAGGACAGTGCTAAGGACGTCACCCAAAATGTCATCTGTAATACTGTCAATCACCGCCCACGGATCGCGTGTCGCGTCATGCTCAAGAAGCGACTTCCAAGTCGCGTTTCCTTCGAAGCTGTTCTTTGTATAGCTCAAGTTCTGCAATTAAACTCTCGGGTACATGAAGTGACCTCGCGGGTTTAACGCAAATCACCTTCGCAGTGTGCCTGCTTCCGTGTGCGTCGCAGGAGGCACGCCGGTCTTGCCGGTTTTCTTTCTTACTCTCGACGACTGGACCTGCCCACGTCACCCGTCGACGAATGCCGTCCAACGGTCTGAACACTCGCTCTTTTCTGACGACAGAAAACCGTTCGTTCGGATCTGGATTCAGCCTGACCCGAAACCTCTCTCGGGCAGAGTTCGTAGACAAATCGTGACCCCCCGAAATGCATTCGGGAGCCGCTACAGCCGAAACAGTCTGTGTCTGCGCGCACACCGTCAGGACCCTGTCCGCACAACTCGTTTGCGTCTCCGGAGATTTCAAACGCGCGACAGTGCCATAAGAGTCACTCTGAAGTCGTTCAAGCTCACGGTAATACACGGCCAGTTGGTCCGACAAACTCCGTAGACAGTAAGCAGGCGACGATGCGGAAACCTTTCGGATCGTTATTCGTCGAGGAGTCGTGTGGGCTGCAGCCCGCCGCGGTGCCCCCGTCGGTCCTGCGGCGTTGTTGTTGCGCTGAGGTTTCTCGACGATGTTGTGCCGGGCGCAGTAACTCCTCCATTCCTCTTGTTCTCTCAGTCGTTGAAGTCGGTTTTTCACCCTTTCGTGAAAGTTCTGCAGAACGGCCAGTGTCTCTGGGGAGACTGAATAGCTCATTCTAGTAAGCGCACTCTCGGATGGTCGTCATTTCAAGCTCAAGCACACCAATAACGTCGAAGTTACTCCGTTCCTTCCGTCCCTCGACGTTCGCAGAGAGAATACGGTTATTTGAATTCTGCTGTTGCCATGGAAACACGCGCGCAACGCCAGCGCCACTTTGCTAACAGGCTTGCAACCACTCGCAACATTTGCGAAGTGAAAACTCTAGCAGCACTGGTTCGCAGGTTAGGCAGGTTAAGTTCACAATGTGGAGTATGTAAAGCAACAATTGTTACGCCCTGTGTTGAATGGCAAACTGTCTACTGTAAAGGAATTGCGCAATTTTTAAAACTAAAGTTGGAACTTATTTAAATAACGAAGCATTGCTTTTCCGGCTTGGGCGGCTTGGGGTGCTGAAGGGCGTTGATTCCACTTTCTGTTTGGTCAGTTCGGTGCACGGTTGGTCACATAACGCGTATCTATGTGTAGTGTCCGTAAACTCTATGCGTGTGTCTGGGAGCAGAATGGAGAGGTCTTCTAATGAAGCGTCTATGCAACAGGAGGAAATCGCGCTAAATCAGTAGGTGCTGGCAGCAGCGTCGTACGACGCGCTCCGTGTTTTTTCCTCCTTCAGCGGCAGTCATGGACAAACACGCGAAAATGCGTGATCTCCTGGCAGAGATATCGAAGTTCAATGCACAGACGGCCGGTAGGGACAAATTGTTTCGGTAAGGAAAGGCGCTCTTGAATATTCTGCGCAGATTTTGCTATGTGAACGAGCCACTGTTCATGCATTCGCTGGTGCGATTCCAGGCTCCTGCAGTACAGCAGCCGCTTCTTGTGGTACTGGATGCAGAAAACATCGAGTCGAAGGGACACCGTGGCCCGCCTTCAGAACCTGGAGGTGACGTTCAGCTCGGGGCGAAGGCGTGAGTTTTTTTCTTTATTTGCCATATTCTGGCTAATGAAAGGCGCAAGATTCGCTGACATTGCTGTGGCATTGCCAGCCCGCGGGATAGTTGTAAAACGTTCGAGTGTAAGTATTCCCGCACGCATCTTTTTCTTTTTTTTATGGCCTTGTAAACGTAGCTCAGAGGCATTATGTGCGGTGATTAGAAAAGGCCGCCTACCCGAGTACGCGGACAGAAATCGCCACAGCTGATAATGACCTTCGGCTGTTTTGGGCTCCACTTGCATCACCTGTTGGTTGCGTCATCATAAGCCCGATCTCGCCAGTTCAAACTGAAAACCTTTGCCATCAGCGGCAAAGGTCTTTCATCGTGAATTCTTGAAACGGTTGGCACCACTGATACATGTTTGCTGTAGAATTTAGTTGGGTCTACTGTTGTTTCCAAGCAGACATTTGTTTTGTGCTGGTACTTTATGGTTGAAGAGCGCACATTGCGGCAGTGTGCTTCAAATACTTAGTTCAGTGTATTAAGTCAGAGGCACCTAATCCATTATGTGTGCAAGCACTTGTACGAACGTAGTCCCTCTTCAGTTACGCTAATGAAAGAAGCTTTCCCCGTAGTGGGGGAACTGCGTCATTTTTACAATTTACTCAGTCGTGGCCACATCACTTCACTGATTCCTGGAAGACCCTAAAGAAGAGGCATCCTATTTTGAAGGAAAGGAAAAGCGGGGGGAGCGGGCTCAGCACAGAGAAATCATTGATACATTTGTCGATCACACTGTTGTGAGTGATATTTCCTCTACTTCCAAAGAACTGTGCTGGCACTTCACTCAAACGCTCAGTCTTGGCTTGGCAGCCATTCAAGATGGAGCTCCCATCGCCAAGTTTGTGCAGTTTAGTTTCAGAGCATGAAGGTGTCAAACTGATTACAATTCATTGCCAATTGATAGAACTGTATGGGCAGTCATACATACCTAAAAAATCTGCAAGTGGTCTAGAGTTTACAGCCAGTTGTATTGAAATCACAAAAATGAAAGGAGCAGTAAGCCATACATTTTTGATCAGAGAAATCATGCGTACAAATTGGACAGTGACTCGAGACGCTCTGAATTTTGGTTCCTGATGTTTCCGGAACCATCTTTGATAATATTTCAATGGCAAGGTTGCAATATTGGAAGATTTGTACAAAATTAGTACTGTGCACGCCAACAGAAGATTACGAACAGCAATGAATTGATTCTTGCTGCAAATTTTTCTGCCACTATGCACACAAAGATGGTGATTCATTTGACTCAGTTGTTACTAGTGACTAAACCTGGACATTCCGGTTTACATCTGAAACAAAAACAACAGTCATGGCTTAGGTGGCATCCCTCTTCACCTAAGCTGAGAAAATTCAAACAAGCGCAGTCGACCAGTGAGGTCATGATGGAAAGTTTGTTTTGAAGCTGGAAGAGGTACTGTCGGTCAGCTTTGTGCTTACTGCGACCACAGTAAGTGCTGACACCTGCTTGTAAACTGTGAAAAAACTCAGAGGGGCCTTTCAGAACCAAACAAGAGGATTCTTGAGCAAGGGTGTAAACACACTCTACAAGAACACCCACACACGTCAAACAGTCATCGAGCTGCAAACTTTAATTGGAGTGTCATCATCCACCTGCCATACAGTCCAAGCTTGGCACTGAGTGACTACTACCTGTTTCTTAAGTTCAAGGAGCATTTGTCTGGATGGCATTTCTACTCCATTGAAGAGGCAAAAGATGAGTTCTGTACTGTACGATGAAATTGACTATTAAAAAAAACAAATTTCTATAAGGAGTGGTGGTGAGCTGCTATGACGTGAGCGTGGCGAACTACTACGGTGCCTAAAAAAATCAATTGACCAACATGGAATTTATGTAGAGAAATGAAGGAGCCTTCATTATTTAACATCACGTAACATTTATAGAAAGTAAATGGTTGTTTGTGTGTCTAAAGATATACAAAACCAAACTTTTTTTGGATTGCCATAAGCTGTTTGGACTGCCATAAGCTGTTTGTCTCATTTGTAGGTGTTCTTTACAGTGTTTTCTACTGCATATTACATTGTTGTCTGCATGAGCAACAAGACTGAGTCAACAGGAATAATCCATTGTAGACTGAAGGCTACTGCAGTGTAATATGGAACTAATCATGCTTCTCATAATGTTGGCACTGAGCTGATGATATTCAACTGTATTAACATGAGGCCTTACATAATAACCTTAGGCCTTTGTTCTGTACTTGATATTGCCTAACTATGTACTGACGTTTTGATTGAGGCAACACATGGAAAATGTGCACGCTCTGCTTGTAGTGATGAGTTTATCTAGTTGATAACCATGGCAAACAAGGAGGTTGGTCAAGTATGGCTTGCTCTTAGAGAGCAACATGAGAATGCAAGCCACTACTTACTCTTATAAGTTATAGTGACTATATAAATTTCATCACCTTACATTAGTTTAATAAAGGTATCGAATTCATGTAATAATTTTGGCCAGAGACATTGTGCAACAATGTTTTGCTTTGTAACTTTTCACTTCCCATAATTAACCATCTGTGCCTTTATCTGTGACTCGCAGTACTACGGCTTGGACGCTTTTTGGATGCCCTTCATGGTGCGACCCGCACAATCAACCTTCCAGATGTGACGCTGCGCCTCAGCCTGACTATGGCGCGCATCGGCAATGCTTTCTACATTCTAACGGACAACTTAGTTTGGCTTCACCAGGTTGGCTTGCTGACACTGCAGCGGTAAGATTTCTGCAGCTGACCTAAATTTGTGCTTATGTCTCTTGCGAAGATGTGTTGCATTTAAATGTATGCTGAGTGTTGATTGTCGCTCTGTGTATAGTGCGACATGCTGAAAGTACAAGCAAGCCATTCTTTGTCATCATCTTCCTTCACCTACACATTGAATGGAAAGGCTGCGATGTGGACCACAATACAGGTAGGGGTAGGCAATAGTCTAGTTCGCATTAACAGGAAAAATTCCACGCATCTCCACGAAGTGAATCATGACAAGTGGGCGAAGCACTGGAGATCGTTCGGTGTTACCGTAAATCACCCGTGACATTGCCCACTCACGCATGTAAATGAGTGACAATGTGTGTGTATATTTACACATGCGTTGTCATTTATGCTTCTGGTCTTTATGAGCTTCCCGTACTCCCACGTCATAGATTGTGCCGAGTTCCAGATTACCTTTAGTTAACGTGCACGCTGTGAATCTTTGTTGTTCAACTATGCACAAGAGAAATCTCGTACTGGCACTGCACTCTAGGCCAAGATCCAGTGCCTATATGTATGGGGTGGCTGGTGAATGGTTTTGCAGAGTGAGCAGTCAGATTTTTCAATCAGGAAAACTCACTAGCAGATGCTACCTGCGTCGGCATTGTCTCTCGTGGGCGAGGGCGCTCTCTCGTTCCTTGCGAGCTGGTACAGATGATGACGACAATTGTGGTTCAATTGAGGATCTGGATTTTGTAGTGCAGCACCCCCTGCCGTATTTTTTGTATTATGTGTTGTGCTGTCATATACTTGCTTGATGTACACATAAAGTTGGTTTTTTGCACAGATGTCTTCATTTTTGTTGGGCAGGTGTTCAGTTTCGGTTTCGGTTTTGTGTAGTGTGATGGACGCGAACAATGATAAGGCTGGTCCCTAAAGAGCTTCGCCCCTAAAAGTGGATCTGGCCAGGCCATCTAATGCATAGGGAAGATGGCTCATCGTCTTCTGGTGCTCAACCACATTAGCCATTAGCAGTAGTTGTGTGATTAACTTGGTCGCAAAGGGACTAGCTGCAGATTTTCGCTAATGATTGCTTTGGCGAATAGCGACTCCTCTGGCTCAGCCACTCGCTTCCAGACACTCCATTCACGTGACTGGTGATTAGTGCGATGACTGGGTGGTTGATCAAGCCAGTGTGAGCATCTGTTGCTTTGAGTTGCTTCTTAGGCACTGCTTGCAAATAGTCATATGACCTCATCAAGTCGCTGCTGTGGTAGTTATAGTGATTCAGTGGATGCCAAGAAAGCACAGCAGAGGCTGTGAAAGAATTAGGCGGTGGGATGAAATTGGGAAGTTTTGAGGCAGAAACTGGGAATCAGCTCATGCACCACGAGGGAGACTGGAGATTGTTTGGAAAGGCCTTTGTCCTGCAGTAGACATAGACTAATTTTGGGAATGATATTTATATTCTTGTGTTGTTCTAAAGGTGATGGGGGGGAGGGTACTTACTGGAGCACGAACTGGAGCTTTGTGAAAACAAGTGAACAGAAGGGGTTACCATTGACAGAGGTGAAAAGAATCAAGGGAAGGAACACTGAAAGAGTGTGTGAGCATAACTGTATCCTAGAGAAGAGCTGTTACTAAGCATCGAGTCAAGCTACTTTATTCATCAGCTTGAGGGAGTGATGATGGCGACAGCTTTCTGCGTTTTCATGGGGCCTCAGAACCTTGAACGAGCACATAAAAAAGGAGTTATTATAACATGCCAGCAGTAATTACTCAGTGTAGAAGAATTTTGGATACATCATATCAAACCATGCTGCGGGCAATGTTGAGCCGACTGTGTCCCTTCCATCTCAGGCAAGCCTGTGCCTGCATTTAGGATGAATTGCTTGACTGTGACAGGACAACCCACTGAATATCATCATGGCAGTGTTATTTAAAAATCTGAGACTTGGCCACAGTACACAGCTTAGTTAGGAAAGTAGCTTTTACTTATGCTAGGCTAGGCAACAAAAATTTATGATGGCAGTTGGAGAGCCTAAATTCATTCAGCCAGCAGCTCTTCCTTTACACCTTTCATCAGCAAGCAGGCCTCTCTTTGGTCATATCTCGGGATCACCATACCAAAACTATTGCAATGTTAAGATTAAAGTTTGCATAGGGCTTAGTTGGGCAATCATACTTGCACTTGAAGAACAGCTCTGTAGAGCTGAAAAACACAGGGACTGAGCTCCACAGATGAATATATGGTTATTAATAATGAGTTGATAGGCGCACTTTATCTGTGTAGCTTCATTTTTGTGTTTTTTCAGCCTTTAACACTGCTTCAAGCACGAGTGTGCAATATTTCTGAAGTAAACAGGAGAAAAGTACCATTGCTGTTACTGGGCAGGGAAACAAGTGGTAAAACTTGACACAAGCATGTGCTCTATTGAGCACATTTTGTGTTTATATGCTTAAGTACTTAATGTGGCAGTTGCCATCATCGGTTATTGAACTGAACATTGCTGCTTATGCATCCAGCCTGTATTACTCATAATCACCTTCATATTTCAAATGTGCCAGCATCTAGCTCAATAATTTATGAAGACATTGGCATCATTGCATATAATGTGGTAGAGTTATTGAAGGCTGATTGGGATTTTCACCTTAGAACTAGAGGTAACGCAAATAGTAGAGGATGATTATGCTTTCGGGTAGTATATTGTTATAGTTCAACATTTCCCTCATGACGCTGTCTGCATTATGTGCATGCAAGTAGCTCCATGAGTCATGATGATAACAATTGCGACGGCAATTGTTTAACAATTTCCCTTTGAAAATTCTGAAGGAAAAGAGCTTCGTTATTGCATTTGGAATGTCAAGCTCTGTTGTGAACAGCAATTTGGACAACTGTATACATGTTCCATGGTGGGACCTAATTTCTTGTAAACACTTGTGCGGACATATGTTGACCACAGGTTCACTGAAAGAACTGAAGTTATTTGTAAGTCAGGAGGAAACAGAGGTTTACGAGTGGGCACTTGAAACACTACAGTGCCAAGTTTGAGCCTGAAGTTCTCAATTTCAGGTTGTATCAGTAGGCATAAAATTCCAAAAACTGGGAACTTGCTCTTCTTGGTGGTAAGAGGGCCTCTCACCAGGTGCTTATTGTTGCAAACAAGCAAGCATGGCACATAAATCACTTGGTGATGATGGTGCCTACGAGTTATCAAGCACATGTGTGGTGTAGAAGCAGTCGAAGGAGCATGGCTCCTACTAAAGGAGGAAGGAACCATGCAGCAAAAGGTCGGACACATGCGTGCCTGCGTATCTTGCAGTACTATCACAGTGAGTGCATCAAAAAGCAACATAGAAATAGGAGAGAAATGGGTGGGGCTGCAAGGAAGCCTCGTCACTTGCACGCATCAGCCGAATTGAAGGGGGAGAGTGTACCAGCAGTGAACTACGCCTGCCTTCTGGAGGCATTGTAATGAAGGGTTCAGTTTCATCTAACATGTCCAATGATAGGCCAATTTGAAAGATTCTTGCAATAAAACCATCCCCAGGCAGCACCTTACAACTTCCAGTGATTAACCAAGGTTTGTAAAGTGAACCTGATGCATACTAATAGGTGCAGAACTAGTAATATTAGGGTAGATGCACACAGCAATGCATCTGTTACTCTTGTCCTTTTCTTGCTGTACCTATAGTCTGTGGGGGCCTGGGAGCAAAATCATTTTTATCATGGAATACTTTGTCCACATACTTTTGCTGAGTGGATTGCACTGCAGCCATAGGAAAGCTCCCGAAATTACAGCAGTGGCACTAAAACGTATGCAAGGCATGCATGAAAAAAAATAGAGGAAAAGGATTTGTAACTAACAGATTTCAGCATTGTTTTTTCTTTCTTTCTTCCCCCCCCCCCCCCTTTTTTTTTTCTAAGGCACTGCTCTGCCAAACTTGATACAGCATGGCAGATGGGCTAATATAGCACAACAAAGTTTTTTCTTTTTCTTTTCTTTAAGCATTTATGATAGACACTGTACGGGGATAGCATGACACAGCATGTACACACCACAGATTTCAGGGAACTGCAAAAACACAAATAACTTGGTGAAAACAAAAGGCATATGATAAAGCTTTGTAAATGAATTGTACATGTGTATTGTAGACAAACGTTGGTGCTAACAGTGCATTATATATTGAAAAATAAAAATTTCTGATTGAATATGGCTAGGTGGAGGAATGAATGGAAAATCTGGTGCTTGCAGAATAGGAAGTCAGAGTGTAGCCTGGAAACTTGCATGTTTTCTTAATGTTGATAAGTTGGTGTTCACACAAGAAAATATTTTGCAGCAAGGACAGCAAGGCCAGTAATGCACCACTTTGTAATAAAACAGTCTGTGTTGAGTCGATGACAACTTCACTTCTTGTGGCTTGGGTGGCCAGTCCTTAAAGGCAACTCCGGTGGCTCTTTCACCATGTTCTGATATCAATGTTTTACAATGGTGTTGATAGTCATGTAACAGGCAGGGTGATTGATTTTGCTCAGAAAGCCATCAATAATTTTGAATATAACCGAATGAACATTGTCTTCAAACCAAAACCGAAACAGGTAGATGCTTCTTGCAGTGTATATGCAGTGACGTCACAGGTGTCCCCGCCATCAGAAATACGGAGCTGGTGCCAGAAAAATGAAAGCGGCAGTGTCATCCAATGATATATTGAGTTATATGCCAGTTTTGAACTTGGCAGCGCCGATTTGAGCACTTAAGTGTCACCGTATTGTTCTTGACAGCCTGCCTGCTTGGGTAGGCAGCATAGACACTAATGACGTCAAAAACACAGGGTGGTTCATATGGGAATCCACTAAAAAGTTTTAAAATTCGTTTTCAGGAAAACTACATGACTTGCAACTACCTGGATTGGCATATATTATTACAGGGACGGTGAGAACATATATTGAAAATTTCATTGAGATCCGTGGACACTGACAAATCGCGAGGGTTGCCCTTTCATGGGCTGAGTGATCAACTTTTGAACTGCTGCACCAATTTTCATAAAACTTTCAGGGGTGGTTTATCCTTTTTCTCTTAGAATATGTTCTAACTTTCAGCACCCTAGCATGAAGAGAAAATATCTTACAACTGCCACACTGTGCTGTCTGGTTTGCCAGCTTAGAAAAATTGTTTCAGAAATAATGAATGTGCACTAATTGTTTTTGATTAGACAGCTTCCAGATAATTTACCGTGCAGGATATAAGGCCACTTAAGTGTTCTTTATACCATTATTTATAAAAACGTCATCACTGTAAAGATAAAGCCAATTTTTCTTGTTATTATTTGTCACAAATATGATAATTATCCTTTTTCAAAAATGTTTAGAGATCTAAACTTATCTTGTTCCTAACAGAACTTCAGCTGAGAAACCACCTTGTAAAGAGCTTCTAGCGAAGTGGTTTGGAAATGATAGTTTTGCTAACCGTGTTATTATCTGAAAAAGTACAAACTGAGAAAAAGGAGCTCGAAGGTTTCAAAATGTGCTATTTCACTTTATAGCTACAAAAATTTATTCAGAGTGTCAAGCTGCGTTGGTGGGGCCTGTTCTTCAACATGTTGCTGTTCTCTGCTCAGTTGTGTCAAATATTCTTCTTTTGTCTCTGTTCAAGCTCTGAGAAAGGGTGGATGAGGTCCTTCTGGTCACATCACCTAGTACCTGCTGATGACAATAAGCTCTCATAAGAAACAAAAGATACCAGCATCAAATACAACCAAAGCTAGTGCAACTCAGAGTGGCACAAAACTAGCGTTAGATTTTCAGGCAATATGCTTGCGCCAGCCTCTGCTCGCCACTCAGTATTGCCTGAGCTAAAGATATAGCTTTTTTTTAACTTCCTAGTCGTTGGTTTGGCGTAATTTCAACAGTCTGCGGCTAAAACGCGCTAAAACCAAGATTTCTTACAGTGGGCGTTCACGTTCAGTTTTTTGTCCATGGTGCGGCGGTATCTTGAAGAGTGTTACTGAATGCTTGCGTTGGCAAATGTGATCCACTTGCTCATGAAAAAGACTCGTTTTAATCTTTTCTTTTGTTAGTTGCATGCACCTCTTGTGAATGACAGCAGCTGATGGAGTTGCTGTCCCCACGTGACTTAGAAGCTGGCCTTATTTTGCGAGGTAGTCAGACTATGTTGGCACGTCACTAGGAAACAGCCTCTTTAAAATTGAAACTGAAAGTGTGTTTGTAAGGTAGCCATATTAAAGATATATTGATAGTATACCGAGACACCATAGGACTCTTTTTAAGGGTTCCCGAAATCAGTGTGCTTTTATTTAGAACAATCATATGGAAATGTCTAAAATTTGTGTGAATACTCCTTTAAATTCATGCTAAACAAGAATAGCTTAACCATGCCTCCGTCTGTCACTTTCAACACATTCCGTTCATCCACAGTTGTTGCATGAAATCTAGATCATCTATAAATATGACTATCTGCTTGGGCATTGTGAAGGACTCTCCTATATAATGTTGATTCTCATTTTCGGCTTCTATTTTGCACAAAGTCACTTTGATGCCAATATTGCCTGTTTATGCCACCAGGCTTAACAAGAAAGAGGGGCTCCTCTACTATTACAAAGAGCAAGCTATTAGCTGTCTGCGTAGTGGTGAAATGCATTGTTCTTGGTGCCATATGAACCTGAACATATAATTGTTGACCAGGCTACTATTTGAGCTCTCCTTAAGCTTCACTCTGCCTAGGGTAATAACCGTTGCAGCTTCGTTTATGTATTGTAACAGAACAGTCTACAAAAGGCAGAACTTGTCTATGACTTGGCAGCCTGGATCTCTTTCTCAGTTGCAGTGCTCATTATGCGGTATGTGTCACTGGAGTGACAGTGCAGGGTTCTCATAACTCAAAAATGAACTGTAACCACAATATGTTTATGAGGACCACCATAGCAAAGGACTCCAGATTAATTGTGAGCTCCTGGGGTTCTTTAATGTGAGCCTAACTCTAAGTACACAGGTGTTCTTGCATTTTGCCCCGGTAAGAGGTCTCCTGTTTTTGTGCAGGGATACCTGGAGCCGCACAAGCAATAAGTTTTGGCTGCTGGCCATTGTGGCTGCACTCGTACGTGACCTGACTGAGCTATACCAGATACTTCCCTTGCTGTTGGCTGCACCGTCCAAGGGCAACAGCCTGAGGACCTCACTTCGAATGCTGTGTGTATCGGCGAGCTTCCACAAGGCACTTCTGCTTGACCTGGTCAAGAACATTGCTGACCTGTGGATACCTTACACAGCATTGGGCCATGCCAAACTTGAGCCAGGGACGATCGGGCTTCTGGGTGTTATTTCGAGTGCAGCTGCTATTCTGCCCATGCTGGATTCAACATTCTCACTCAGCCCAGCATGAAGCGTGTGTGTATGTGTGTGTGTGACAGGTATTTGCTCCCGCAGGTGAAAGTACCTAAATAGTGGTTGTGGTTTTCTGAATGGAACATCAGCATCTTGTGAATGTGCTGAGCTTTGGTACATGATTTACAGTTGCCATTTGCATCTTTGTGAATGCAAAATGACCGCTCCTTTGTTGTGGTATTCTCTTCAGAAGTCAGAACCAGTGTGAAAATGGGAGAGTTCACAGCTGCCTCCATTGATGTACACAATCATTATTGTCCCGTCTTACGGGTTTCTCACATGCTAGCAATGTTGGCTGAAATGAAATTGTTATTGTTATGCTACAGCAAATGCATGTTTGCTAACATTATCATCATACATTCTTTGTCTGTGTTGCGCCTCTAGCCAACAAGGTCACATCTTGCTTGAATTATTATCAAGATTTCACTGTTATTTAAAAATATGTACGAAGATGTAAAATCTTTGCATGCACTAGCATGCACTTTTTGCGTCCATGCTTAAATTTTGCACACACATACCGTAGCTGGTAATAGATTCCAGGAACTAATTTTTAGTCTCATGAAGTAATGACATGTTTGTATAGTTTCATTCTTGTATTGTGTTTTTTCGTCTGCCTTATCATCAATAATAGGCCTTAAGGAGTGTGTTGTGTGTGATATACCTACAGACAACACACACAAACAGGCATGGAAAGCAGCGCCTATTGCACATTTGTGATCATATGCTTGATTGACAAGCACATTAAAGTACCAACTCTGGCATTATAGTTACATTCAAATACCTTCTTTCTGATGTGGAATTTAGCACTTTTGAGTTCGGTCACGTTGACCTTAAAGCTTCAATTGTGTAGCGTGCCATTATACCATTATATGCTCTTTTTGTCATAACATTTTATTAAACAGCCAGTGCTTGCAAGGGAAGGTATTATGTTCAGAAACAGAGAACATCAAGAAGCTGAACCTATGAAGCGATCTGTATAGCATATTTATATTTATTAGGCTGATGCATGGTAATGCATGCTGTGCATCAAACGATTTCCATGCATCTAGTTATGAAAATAGAAACAGTACTAAGTTCTCTGCAGTGTGCATTCTGTGCATAAAACGATTCCCATGAATCTAATTGTAGATGTAGAATAGTCCTAAGTTCTCTGCAACACTGCTACCCACATATAGCTTTAAGGAAAACATCACACTTGGTTAATTGTGTGCCCCCCATTGACTTTCAATTGTAGAGTGCGATATAACCATTTGTTCAATGCCAGTGCTTTTGTGTGAAGTAAAATAATATGTGCTGAAGGTAAGAGAATGTTAGTGGTCAATAAATAAATAAACTCGGGCTATAGTGTACAATTCCCTCATTTATTATTTTGCTTGCATTTGTTTGAACATTGGGCCCATGTGCTGCCTTTGTTTTAAGCCATGTGATGTGCTGTGTACATGGTGAAAGAGAAAATTTTCTAATGTAATGGAAAATAAGGAAACTCGGGGACAGAGTACAGAGTCTGCAGTGCAGACAGCTCATAAGTTTCACTGCACGTACAACCATAGCTGAATATTGCTGTGTGCCAATGGCTATACTGAATTTTTGATTAAGATTTATTTGCAGGGTAATAGCCTGAACAGAGGAGTGACAAAGCATTAGCACCTAAAAGGCAGAACAGTTATCAACATAGAAAGATGATGCTTATCATGTTTTGACGTACATATTAAGGTGTCAGTGTTACCTTATGCATTGCCCTCTACTTGAAAATGAGTGCAGAACATCATGACAAAGCACATTAAAGCCCCTGTCACCAATGGCAGATCCACAGGGGGTATCGAGATGTCCTGACACCCCTCTTAATTTTTCAATGTATTCCCCTAAGAAGAAGACCTATTCCAGAAACAACCTTATTTACGAGTGTCTTTTTTGTATTGTCAAATGCACTGTCTTGAATCTGAAAACATGTGTGCTAATTTTTGGGGTGTTGACGTCTCTTGTTATGTGGGGTTTAACTGTCCCAAAACCAGCTCTGATTATGAGAGACGCCGTAGTGGAGGGCTCCGGAAATTTCGACCACCTGGGGTTCTTTAACGTGCACTGACATCGCACAGCACACGGGCCTCAACATTTCGCCTCCATCGAAATGCAGCCGCCGCAGCCGGGATTCGATCCCGCGACCTCTCTATATGCAGCTTTAGGTATCAGACCTGCCATAAGCTGTCCCAATCTCAGAAAAATTATTTATCCGTCCCTGCATGCTGCTTGTTTTGCATTGTTCTTCTAACATAAATAACTCGCTACAGTCTGTGGAAGTGTACAAAATTTCAAAACTTTGCGCTTCTGAAACTGACTTTATATGTGCACTTACTGCCCAGACTTATTGCAGGATGTATACTTAGTGCATACTAGAGTAATATTGGGCTTTTTCAAGGCTTACATCATTACTGAGTTATTTGTTGGTGGCACTAAATTGACCATAACTCTATGCCCTCATGCCCCCATTGATGTGACGTGCTCTTGATATTCAAAGGTGTGTGTGACAATGGAATTATCAAAGCCATTATGAAGACAATAAAAATTACAAATTACCTGTAATCATTATGTCATGACCAAGGCTACATCTTGGAACTTCTCAAGACATTCACATCTTGTAACACTCTTGGTAAAAAGTACTAGAATGGATTACTAATTACTCAACCAAAAAGAAACCTTTGATTTACACTGTTTCTCTTGTTGATGTTTACAGAAGTTTGAACTTGCCAAATACTAGTAGACATGCTGAGGCTGTCACTGTCATTTAGAGAAAATAATACCAGAGGGACGAATTTCACAGCAAATAGCTGATAAAGATGCATTGTGTGGTTTCCAGATTTACTTTCTGTACATACATAATCAGTACTACTGTTCAATTACCACCCTAACTTGTGCATTTGCCACCTGTACAAATGTGCAGTGTGGGAGTACAATGAATTGGGGTAGTACATGATGTTGTTTTGTTGTTAACGTCCCAAAACCAGCTCTGGTTATGAGAGACGCCGTAGTGGAGGGCTCCGGAAATTTCGACCACCTGGGGTTCTTTAACGTGCACTGACATCGCACAGGTAGTACATGATACAAAAGAGATTTTCTTTTGTATTTCAAGGTGCAGCTATTAAATGTTTTTAAACATATGTGCATGAAGGCTTACACGTTAGCAGGTCAGCATGCCGAGGTCAGCTGTCCACATATTTGCCTAAAATTGGATAGGTTTTCCACACTGTATCACACAGCAGTGAGTTGTAGAACTCCTATTCAATGAGTAAGACTGAAAATACTAAAATGTGTACAAATTATCTCTATTAAAATTTCGCTCCACTCAAACTACTGATGATTGCGTATCCATACAAACCTTCCACTGAGCACCAAGAGAAACAGGTGATGATGTACTCTTGCTAGCAGGAGACGTCATTTGGTCAACCTCCTTGTCTTTCATTTGCTTTCTGTTTCTCACTCTCTGCCCGTTTCTACTGGTCACATGGCCTCAACAGAGCAGTTTTAGCTTATTTACAAGCAATTGGTTGGGGGACATGGCTTTGTAGTTACCACAGCATGAAGGACCTGTATATGTAAACCTCTATATCCAATTTCTTTTCACCATTCCTTTTCCTCCCCTTCCTCAATGCACAGTAGCAGGCCACTGCAACCTGTAACTCAGGTTAAGCTCTCTGCCTTTTTTTTTTTGCAAAGAAACCTTGCTGTCTTTCTAATTGTTATATACAGTTTTCTGTTGCTCAAGATTGTGATAGCAACACGTTAGCATTGCATGGGATGCAGCAAAAGTTTATTTGAATGGAACTCACGTGAAACAGTAGTATGTGACCTTTCTTCATTTAGCTCAGGCCATTGCATCTCTATACTTTGCACTCACCCGCCCTGTGTGAATACTAGGGTGTGTGCACATACTGTTCATGCCAGCATCTCAACATAGGATGCTGTTTTTATTTGCTACAGAGCATGCCGAGTGTTGTGCAGGGGTGCGTTCATGCAGTTGCTTTGTTGTTTTGTGGACAAGGTGAACAGGTGCATTATAAAAGAGTAAGTGAAACATAAACTGTTCCCTGCATATCTCAGCACACGAAATTCAAGCAAAGGGGAGCATAAGCAATGTTCATGTGAAATTGTATGGTGTAGACTGGGCGACGTGGATATGTGTATACCATGGTACATTCAGTCAAATGATGCTTCACTATATTTGTCTTTTGTACTGACGTGTTTTCAGATGAAAAAATATGGTGAAGTGGTAAGCTGGAATGAGAGCTGTAAGGATGCTTAGATATTTACACACGTTTTTACACTATTCAACATGCACGCCCTAGTTGTTTCGTTATTACTGGTGATGAAATGTACTAGGTCTAGTGTACAGCATAGAAAATGACAAGGCACTTGGTGACAGAATGTGATAGGAACATTGGTAGTGCAGTATCTTGTGTTCCAATCATCTGAAGCCACTTGTGATCCTGATGATTTGTTGCAGTAAAGATTAGTAAAGATTATGAATAATTACGCACTCATTTGTTTGTGTTTTGTATGAATGGCTTCATATGAAGTTCTAGAAACCTGATATGTATGTTCACATTCAGTATGTGCTAATGCTGTGGTCAGCTGAAACTGAAGATAGTCAATAAAAGTACCTCAGTATCACATGTACTCATTCACATTTGACGTTTTGTTTGAACTGCAGCATTAAAATGTTGGGATAAAAATTCAGTGTGCGTAAACACTAAAGAATGCAAAACATCATCCTGCCTTACACCGAACACTGAATTTTGAATACTGGCATTTTAAACTGTTACACCTTATTACAGTGGTTCTCAGTTACTATCAAGGAATTTTTTTGAATGTCAGTATAAAATGGAGTTGGTGTCATGAGTTCCAGCATGGTGGTATAACAAGGTGCACCATTCAGAGGCTCTTTCAACAAAAGATTTTCAAGAATTACAGAAGGAAGATATTTCTTAAATGACCCATTATTCAAGCTGGCTGACAAAGGAGTGTGCAAAAATTCTGTAAATTTAGGGTAATTATGGATGAAAATATTAGTAATTTTCATGCATAATTCTTCCAAATTATGTATTAGTTACACAAATTTGGCAAAATGTTCTATTTTCGAGGTCTGCCATCTTATATTGAGTGCTTTGACACTGCACCTACTATTTCTCATGGAGACCACATTTACTCATAATGTTGCAAAACTATGTGGAACTGTATTGTATTTCATCTTTAATGTCAAATAAATTACAACGGAGTGACTTTTTGTTAAATTATTGATCTTCATTACATCCAGAAGTGACCGTAATTCAAGCTGATTTTTGCTAGGATAACTAGCGGATGAAAAAAAAATAATAAAAGTGCCTGTTACAGAAGTATTAGCCAAAACTCTTCGTATGCTATACTTCATTGTGGACACGCACTGCACTCAATAAAGCGTATTTTACATTGTGCTATAGGTAAATGCATGCATTGCTTGTTTTGCTAGGCTGTTTACTTCTACTTTTATTCCCCATCCTCAAGTGGTAAAGTAATTTTGAACAAGACCTCTGGCCTTAAGACAAAGGAAAAAAAAAATGTTCAGTGAGTGACAGAAAATGTTTCTTAGATCGATTGATCTTCCAAGTTTGTGTGTGCCAACTAGACTTTGTTAGGCTATCACATAGATGTCAATTTCACAATGAATATGTCAGTTATTCTATAAATATGGCACAATTTCTTCATATATGGGGGTGCATGGCTTCCTCAACTGAGGACACTGCCCAACAGGAGATGACCAAATCGTTTGCTCGTTAAATGTTTATTCATGTTCCCATGCAAGTGTCAAGGCTTGTCTTATTGTCTATGATTGCACACAACACCTATTTCCTAACTCTGCTTTTGTGAAAGTCACTGGGGAAGCTCAGTTATCTGCAACATCCTGATGGAGTTGTGACTGTTTATCAGCCAGTTGGAAAAATCAGGCACATGCTGAATTTGAATCTGTTGTATTAATGTTTAATAATGCCAATCATATCTGTATGTCATAACAATGCAACATTATTGTTACTAGTGAAATTTATCTGAAGTTGTACAGGACTGGAATAGAAGGCACATCATTTACATGTATTCAAAGCTTGTGTAAAGTTCTATGCACTGAAATTAGAAGTTCATGCAGACTGAAATGCTGTTTCCTTCAATCATTTCTAATGGAGTTGCATTATGCTAGCTGTCGCAGACTTGCTTTACTTTCGATCTGTGCATATAAATACAACTTTTGAGAAGCGAAATTTATTAAAATGTGGTTAGTGGCATTCAATGCACGACATACTCGGTGATGCCATCATTATTTACTGTGCAGTGTGCAGTTATTGCATGTTTTTATTTTTATTACAAATTATTCTTCAGACTTTAGAACTTGTGCTTGTCCACAGTCAAGTATTGAATATTCTGCTGCCACATGACTAGCATATATAGCCATTTTCTTGACCCTATAAAAAGAAGAAAACATACAGAACTAAAAGAATGATGATGGTGTTTTTGCTTGTACTGCAACATGGTCACAGTTAAATGTTCAGAAGTTCTTGCATGTCGGCACAAATTCAAGAGTAGCATATGTCTGTACAATGGAACAGTAGTGTAAAAGCTGGGCTTATGCGGAAGTCGCGATGTCGCGGCAATTTCATGTTACCACTTCGCACATGCCACATAAAAATAAATTCTAAGTTGCAGCTGCGTAATTTGGAAATACATCTGATATAATCATATATTGCTGCTAAATTGAATAAGTTTCTATGGGTGCTCTGTTTCCAACTGTTTAACGCTTGATGCACGTGTGCGTGTAACTTAGTACAAATATCATCCTAATATTAAATGTGCAGCTACAGTTAGCTAATTGCTTGGTGTAATGCTGCAAGGTCACGGGTTCGAATCTCGACAGTGGAAACGTAATTCCGGCGTTGGCGGAATTGAGATACAATCGTTTGCGGAATAGGTGCACAGTAGAAACGGATGCCAGGCCCACCATTATGCGGACGAAACGGTCAGGCGAGACAAATTAAGAAAAAATTAAACCGAGCTATTATTCGACACTTAAGACATTTACCATCATTACGACAATTTACAATAATTTACACGTTCTTGAAACATTACGTAAGTGGCGAACGCATCTCGTCCGGAAGAACTGACAAAAAAATTATAAAAAGAAGGACCCGTTATATTTCGAGATTGTCGATATGTTGTCGATGCACTGAGATGGACGATTAGCCGTATTAACAATAGGGTTCTCTATTAAGACACTTCAATGATGCGCGTAATGCACTGTTCCACGACTGTGCTAACGAGGAAAATAAATTCACGAGAGCTACTGCGGTGCAGTGTAGAGAGGCGCTTAATTTATGCCTACAAGGTCAAGAGCGGAGCGCACGCACTCTCGGTGCGGAACGCGCCCCCTACGAAAGGAAACAAAAACGCCGTCCGATCCGAGAAGCGGGAGCGAAAAGCCTTCCTCTCTCCAGAATCTCTTGTCGCCGTGGGCGGCGGCCATTTTGCTGGATGTTGGCCTTGTTTTTTGCTGCTCTCCAGCCGCGGCGTCTGGCCGCTAACCAGCACAAACCTAAGAAAGTGTAACCAGTGGAGTAGCCATCCCCGGCGAGAGGAACCGCTGCTTGAGGCTTCGAGGCGCGACCGCGCGTTGCCGCTGACCGATACCGTGTCCGTCGCGGCTGGAATAGCCGTCGCGCCGGAGAGACTGTCCGTCACCTGAGCCGGCGGCTACTCGGCACCCAACGAAGCATCGGCGCCCCCCAGGCGGTCAGACAATCAAGTGAAAGCGGTGCTTGTGCAACGTAGGATTTAGGATTTGTGCCGGCGAGTACGCCACGGACTTCATCTGTGCGCACGATTCTGACCTGGGATAATCGAGGTCGGCTAAGCCTAAATGTGTTGACTTTTGATCTGGATGCCGGCGGCGAGCAGATGGAGGTAAGCGGCCACTTTCCTGACTCTGGGGTCACCGTCGCTCAAATGATGTCCAGCGCCGCGCTCTCGTTGCATTCAAAGCGTTGCGTTTGCCAGCCGCTCGCGAGGCTGCTGCAGCTCTAGCTATCGGCGCAACGGAATTGGCAATCCTTTTCATTTTTTTTTTTTCCGTGCGGTCGAAATATTGGAGTGCGAAGGGAACGTGGGTTTTGGTTCTCTTTTCTACACTCCTCTTTCGCTTAAAACAGCTGAGCGGAGCTCTCCGTACTTTAAAAAATGCGGTGTGTGCGCACAGATATGCAGTGCGCCTCTACTGAGAAGAAAAAAAAAGCGAAAGCTCGTGATAGGCGAAACAATAGTCGGATCGCCATGTTTGTCTTTGCTTGTTTTTTGTGGATGTTTGCTTTTCATGTTCGCACGTCTCGCCGGTCCTGAGGAGGCGGCGCTAGGAGTGGGGGAGGGGCGCTGGAGGGGGAATTAGTAGTCATTGCAATTGGCGACGAGAACTTCGATCGAAAAAGACTGCGGATCGAAGACTGCGGCGGCGCTGGCGCTTTCGAAACCGACATAAAAAGAGTTTTGTGTTTCCGTCACAGGCGGATAGCTCGCGGTCACGTTCGTGGGCCTGATTGTCATTCGTAGTGTGTCGTTCGTCGCGCGGCCGCAGTAGTTTCTCACCGCCCATAGCAATAATTAATACGATTCTTGCGGACGAAGCGTTTACGAGACATAGCGAAATTGGCGATCTTACAGTGATGTTAAGCGCTTCGTTTATTTTCATAAGATAGCCGCAAGATTGTTATGAAGATGGGAGCAATGAGAGCTCATTGTGTGTTGCGCGAGGAAATGGGTAGGTGTCGCCATCTACTCGTGCGTGGTACGGCGCCTCCTGATAGCGATAGGCTTGTTGAATGTGTATGCATTTGACGACGGCGGGAGGTGTGTGGGGGAGGAGAGGGGATGAACTCGCCGGCTCCATTGGCATGGCTTGGGACATGTCTGCACTTGGGAGAAGGAAGGAGCCCAGGCAGGGGGAGCGAAGCAGTGCTGACTTCACCCTCGCTTCGCCTTCTCCCTTTCCTTCTGATTTCTTTTTTTGTCGTGTACAGGCGCTCTCCCTTCTCGGCATCTCTTTGTTCGGTGCGATCCATGTGTTCTAAACCCAGCAGCTGTCGGAGTTGTACGTCTGCATTGAGTGGATGCGCTAAGAGGTTCCAGGCCATTGTTTTAAGAGTCAACGTTACGTGTCGGTGCCCAGGCGCGCCAATCGCTGCTTTCCAAGCAAGCAGTCGATACGATCACG
Organism: Hyalomma asiaticum; assembly: GCA_013339685.2. Taxonomy (NCBI): domain Eukaryota; kingdom Metazoa; phylum Arthropoda; class Arachnida; order Ixodida; family Ixodidae; genus Hyalomma; species Hyalomma asiaticum. Next base: position 144,456,461 of record CM023482.1, read on the forward strand.
CCGTACCGTATCTCTAAGAAACGAGATTAGGGTATAGCAGACGAAATTCTATTCAATTAAGGATACGGGCTAGTTTTGGTGCCCCGACCATGTTTTCCCCCATGCATCGCAGTACATCCTACGGTTGTAATGCGTGGTGCACGTAGCAGACCACCGCGAAGGGGAAAAAATAAAAAAGGATTGCGCAATAAAAACAAAACAAAAATGTTCTCCCGCGGCGGCGTTGTCCATCGCCGTCGTCGCAAGGCAGCTAGGTAGCAAAGAGAAAGAAGGGGCGGCAGACGAAAACCCGAGACGGTAATTAACGAAAAGTTCGCCATTTTGAAAACGACACGGCGCGTTGGGGCGCGATTGGGGTTCCGATTTGTTATTTTTTTCGCACATCTGTAGCTCTCTTTGAAAGTTACTGTTGTGAGTGCAGTGTGGTGAAAAATGTGAGCTATCCGCAGAAGCGAGCGGGCCAGCCCGTTCCGGAGAGTCCGGCCGACGGAGCCCCATCCAAGTAAGCCGATGGCTGCGATGCCTTTAATTGAAAGGTCGGCTCGTCAGCTAATTGTTTTGTTGAACGTATTCTGCCGATTTCTTCGTCGTTTCCCACTTTTGTGGTGTGCTACGAGGTCACTTCGAATGGTTCGTCTACTCTTTGACATCGCTTTAATGTTTTGGCGCGCTGAGGCCGTCCGTGCGGCCGTTTTTCTACGCGAAGTGCTAGGGCGCTGATAGAAATGACCGGTCGGGTCAGCGACCGAAGGCGCCTTGCCGTCCGCACGGGCTTGCGTTGTTGTCAAGATTTCAGATTTTTCACGCGACTTTTCCGATGTGCTCATAATAGCTGGTGCTGGTGGGCGCGAGTGACGGCGCCTGTCTTCTACCAAGCGCTGTTTCGCTTTGAAAGCAGGCCCCGTACTACATTTCACGTCAGCAGTGCGCCGGTTCACGTTTCCTCCGTTCTGCAGAACTTCAGCGCCGAAATATGCGTGCGTGTCGTCACCCAGCGACAATGAGTCACGGGCTGCATTTGCATCCACAATGAACAGTTCGTGATGTCAACGACTGCAGTAAATGTTTCAGGGTCACATGGCCGCTCTAAAGCCCCCTTCGATTCTTTCTATTCAGTTTTCAGGCGCCGTTCGAGCGTTTACGATCCATTCAGCGCAGTCTTGACTTTGCTTCTGTAAACACAATGTTCATGTATGGTGAGCACGACAGGGAAGGAAATAAACATCTGGCAACTGCCCGTCGTGAAGGAATCCAGAAGTAGCAGTGTCATCTCGTTTCCTCCGCCGACCGCATTATTTGTCCGCCCTTTTATTTCTAGGACGCGCGACGCTGGTAGCTGCGCGCGCGGCAGCGGACTGCGCGAAGCGAGCACTGTGGTCGTCGTGTTTTTGTCTCTCAGGCCGTCGCATCCACCGGCGACGTTTGCCCAACACGCTTGGGCGTAGTGCGTGACCTACAATTCGCGCAGGCCGCCGATTCGTTGCAGTTTCAACGCCGCACGGACACGGCGGAGGCCGCGTTTGCTGCTTGAGCGAGTACGGTTCGCACTGCTGGTTGCACTTCCGCCGACGCGAGTTGCTCCAAAGGGACGCGCGATCGTTGTGCGGCCACATCGCGACACAGATCAGTCGTCACTCGCAACGACGGGATCCATGCGGTCGACAGTTGTCGGGAGTAGTAAACACACCGCTTCTAATCTGTGACGGCTGCTAAAGGTTCGCGTGCCAGTGGTCTGTTGTATGAAGCCCCCAGCGCGGGGTGTGACATATGCGGACATGCATATACAGCTGTCGTTTTGCATCACCCCGTTGCTAGCCGCCATACCGCCACGGGATCTATTAGATGAGTGATGATGATAATGGTCGTGTTCGCCTCAAAAGGCCATGGACTGATTTTAAGTTTCTCGCCGTTATACTTGCTGTCAACCTTTGTTTTTATCAAGTTCTAAGCGACTGCTGTATCAATTCACCGACACTCGAGAGCTAGCCGAGATACAGCGGCTTCAGGAACACAGACCGTGTTTGTGCCTACCTCCCAATAAGTTTTCAAACATTATGGCATGAGTGCCCCAATCTGCTGCACTACTTTTTGTTGCATGTCATGGTAGTACTTGTTTCTGAGTAAACCATTTATAGCTTCATGCTCCAATGCAGCTTTCCGAAGCCTAGGTAGCTGTGTACACATATCCCTGAAGTTGCATAGAACACTTTTTAAAATCTTTGTTTCTGGTTTGTAGTTATTCACCAAGCTTTTGGTGTGGTCATTCTGTTGCCAACATCTTTTTGCAAGTAGGATGGGAGAGTCAGTGGCTCAGTTAGCATGCTACATTGCTTTCTCATGCATAACTGAATTGCTTTTTAACGTTACATATACTGATTAGTGCCCAGTGCAGCTATGTGGGCACTTGCCACTTACATGTCTGTTCTGGGCACAGATGTAGTACTGTGTGTAACAAGATGAGTGCAGGCATCTTGCTCTTGGTGCAGTGTTAATGTTTGACATTCCAAGCGCCTATTGTTGACTCAGTGCTGTCAAAATCAGTTACTATGATTTGTCCATGTTGCCCAATTTCATAAAACCTATAATTGTAGATCCGTGCCCTAGCCCTTAGATGGTTGCAAAGTTTGTTTCTTCATCTGCTAATCTTATCCTTATCTGTCAAGCCCCTTTGTGTGACTTGGTGACAGCAGGATACGTCACATTAGCAGTTGGCGTTGTGCCTGCTGGCTCTTAGCTGCCCAGCCTGTGTACTTGAGTTGGTTATGACCAACATTGAGAGCTACAGGACGCCTTAGGGAGTTTTAATTGAGGACCCAAGGAAAAGCTTCTTTATTAATCCTATGCGTTTTCCAGGCGAAGGATTAGCAGCGCACAATGAATATGAAGTTATCTCTTAAACACAAAACGGACTCTTCCTTTCAATTGATTGTGAAGAGCCATAGATTTTTTTGCATTTTATGCTGGTTCCCAGCTTGATGATACAGGACGTAGTGAATTCAATGTTCTTGAACATTATCAGAGATGCGAGAGCCATTTCTTGATCACGTAATGGTAATTGACATGGCCTTCTGCATTTGTTGCATCCATTTGTAGTGTCGTCTATTTATTCTCGCATGCCTGCGAAATGCTGACTGGAAAGAACATGAACAAAATTGTTGGTTTTAATTACTATAACACCTGCAGGACCTTCATAGCATGTTACTGCCAGAAACGTATTCATTGTGCTTGTACAAGGAAGCAGTGGTGTACTGGTCAAGGAAGGAAAAATAGAAAGTCTGAATTCTCACATTTCTGGTTCTCCTATTGTGCACTTGCATAAATATGTGCAGCACCTTTGAATTGAGTAACCTGTGCTTGAAGAGTGAAAGCTTGTCCTTTTTGTAATGACCTACAATTTCAATTTGCTAGAAGCCATATTGCAAATCATGCTCCCACCTAGTTTGTGCAACAGCTGCGCTGCTTTTCAAACTTTCTGTGCTCAATAGCATTTCGGCCTTTGTTTAGTGTCCCTAGAACTGCACAAATATAATACACCTTTTATTAGTCGCTTACCACACTTTGCCCGACAGGCTGGCTTGGCAGTTGTCATGAAACAGCAGGTGCTTGGTAACTATTGTCTGGGAAACGTGGCTGACAAGGTCACATGCATAGCTGATTAGTGCTGTAAGACTGTTTTACCATACTGTTAACCAGGCATGGTCCTTGATATATATTTAGTATCTCATAGTTCATCAAATAATGTCTGTGACCAGTTGTATCAAATACCTGTAGTCTTGTAATATGACTGCAACAGAGAGTCTTCTGATAATTAGCCATAAGTTTTTCGTCATTTTTGGAAAGCATTAGGGTAAAAGAACAGATGGGGGTTCGTCGACATACCCAGTGTTAAGAAGAAAAAAATGGACATGGGCAGGCCACGTGATGAGGAGGCTAGATAATCGGTGGGTAGATACCAAGAGAGAGGGTAAGCATAGCCGTGGAAGACAGGGAGTAAGATGGGGGGATGGAATTAAGAAATTTGCAGGCATCAAATGGAATCAGCTTGCGCAGGACATGCAAAGATGGAGAGGATTGGGAGAGGCCTTCGTACTGCAGTGGACATAAGATAGGCTGATGATGATGGTGGTTGATGTGAACGTGTTCCTGCTGCTTCCCATAAAGTGAAAATTTGTGTTTTTAGTTGTGCAGACTGTATGGATGGTATAAAGACTGGCATACCAAAACCTGGCTTAGTAAGGTTGTCAGAAAGTGAACACTATGTATTGTTTGGGAGAATGAAACAATGCAATGCTATTTGTTTTAGAGCAGTAGTTTAGATTTGTGACAAGGGTGTTACATTCTTGTCAAGTGCTTGTGTCATCTTTCAGATAGCCTAATAATTGTCGGGGTTTTACACGCTAAAACCCGATATTATTTTGAGGCACACCAGTGGCGGACTCTGGATTAATTTTGACCACCGGAGATTCTGTAACATGAACTTAAGTCTAGCTACACCGATGTTTACATCGTGCCCGGATCGAAATGCGGCCAGTGTGGCCGGGAGCATAACCTGCGACCTTGAACTTAACAAGCCGCTAAGCTTTCACAATGGGTTCTTTCATACACCTGATCTTGGAATTGACAGTAGCAGTAGGGTAGATAAATGTCATGCTCAAGTTGCATAACATTGAAATGCCATTTTTTACGGGAGCTGATTGCACACTATAGATAGTTGTGCACCTTAAGTTGTCTTTCTTTTTTGTCTCACAATGATGGTTATTACCTGGCTTGATTGAGTTTTGTTCCTCTGAAAATGCGGTATTGCTGCGTTTTTATTGAAAACTGCCATGTCATGTTGATAGTGCGCTCACTGTTCTAAATGTGGGAGTGCAGGAGAGAAGCACATGAGTTGCCGCTACTGCATGGAAGGAAGACGTGCCAAAGGACGCAACAGTTGTTAAACAGCTGTTTACAACTATGTTCCAGATGTTTACAAGCAGAAGGCTGGTTATTTGGTCGAGATGCGTTCTTGAACTATATATATTCAGTGCCACACTACATGTAGTTCAGGTTTAAGAGGCACAGTTATCAAGAAAATGTATTTACTAGTTAAGTGGTTCAATCGTAGCATAGCATAAGTCAGAATCTGGCAACTGTGCTACTTTTTAGTGCACTGCTTCAATTTCTGACCTAGCCAGACCTGTGGAACTTTGTTTTAATTGTCTGTGTTAGCTTGTGTATGTGCACATAATTATCAGAATTGCACATACAAGACACTAGAACTTGCTTTAAACTGCCTTTACAAAAAGAACACTAAGCATTTTTGGCACACTTGAGCTTGGGGACGGTGCTGTGGTCATTTTTCTGTATTGTTTAGCACATTTAAAGAAACCCTGATATGTATACACAGAAGCATAGCTTTATTAATAATTATGCTTCCTCAATACTAAAGAAAATGTGCTCTTTCTATGGAAGAAAACTAAAAGACAAATTAAAGGAGGGCAGACATGGCAGTTGTGCACTGAATAACAAGCTCATGACAGGCAGTGTGGTAACGGCACAAGGGTAAATAGCGATGGAAGTGCGAAGAACTTTCGTTGAGTTGGTGTAGTAGAAATACCAGTAGAACGAGAATGTTTCACACATGCTTATACAGATGTGTAAGGAATGATTTCTAAAATATGAAAGGCAATTGTGCCCAGTCCTGCAGTGGCCACAATGAACTTACCCCACTTTCCACATTATTTTACATTAAAGCCACAAGGCCAAACGTATTCATACAGCTTTGCTGGTTGCTTTCAAATCTTGCATTAGCAGCAGGCTGTTGCGTGGCTTTGGTTTTGCCAAGCTTCTCGCACTGGAGCACATTTTCCTGTTTCAAATTTCAAATGGAGTATTTTCCTGCTTCAAATTTTCCTTGTATCTTTCACTGTTGTTGTTGCTCTTAAAACGAAATTCTCTGAGAATAAAGAGCTATGTGTTTAGTTATTATTTTCATTAAAACAAAATGAAATGCTCTTAACCCTAAATGTAGTGAAGTTCTGAGAATTGTTTTGTGTGGTGGTGCACTATTGTGAAAGGGAGGTTATTGTTTGTTGAGACTCGTTTTTGTACTATTATGTGAGCCCAGCGCGTTTTTCTGATTACATAATAAGGGATATGTCAACCTCATTAAAGTAGGTTTTGTACGTTGTGAAGTTTGACGTCGCGGGATTGGATTCTGGCAACTGGGAGTGCATTATCATAGTAAAGATGCAAAAAACAGCTGTATACCTAGATCTAGGTGCACATTAAAAAATCCCAGGTGGTGATCAAAAATTACTCCGGAGCCCTCCATTACACGGTGTACCTCATATCATAGATATTTTGCATGTAAAACACCATAAATTATTATCATGTATGCTTTTACCTGAGTAAAGGGTCTTGAACTTACTTGCTAATTACATTACATCTAGATATACCCTGTCTTAGTTAATGTACAGAGTTTATCTAGGGTTCTTTTAATTTGCCATTATGGTACGTATGTTTTTACAAAGCACCACCAGAGACAAAGCTGAGGGTAGGACAGAAGACGACATTTGTTAATATTCATATGGGCTTTTCTCTTTCCATTTGTGTGTGCTGTAGACAGCTTGTAAATATATTGTAGGTCCTCTGTTCTCCTTCTAACATGAAATATGTTTTGTTGTGTGCATGTGTTTAAGGTTGGTGGGCTACGCAGTTTTCCACTATAACTTATGCTGCTTTTAAGTTGAGGAAATTTTTGGCTAGGAGCAGCATGCCACAAAACTTTGTTCGGTGAACAGCATAAGCTTGAACAAGTGGACAAATCTCACTCGCTTATATTGCTCATCAGCTGTGCATCATGAGTATCGGAATGGTTCCAGTAGTTGGCTGACTGTTAATGCACGGATTTCCCCGTAGGTAGCTTAACAGCTTAACAGGCGTTGCCTAATAAAGTCTGTGTTTGTTGTTTGTGCAGGGTGCTGGCATGGCGGCAGCTGTTCACTGCTAAGAAAAGCAACTGCTGGCATTAGGCTAGAATCATGGAGACCAACCCATTTTTTCGAGGGCTCATTGGCCAAGCTCTTCCACGACCTCTTCTCAGGCCGCCACCTGAGCCAAGGTAGGTTGCATTTCTGGACTGGTTGTTTGGGAATGATGTTAAGGCATCACAAGTCCTTGTAGCACATAAACAAACAAACAAGCACAGTAAAAACACTGCAGATACAGGGGCACTAGATGTCTGCCATATTTTCACTGCCCTTGTTTGTCTATGTGTTACAAAATTTTATGACGCATTTCTGGTTCATTTGGGCTCATTTATTCTTAGTCAAGCATTATGTGGTTCCCTTGGCTGTTTCCCACATAGCGGCTGGCACTGAGGTGTGTGCTGCGAGGTACGTCGTGATACTCGGGACTGTCCCTCGGGCTGAGGAGGCAGGACTAATGCTGTGACGTTTCACACATGGCAATACCTCTTTGAGAGCCATGGCCATTGCCATGCTTGGTCCAGAGTGACATGTGGTGTGCGCTGGCGATGTGAGTGCCTCATTCAACTATCTCCGAAACAGCAGCCTACATGCTGCCCAAACAGTCAGCAGTAGACTGGAAAGAGCTGGGCTAGAAGTGTGTGTGCCCGTGGTTTGTGCCTCGGCGCAGTGAAGGTTAGGGTGCAGGTTGTAGGGTTCCTAACTGCGATCTTGCTGCTAGCTACATCGTGCCATGGTGTTCAAGCACTCAACGAGCATAGAATGGGGCCGTTGCCGTGCACTGCTGCACTGCCACGTACGTCAGCCCAGGCACGTCTCGAGGAAGGCGGTGCGCACAGCGAAGGAGAAGAACTTTAGGCATCACTCTCCTAGCATGGTATTTTAATAACATGTGAGTAATTCAAAAAACAGGTTGAATGAAATATAAACAAAGGACAGTAGTAATCAATAAATCAATACAACGCAAACACACACCTAAAGACCATGCAGGGGGAGAGCCACCTAACCCTCGGCCAGTGCACCTGCGACCGCGTGCCCCCAGAAAAGGAGAAAAGAAGGAAATAGACATACAGTAAGAGATGAGTGCCGATTGCAGGCTACCGCCACTGGTCACTGATGCCCGAAATGGTGCGTGAGCAGGCCGACGATCTCTTTGGGCGGAGGGTCACAGAAGAATGTATGCGCCATTTCGGGTCCCAGCGAGTTCTTTGTGAGAATCTCCAAACGCGCAAACCCACGTAATCATCTTCGAGCCAAAACCTGCCTGCTGTCCAATCGCGGAGTGGTCAAAGCCCACGTGGGCAAAGTAGGTGGCCATTGACAGTGACGCGCCGCTGCTCCGATCCAGCTGGGAGAAGGGGACGTGAAGGCATTCAGAGGAAAACGGCGTCATGCAGGACACGCGCCGCCCAGATCCCCACAAGGTGTCGGTGCGCATGAAGGGTTCTGTGTGGTTTAACTTCTCAGTGTGTGCTTCTAATAAATCTTTTTTTAAGTATTGCATCGGTGGCTACATTAAATTGCTTGGGACATACAGCTCGAACCCCTGCACTTTATGCATGCCTTGTCTCCATGATTATACGGAAAACTTCCAGATTTCGGCCATGTGTTCTTGTACGGTTTATAGGAAGATCTTCCGGAAATCTCCGATTGTTCTGATTTGCAGAAAGGGGCCCCTCACTGAGCATACACCCAGCTTTGTTGTCTTTCGTTAGTGTTAGTTTAAGGACCAAGCAATGGAACAATTTACACATCAATGTTGCACTTATTACTGACTCCTCATTTCAAGGAAGCAATTCCTGGTGTACCCATGATAATCCACCAGTTGCTGTGTTATGTGTTATGTCTTTGCCCTGGGACTTTTCAGGCATTCAAATTAATGAAAGTACATCTTGATGTGGTGCAAGAAGACGCAGGACCAAGAAAGAGGACAAAGTCCAGTGTCTTCTTGCGCCACATTGAAGATGAATATGTGCCAACTAGCCCAATGTTCTTTATTACTTAATGGGAAAGATTTCTTCCATATTCATTGCACCAGCCATGATATGTGTCAAAGTACTGTCGTACCCTAGAGTTGGGGCTTCTGCATTCTTTCTGTAATTTAGACATTCTAGCAATAAGCAGCTCTGTGACAATTACTGTTGCCCTTTGTGGTGAACTGCTGCTTATTTAACAGCTCTCAGTGTTGCTTTGTTGTACATGGGCCTTATTCTTGAAAGCATTCACTGCAGTGGTTCTCATGAACTGCCATTGTCATTTAGATACAGTTTAAGCACTGACAATGTACACAAAACATGCTTCGCTATTGCATTTTCCTAATCCATGCATTGAAGAAATTATATGGCCCCTTTTAAGAGATTTCGGACAGCATAGCATTTTGACGTTTTGTTTCATATGTGGTGTTAGAATGAAGTGTCCCAACTGCTCACATATGCCTTCCGATGCAGGAGACGCCATGAACGACCTGAGCCCTCTGCCATTGCTTTGGACACAATGGAAGTTGAAGATCTTTCCATCAAGTGAGTGTGTGCTTCCTGTTTCAGACATTGTTATTGCCAAAGTTTTGTTTTCTCTTTCATTTCCTATTTGCACATTCGCACATGTGTATGGTACAATTTTCACGCGTGAATCTTGTGTGATCATTTTGTCCTGGCCTGTTGGGCTTGTTCCAGGAGGTGATGTCTGAAACTATGCCTTAGTCACACCCATAAGCAATAATGGCTAACCTCAAAGACTATGCTTTTGCTGATAGCATGTGCTGCAAGCAGTTTCAGGCTTGAAAAGCCTGTCATTTTTGCCATTTTTTGGGCAACACCTATGAAACAAGGCAGTATTTCAGACATGGAAATTTCCCTTGTTGTGAGGATTCACTGTAGATATATTCATCTTGGCTTTCTTTTTTTTTTTATATAGGAAAATAAGCTTTACTTAATGATTACAGCACGTTTCTCTCTTTTTTTTTTCTGGGGTGCATCAATCACTAAATGTTAATATAAGCCTCGCATCTCTGGTTATGTGTTCAGGAAAGAGCCTGTGCCAGCAGTGGTGCCCATGCCAGCAGCACCATTGCCTGAAGTGGTACGCAGCTCAGGAGGGCGGCGCAAGGCAGGCTTGGGCCCCCAGCGCCTCGGCCCCGATGACGTCATTGTGCTCTCGGATGAGGAGAATGGCCGCCTCAATGGGCACCGGCTCGTCAACGGAGCCACTGGTAGCAGTGGCTGGCAGATGCAGCCTCCACCGCAGCCTCCCCAGACACCTCTTTCCCAGCAGGAGCTCGCTGCACGCAGGGCACTGGTACGAAGCCTGCGCCAGGAGTTGCGCAACGAGGAGATGAAGCTGGTGCTGCTTAAGAAGGTCAGTGTGCCTTTATGCAAACCCCTATGTGCTCTCCTAGTACCAACACGGTTGCAGTCAGCAGTTCCAGAAACCTGCTACTACTTACTAACAGAAATCTGCTTTCGGGTTTACCTGACCAAGTACCACTGCCACCACCACATTTGCATGTTACCTTAATCTTGAACACATTGGTCGTTATGAAGAGCTCACGATAATGCAGGAAAGTCAAGTGATTCTGACCTTCTCTTCGTTGCTGCGCACTGTACCTGCACGCCTGTTGTGCAGTCCAGTACTGCTGCAAGCCTTAAAGAATATCTTTGTGCAAATGGAGTGTCAGAAGTACAGAAGCACATTTTATTTTTTTATTTTTTTCAAAAGTTAGAAAGAAAAGTTGCGTGCCAGGGGGGGGGGTGGCCTTCAATGTACTGGTCGCAAGGCAAAGTGGAAGCTTAATGCTTGTCTGGCCTGCAGTCAGTTGCATAAACAGTCCCTCACTGCAGAATTGAGTAAGCGCAATAAGTCGAGTTTATGGCAGAGTTATGGCTGTTGCACGTGAGACATGTTTGAATAGATGTGCATTTTATTTAATTAGGAACTAATATGCAGAAATGCTAGTGCATTTAGCATATCTTGCCTGACCTAACAGAGGTGGTGGAGCGGTTGTACCATCCCGGCAACACTCCATTATTCACACTATCCAAACTTTCGTCAGAGACCTGTCACCTTTAACAGTGCCACCAGTAAAAGCGCAGATATTCTTATTTTTTGCAAATCGGGTGCATAGCTAACTTCAGAAATATGCATGTAGTTTATTACTCCTGGAAAAGCTTTTTATTAAGTCCCATGAGTGGTTTGTAAAGTTTGCTAAATATGGCACACATTAAAAAGGGAAATGCTTAGAAAGCATGGCTTGTTTTGCAGTTGGTGCCACCCTGCCCGTTAGTCTGAGTGCAGTGTTCATTTTATGCTTTAGGTGCGTCAGAGTCAACTGCTGCAAAGGCCAGAGCCAGCACGGCCTGCGCCACCAGCAGTGCCGCCCAGCATGCCCTCAGCCCGGCAATCAACAGTGGTCCCAACTGCGGCACCTCCCTTGGCACCCCCACCTCGAAGTGCCCCAACTGTGGTGGCCAACCCAGGCCAGAGCCTCGGAGCTTCGGGCAAGATGGCACTGAGCAACCATCACCACCACCATCACCACCATCACCATCATCACCACCACCACCAGCAACAGCAACACCACCAACAGCAGCAGCCACCACAGACACATCAGGGGTCCAATAGCCGAGCCACACCAGACCTGGTCGGTGTCAATGCCAGGGTGAGTACAGGCAGCAAAGGCTACCAATTCCTAAAGACAGTTTTCCGTCTCCCTCTCTCTCATTTTATCTGACGTGTGGTGAAGCTGTGATTGACTGTTCCTAAGTCATCAGACAATTTTGTAAAAGTGAAATATCAGAGATGCCCATGGTAGTAAGTCAAGTCCATCCCTCATCCTGAAAGAATCTTGACTGGTCTTTCAATTCAAGAATTGATCTGTTAGCCCAATGCGTTCTTAGTGGGCTAATTCAGATTAGACTAAATACTGCATTTATTTGAATATAAGGAGGTCACTAATACCAGGTGAGAGGAGAGTTGAAATAGTCAAGAAAAAGAAAAGGTTTGCACACTAACAGTGAAAGCTTGTTAATTTCGATTTCACGGGACCGGGAAAAATGTAAGAAATAACCGAATATCCAAGTTACAAAGTAAATTATCGAGAGGACCAAGAAAACAGTGAGCAAGTATGTGCAGCAATGTTGCACTTTTATTTTATGAATAAGCAAATACTGTTGTTTTGCATAAGGGCTATGTAAGACTCCATTCTCATATTCCGACTTCCATTTTATGGCGACCACGGCACGAGACGCCATGCCCCGCCCCATGTTTCAATTCAGCTGACAAAGTGCCATTCAACACCACCTGTCTTTTTCTCTCTAAGTGCACATGTCACAGACGTTTCACCTCTAACCTGATCGACGAAATTGATTGCGACTGTAGTGGGCAAGTTTGATGACAGCATGCGGATTGCAGAGCACAATCACTTTTCGTCACCAGCTTCCGCCATGTAACCATGGTCACCAGCGATGCAATCATACGCACCGTCTGTACAGTTACGGAGACATGCAAGACCTGTGCGCAGTCGAAATGAAACTACCGAGCACTGAATCTGCATGGCACATTGGGTCACTCGTGACCGAAGTTGCTGGCAATGCGATTCATGGATAGTGTCGATCATGGATGGCGAGTTGCAGTTATGAAGGTATCCAGCAAATGCGGAAGGGCTGCTTGCTGCAGCTGCTTTTTAACAAGCTGTGGCTGGTAAGTGATTGCATCGCCCTTATGCAGTTATGTTCGCAGAGTAACAACTAAATTAGTTCACCAAAGCTGCTGCGAGGTGACTTCTTGATTGCTAACAATGTGGTCATGAACGGTTGCGATGCTTTTTTGAAATCACGTGACCAGCTCTGTGTTATATGCGGTGGCAGTCATGGAGCAAAGTAGCTTTTCCATCGTTCTCGCATGGTTGACACAGATTCCGATGGCAATTGACACTGTGCTGCCTCGTTTCATTTGGACGCTCATGCCTTTATCACTTTTTACTTCTCGCATTTGAGGCAATTGGGGCTCAGTGCTCTTCGGCAGTTGACTGAATCAACCTAGGTGTGGCCGAATACAGCTGAGTTACCAAGCCTTTGGCGCCATTAAATGATGCATATGCTTGCTGGGGCCAGAGAACAAGTCTTGTATTATCCGATATTCCCCTTGTTAACAGCAGACCTTCATAGTAAAGATTTTTGTCTGTTGTCAAAAGAAGTATGTACCATCCAATTATCGTGGCAACAGACTTTATGTAAACATTAAATGCATCTGTCATAACTAGAGGGAATCATGTTTATTCCTTTCCATTAGTGTATATATGGATTAGTGTACATATAATATAGTCATAAGAACATGTTATTCCTTTTCAAGTTTTCTCAACGAAGCTTCTCAGCTTCAACTATGCTGTGCAGCATACAATTTGGACTTAAACTGCCTCCTCTCCATCATTACGAGTCTATTTTCTTCATCTACTGCCATGGCATCTCGCTTTGTCGATCCCGCTGGTGTTGTTCCTGTCTTGAAGCTATGCCAAGTGAAGTTTGAAGCTATTGAAATTTGGGGTGTCTGTGGAACAGAAGTCTGCTGTAAAGGAGTGCTGACCAGCTTTCTGGCCTTACATTTAGTCCATTACATCTGAATTTACAGTAAAACCTTGCTAATTCGATTTCGGATAAATTGAAATTTCGGTTAATTTGAAGAATTTGAGCGGTCCCGTGATTTCAATGCAAATTCTACCAGATTATTTGAATAGCCCTCCAGGCTCCATCCTGATAATTCATGATTCCCACCGGGAGTAGTGTACGTGAAACAGCCTCCCGGCGACGCATATCGTGGAGGTCATGGTGGCTGGTTGAGCGACGTGGTCGTGTTCGGCTTTGCCACGGCCTTCCAGCGACCCGCAGGCTGCCGGAGCACCCAGCCACAGCGCGTCTGTCTTCCTTTTTTTCCCGCCAGCTAGGCGGCGCGACGGTGGGCAGCGCAGAGCTTTACGGCGCACTTCTGGTGCGTTCAGTTTTGCAACATTCCGAGTCCAGAACGTTTGCCCATGACGTTTCCTGTCAGCACCGGAAACCAGTGGGTTAAGTGCGTTTTCCGTTTCGCGTTTTTCATGTTGGTTGTGTAGCATTTCTTCCGCGGTTTGCCCATTGGCTGTCTTGCATTTGTCGTGTTTGCTTCGTCCGCTGTACCTGTATTTACCACGTGTGAATTCCCGGCCGCCTGCGTGACTCACAATGCCGAAATACAAGACGCTGATGCTACAGGAGGTGTGCTTAATCGAGGAAGCTGAAAAGTCAGTGTGCACGGAGACTCAACTTGCCAAAAAGTACAAGGTGCCTTTGTCAACGCTTTCGACCATATTGATGAACAAAGACAAGGTGCTTGAGGCATACGGGAAGACACATTCGTCGAAGCGATCAAGGGTTCACTTCCCAACGTACCCTGACGTGAAAGCCGCTTTGATGAAGTGGCTACAGCACGCAAACGCGGCTAATCTTCCCGTGAACGGCACCATCCTTCGGGAAATGGCCGATGAGCTCGGACTGCACCATGGCCACGAAGGCTTAGAGTGCAGCAACGGTTGGTTTGCTCGATTTAAAGAGTGAAATAACCTAACGTACTTGACAGTATGTGTGGGGAAAGCAGCAGCTCAGACACAAACGTTGTTGACGACTGGCAGAAGCATACGTTGGCATCGCTGGTTCAGGAGTTTGGAGAAGACTACGTGTACAACTTGGATGAAGCAGCCTTGTTTTATAATATGCTTCCTACAAAAGCATTTGCTGCCAAGGACACCACTGTCTCGGGGAGAAAACAGCCTAAGGAAAGGATGTCGATTTTGTTCGGCACGAACATTTCTGGAAACGACAAGCTTCCGTTGCTCGGCATTGGCCGAGCGGGTAAGCCTAGGTGCTTTAAGAACGTGCGCCTTCCTCCGAGAGATGTGGTACAGGCACAGCAAGAAGGCATGGATGACGGCTGCAATATTTAAAGAGTACGTGCGGCTCCTCGACCGGAAGTTTACTGCCAAAGGGCAGAAAGTGCTCTTTGTCATCGACAATGCCTGGCCCACGGTGACATCAGAAACCTGGAAGCAGTCAAGATCATGTTTCTCCCTGCAAACACAACAGCCATATTACAGCCGATGGACCAAGGGGTGATTTTGCAAACGAGGAAGATTTACCGCCACCACTTGTTGAAGCGTGTTCAGCTCTGCTACAACAATGGAAAGAGATATGACATCGGTCTTCTCCGCGCATTCTGTTTGTTTGTCTTTTCCTGGAAAGAGCTGGAGCCAAAGGTCATCACACGCTGCTTTGAACATGCTGGGTTTCGAAAACAGGTGGCGAGGGTCAGGATGACACTTGCGGCTTGTCCGGCCTAAACGATGAGGGAGACTCAATGTGTGCTCAGATCACCGGCGAAGACAACTGCGACGGACTGAGCTTCGCAGAGTATTCAAATGTTGAGGCAGGTGTCCAAGCATCGTACTCTAATGTGAACGAAGAAATCGTCGACAGTGGGCAAATCGTCGATGACGGCGACGATGGTGACAATAACGAACCCGCTCGCGCGTCTGCTTTGCCGGCAGTTGTCGATGCTGTGAACACCTTCGTCAGCTTTGTCGAGTGCAGCGGTGGTGCCTGTTTGTGAGCAAGCTTGAGAACGTGGCACTTGGGGCTGTGAACTACCGCACTAAGCAATCCAGCATTACTGATTATGTTAAGTAACGTTCTTCTTATGCGGAAGATAACTGTGGCTTTCATTTTGCGGCTTTTGCTTTCTTTTCTTCATTTCGCTTAATTTGAAAATCCGCTTAATTCGAAGAATTTTCACTGTTCGGCTACCTTCAAATTATCGAGGCTTTACTGTACGTTGTATAAGAGTCCATTGTAAAAGAAGCTCCATCGGTGGAAGAGATGGGGAGGCCAGCGTAACACTGCTACCGTATTTATTCTAATGTAGGCCAACCACGATTCTAAGCCGAGACCGTAAGGTCCGAAGCCAGAAAAAAAGAAAACTTACCTTAAATGTAGGCCTAACAGAAAGGTGAGGACAGCGTTCACAAAAAGAAAACACATTTATTGAACATCTTATTCCAAGTCATCATCTCTGCTAGCCTCGTCGCTGCTTGCTTCTTTATCACTGTCATCTTCCGACAGTGCGCTATCCTCAGTTCCATCAAGCGCATTCGATGTGCCGCACTTTCTGAAGGAGCCACTATCAAAGTTCCAGGGATGTTGTCCCATGCTGCAACTACCCAGCCCACCACCTGCGACAGTGATGCGCACTTGATGCGGCTCCTTGCTGTAAGCTGGTGCTCTTCCCCATTCAAACAGTACATGTAGAACCCCCATAGGCGATCCTTGAATGGCTTATTAATGCAGACGTCAAGTAACTGCAACTGACCTGTCATGCAACCCGATATCACAGCAAGGTCCGTGTTAACCTCGGCGAGCGTAGCCTTCATGCTGTCGGTCAAGTGCCTGCGGCAGGAGTCGAACACAAGGAGGGAGTTCTTGCAGAAAAGGACGCCTGGACACCGCCATCACACAATCCTTATCCATATTCTTCGACCATGGCGCTCGTCATCCAGGTGTTTTCGTTGGCCCGCACAATAACATTGCACTGGAAGGCGTCTTTGGTGGGCAGTGCCTTCCTCTTAAATAGAACGTAAGGAGGGAGCTCAAGTCTGTTTGCTGTGCAGCACAGCATCACAGTCGTGCACTGCTTTTCGTATCCCGCAGAGCGCACCTTCACTTCTTTGGCACCGGCGTGTCAAAATATACTGGCGTCTGGCCCGCATTGCCGATTTGGCCTAGTGGATAGGCTCTCGATTTCTGCTTGCACAGCACATGGTGCTGTGCACAGCGCATAGTGCTGAAATTCAGTCAACTTCTCCTCAAAATCGCTGGGCAACTTCTGGGCGATTGAGGTGCGACGACGGAGGCTAAAGCCGAAGTGCTTCATAAATTTCTGTAGCCAGTCTCTGCTGGCTTTGGAGTCTGCCAGCAATAAGCCTTGCTCTCTTGAAAGCTCCCTCGCTTTCGCCTGGAGTACTTCCGTCGTTACTGGAAGGGTAGCTGCTCGTTGTGTCTGAACGAAGTCGGCCAACACCATCTCCATTTCGTGGTGACGGCCTTTTCGTGGTCCGCTGAATGCCATCCTCTTTGTGGCGCACGCAAATAACCTCTCCTGTTGCCCCTCCAACGACTGATGTTTTTTTCATCCACACTGAAGTCCTGCCCGGCTTGCACATTTGACGGCGATTCCGCGGCTAAAACAACTTTTCTTTTGAAAGTGGCACTGTAATGGCATCGCCTGTTTGGTGCCATTGCCCTGTCGACAATAACAAAACGCCACGCCGCACACGGTGACACAGGCTACACAGGGACACACACAACCTACTGGCTCGGCCTTGGCCAGGCTCGGCTACTGATGGCTACAATACCTTCTTTTCTAGGTGGCGCTAGCTGCACGCCATTTTCTCTCGGAAATTGGCGCATTTTTCAATATCCTCGATTCTAAGCCGACCCTAGAGTTTGACATATCGGCATTTAAAAAAAACAGTTGACCTAGATTTGAATAAATACGGTATGGTGTTAGGCTGCATGCAAATGTCTCTTTTCTTGTAAGCAGATCGGGTACAGTGACGTTATACTGTATTGTTTTCTGGGGTTTGACCTCCCAAAACCAGCTGTGATTATAGAGACGCAAGTGGAGGACTGGAAATTTCGACCACCTGGGGTTCTTTGATGTGCGCTAACATCGCACAGTACACGGGCCTCAGCAGTTCGCCTCCATCGAAATGCAGCCAAGTACCACAGCCACTAGATCGCCGTGGCGGGGCGACATTATACTGTAATCACAGCGTGTCACCCTCTGATACATCTGTGTTTAGTGCTTTGTTCCTGTCGCATCCCTGACGTTAAATATCCTCGGTGCTTTCTGGTGAGCTAAATATGCAGCGCTATTGCTTTGGGTACACCGTATTTACTTTTATCTAACATGCATCGAATTTTAGGGTCTTAAAGTGAATATGCACCTAAATCTGTTGTCACCATATTTTTAAGATAAGGCTGTAGCGTGCTCCTATATCAAAATTAAGAAAATAGCAAGAGGCAAGTGCAGTTTGCCTCCATAAAATGGGAAATTTATTTTGTAAGTTAAAGTTATAGTGCAACTAACACAGGGCATGAGGAGGCATGAAACCAATTCACACTTAGTCTCCTTTGCATTTCCTTGTGTCTTGTCAGGTGCACTGCACTGAATTCAGTGCATTAACGACCAGTCCAACGTGCTGCATTGGAAAATTTATTTTGGTGGCTCCTCGTCTTGTATGCTCTGGTTCTACTGGTTTTAAGACCACGCCTTTGTGCACCTTGCTTGCACGTGCCAATTCGGGGACAGCTATTGACAAGATTGGTCTGTTGTATACTAAAGTTTCTGTCTTTAAAATGTCTGCAACCTTTCCTTCGAGGTCCAGCCATTTTTCCATTTCTGGCCAGTGGAAACCTTTCCCAGTTGGCTTAAATGGAACAAATGGAGTTTGAATTTGGGGCATGCAGCTGCAGGTCTGTTTTCATTTGTTTTTGTTTGTCACAGCCACATTAAATGTTCCTTGTCTGTCTGTCTGTCTGTGTGTCTCACAGCCACAAACTTCAGGCATGCCAAGAAGACATGACAGTCATGTCTTCAGTCTGAAATTCGTTTTCTTTGACATCAGCTTCACGATGAAAAGTGTTGCATAGGCATTTGCAGTTAATTGGGAACAGACTCAGCACACAAAGCTCATGGTCGAGCATGAAATCAATGTCAGTGGAAAAACACTTCGTGTGATGTTAAAATATATGCAATATGCCGGAGCTGTTCAATGCATACATTTCGGGCTAGTGATTTTCGTGAGCATAGTTATGAAGGTTTGAGGGCAAAGGTACCATGGCAGTTTCATGCACAGAAGCAGCTTTCATTGCATGACACTTATTCACCTTTTTTCAAAATTCCCCTTATTGTGTACACTGCCTCTGAGTAAAGAAGTCAGTGAGAAGCAGAAGCACCTCCCAGAAAATCACCACCTGGTCATCCCTCCATGCCTAGACAAACAATGCACATGCAGACGCCACTGCCATGAACAGGTGTTCTAATCCTGTGCAGTGTGTGTGCGCTGCACTGAAGTACACACAGTCCAAATTGTCATGTTTGGTTGTTTGAATAATGAATTGTATTTCACAGGCCTTCGGTTCAATGTGCCTCCCTGCCGATGCCTATATCCATTGTGTGGGAGACCGGCAGTACCAACAGTGTGTTAGACCTTGCCGTCACTTGCACTTCAGAAACAGAGATGCCCTACCGTTAACCTTGCTAATGCAGGTACACACTATATACGAAGGGCGCCAAAGGAGAGGGAAGGGCCAGAACTAATTTCACTGGTTATGAATGTTTGGCCTTTTTGAGTCGGTGGATATAGTGTTCTTGATCCATTGCTGACTCTAGTACGGTATCTGTAATACTTAGGTTGAGATTTTCAGTGTGTGGGAAAGGAAAAATAATTTTTGCCAGAACTGCACCTCGTTTAATGAGGTGTGTTGTACTTGAAAAGGTAAGCCAGGGGCTGGTGGCGGCTGTAGTGAACAGATTTTTTTTAAATTTTATTTATAATTATTTGCATAAGCAGTCTTTCTTACCCACTAATACCATATTTACTCGCATGATGGGTGCACTCCCCCCCCCCAAAAAAAAGCACATTTGCGGGTACATTTATTATATGGGGTAAATTTTAAATAAACTTTCTTTAATCTGAGCAAGACACACACAAGAAAGACGGCATGCCATTAAGTCTTATTTTTAGAAAACAGTAAAAAAAATGTATATGGCGTTGGTACCACGCGACTCAGCAACTGTGTTGGTAGCCTTTATGCTGCCTATGTTTTGTTCTATTGCGATGGCCTTTCACATCCGAACGCGTGGCTCACCTACAGTGCCACGAAACCAGAAAAATGGCGACGCTGAATGTAGAACGGTCAACAGCAAAAAAAAAAACGAACTAGCGACATGCCGCGGTCTTCGCATGCACAGAGCTTCTATAGTTTCTATGTGCGCGTGACGATGCCACAACGCACACAATGCAAAGGCCAGTGATCCTCCCTGCACTGGCTTGCAGCCAACTGAAACTCACTCTGTCGCCGATGCAATCTCGGAGATGCCTAGCCGCATCAGCGTTCGGTAGCGTTCACGGGTGGCCATAAAGCGATAATTGATGTTTCCGATGCCACACACAAAACGACTCGTCATTGCATTCCTCCTGCATATGTGTGCTGTGCCTCTCAGTCGTGCGCATTAAGCATGACGTCTGAGATTGCATCGTGGCAATTTCGTAGACCATGCCCCAACCATGCTTAGGCTTAGCTGCACCTCCTGTGTAGCATGCATGGCAGCACGCCGCAGCTAGCGTGAGAGAACTGCGACAGCACGGAGGAACGTAGCATTGCAAGTAAAT
This sequence comes from Hyalomma asiaticum, assembly GCA_013339685.2. Classification (NCBI taxonomy): domain Eukaryota; kingdom Metazoa; phylum Arthropoda; class Arachnida; order Ixodida; family Ixodidae; genus Hyalomma; species Hyalomma asiaticum. The sequence goes on from CM023482.1 coordinate 144,476,903, forward strand.
AATGTTACCACCGCTTGCACACGGCTACACCCTGCAACATGTGGCAGTTTCATCGGGACAGGGGAGTTATGAATCAGCGTGCCAAATGGCTCCCGGACACCGTGGATTGAGTGAAGTGGGAAAGACATGGCGCGGCTGCTAGCGGGGACTGCAGGGGTTCAAAGTAGGGGGGTATGTTTATTATGTGGGAGAAATAAAAAAAAAGATCCGGAGCTTGACTACTAAATATGGGGGTGCGTTTATCATGTAAGTGCATCCATTATGCCAGTAAATACAGTGTTATGAAGCTTGTTTATGGTAGTTGATGAATTATGAAATGTAGACAACAGCACATTTAAGCAAAGGGGTCTTTATAAAATTTTTCAGACATTGTGTCGTCGGTAACGTGCCTTACATCACACTGTTACTCTTCCTGTTTTCATTTTAGTTGGAAATCCAAAGTTGGGTGTTAAACTTCGTAGAACGTGAAACGTTTACCACCAGTTGTAAGACAGATGAGAATTTAACCTTTGCTTTTTCGATCTACACATTGCATATGGTTATTCTATGTACTTGTTTGGAACTGTGCGTTTACTCAGCACTCCCTGAATGAATCACTGCTGTTAAGCTTTTATGTTTCCTACTCAATATTTTTGGCCATCACTTTGCAATATTCTATCCAAGGTGAACTTTCACTATTCGCATGCCCCTAAATTAAAGCCCTCCTCTGGCATAGTAGTGTGTGAAGTTCCATGCAGCTTGTTCGCAGTGTATCATGACCATAGAAGGACATTGTTGTAGGGAATACTTTACACTGTTGGAACAGATGACTGCAGTCTACAGTGTAAGGAAACATGACCAAGGGGGGCAGGAAAACCCTGTTGAATGGAGTAGAAGGTTAGTTGTGGTGAGACTAGGAAAATTGCAGTCTTGTGAGATGGTTAATGCAACAGTGTGGTAGGCCGTAATTTTTGGAAAAGACTTGCTTCTACAGTAAACTCCAAAGTATGCTGCTGTTTGGAGTTACAAAGAGAAATCTGTAAGTGGAAGAATTTTTTGTTGCAGCTTCGCAACCAAGGCCCATCCCCAAGCAGTGCACTTCAAGGAAGCCTGAGCTCTGGAACTGCAATGCGGGCTGGTAGTAACAGCAGTGGGAATCTTGGTCAGCTACAACAGAATGTGCTCAGATTGCCTGCCAACGCAGCCAGCACTGCAGGCATGAACAACATGGCTGGTTCACTGTCCCGAACATTGCCTCATGGCTCGCAGCACTTCAGCAGCAACCATGCAGCTCCAGGAGCTCACCAGGTTGCCAGCACAGCCAACCAGCCACCACAGCCTCAGGTACATTTTGTGTACTGCATTACATTGTGGACATTTGAAAAATGTGTTTGTGATCCGTAGATAGTGATGCCATGAACATATGGTCAAGATATTTATTTCATTTAGCATGGAATCCTACATAAAAAAAATTATTCCCTGGCTCTCAACTCGAGATCTACCCACTATCTCAAACTGAACGAAGGGTTATCTTAAGTGCACTTCAGAAGAAAGAACAAAAATTGCGATGCAATCTGGCTTAGCCACAGGTTAAAGGAAGGGGGAATGTAGACATCGTGCTCTGGGTACTGTTTCTGTTGCATAAGCTCCTTTCAAGAAATTTCTGGGCATAGAGCATTCATTAAAAGGCTTCACCATCTACTCCAGTGTGTTTCCAGTTCTGAAGGAAAGGACAGTGCAGGACCCATCAACCGAGATGGGCTACTGCAGACAGAAGAGCAATTCCTCTGTGGGCTTGGTGGAAGCAGTAACTAGGCTTTTTACATGCAGGGAACTCCACCAGGCCTGGCATCTGCAGCTGACAACCAGAGCCCAGCGCAACGCCAGGCTGCTGCCAAGTTGGCTTTGCGTAAGCAGCTAGAAAAGACATTGCTCCAGATTCCACCACCCAAGCCACCTCCACCAGAGATGCACTTCGTGCCCAATGCGAGCAGCCCCGAGTTCGTGTACTTGCTTGGACTGGAGACTGTCGTGAGTTTTCTGACGGATGGGGAGGCAAGCTCACGTGCTGCACCCCCAGAGCCATTTGCGTGCAGTCAGTGTGGTCTAGACTTCACACCAGTATGGAAGTGGCAGGACACTCGGCGTGCCGGTCGTCCATCGGTCATCTGCGAGGCCTGCGTCACTTCTAACCTGAAGAAGGCGCTCAAGGCGGAGCACACGCACCGCCTCAAGACCGCTTTTGTCAAGGCCCTGCAGCAGGAGCAGGAGATTGAGCAGCGCCTTGCCAGCGGCGCAGCACCATCGCCTCCCCCGTCATCAACGCCTCCACCTGCCGCTCACTCACCACGGCTGGGAACTGCAGCAGGCTCTGGTGGCTTCCTGCCCAAGATCAGTGCCCAGCAGCTGCTCCAGGCCCAGCAGCTGCAGCAGCTAGCGACGCTGCCTGGGGCTCAGCACCAGGCTGCAAGTGGTGCACCTCAGCCAGCCCACGTGCTGCCTTTTGGACCCCTTCTGGCTGCCTACTCGTACCAGATGCTGAGTGCCGCTGGTGCGGCAGGTGCGGCGGGAAAGCTGCCGCCTGCTGCAGACCTCCATCGGCAGTACCTGCTAGACATGATCCCACCCCGTTCGATGGCTCAGAGCTCACTCAACTGGAAGACGTGATGACGCAGCCTTTCCAGCTAATGAGTGACATTGCCCATTTTTCTTCTGGAGGCACCTCTGGAGCACATCAGCGACAGTCTCTCTTTCTCTCCCTAAGGTACTGGCTATGTTAGCGGGTGGGTTGAGGTGGTGTAGCTGCGGTGATCAAGAGGTGTGCCGGCTGTAGTGCTGCGGTTGTGCCCAGTCTGTAGTCCTGTCCACGCCGATGGTGGCCCACAGTGCTGACTTGTTTCGAATAGGACAACTCGGGCGAGACAGCCCCAGTGTGGTGGAAAGGCTTTTCACACACATTCACTGAAAGACTGTAGCAAGAAGAACTCCTTGCGTATATGTCAGTGCAAATGTGCACATGTTAAGGACATTATTGCCTGGTTTCTTATTGTCCGTGAAGGCAGTATTTAAGCTCTCTAAGTTCTTTTCTTCCCCTTTGCCAACCTTTTCTCTCTTCACATTTCTTTCCCCATATGTGTGCGAGTATATATGTGTGTGTGTGCGTATGCGTGCATGTGAGCACGCGTGTGCATTGCAGTCTTCATGTCCACACTTGCAGTGATGGGACGCTACAGTGCTGCGGGTGCCGCTTTGTTTTTGTTGTCACCACGCAAAATACCCGGAGTTGGGGCTGTGGAAACCAGTTAGCCTGGGAATAAGGATTTTGTAAACGGAGATTCTGGATAACAGCTTCAATAAAGGGTGATCCAGTGGAGGGCAACCCTCCAAAAGCTTTGCGTTGCATTCCTTCCTGTGCTTGCAGAAAAATTTAGTCAGTGTGACTGTGCCAGCTTATAGCTAACATTTCTAGACGAAGTGATATTGAAAGTGCTGTAGCTTTAGCATATCAGCAACTGCTTTGTAAAGTGCACACCCTCATTCGTTAATCTTTTTGAGGATTGGAAACACGAGCAAAGGACTTTAATTCAAAATTCCGTGACATTTGATATAGGAGATCATGAGTGGTCAAATGTAAAAACTTAGAAAAACATGTTTGTTCTCCCCAGCAAAAAGCAATCTTTTTACTGTAGCAATGCAGAGAAGGATTATGAAATACATACTCTAAAGCTTGGTTCATTATTTATTTCGACCTTCTCTTATTTGAGCTGCAGTGCTGCTTTGACCTGCCCTTGTGACCAAATTGTGAGGAACCTTTCAAACTGCTTGCGAGTGCATAGGAGTCTTCAATTTGTGTGCAGCAAAAGGTCACAGATGCATTTGACATTGGTCATGCTGTGAACTTGGCATCACTTTACTGTTGGTTATGACCAGGCTATGAAGCTAGTGTAACGCTTGCTATCACATGGCACAGAGCACATTACCTAGAGTCCCTGATAATGCTAAGAATTTATTGTGACGAATTCTCACCTGGGATGTGAAAATAACATTGTTACGCATGTTACATGTAATATTCATTGTTAATTTTTATATTACCACACCATAAAAGCACAATACAAAATTGCTTGCTTCTAAAATGCTGTCCAACTTCAAACGTCAAAAATAGTCTAGCAATACAGTTTGCTCCCCTATACACACCTTACCATGACTGGTGATGAAAGCAATGAAAGTTAAGCACTCAACTAAGGAGAAGAGCCAGTTTTGCAGCTTTCTTACAGCACTCGATTTGTGGCTTTTAATCGCTGCTCTGGGTGTGCGCATACTATTTATAGATCTGTGAAGCTGTGCTGCAGTCGTTGCATGTTTTGAATGGGTGGCATAAAAAAAAAACAAGTCCTGTAATTTGGTTCTCTTAAGTTCATAGCATTTCCGAGCTTCATGGTGTAATTATGGAGTTGACAGCCACCTAGAGAAGCTGAAAGGACACAATATATTTGTACCAATACTTTCTCCAGATTTTTCAGGCGGCTTCAGTACTGAGGCATCAATACTGGCATCAGTAGAGCTACTTCCATCATGCTCAGTACTGATGCTTTTTAAAGATTGTTTGCTAATGAAAGTCACTCTTGTTGGTGCACTTGTTGCAGGTAACAAAATAAGGCAGCTGTTTCTTACCCACTTGCGTCTTAGTTTGTTCTGTAGGACTGGGGTTCTGCTAGTGTTGCTGAATTGATAATTTTTACACTATATTTTCATTCCCTTTTAATTTGGGCCTCTTGCAAGCTTGCACAGCTCTCTGCACTGCATATATTAAAGATACTTCCATCATTTTTATAGGTATAGAAAAAGAGTAAGTGCTCATTGTCAACTCTGTTGGTGCACTTTGTCTTATGTTTGCCTTCCCACCATGTCTTGGTCGAAGGTGGAAGCTTTGGTTCTGATGTGTGGTTTGTTGTGCTAGTATAAGTCTTGGTCAGAGATTTGTGTGCTAACTATTGGAGTTCCAACTAAAGCCAGCCGTGATGGTTAACATATGCTATAATCTAGACCGATTAGTATAATATTCAGGTGGCTTTGCATTGCATGCAAAAGACTAGTAGCGGCCATTCATGCCAGCACTACAGTAATGACAATGTTTTGTCCACTTGTATGCAAAGCCATGTATGGGGATCTGGTAAAGGTTTATCCAGAATTTTGATTTGGGCGTGGTGATCCGAGGTTATCAAATATATATTTTCTAAGCAAGAGGTGGAGGGGTGGGAAGGAGGAGGTTCAAGTGCCCATTTTACTGCATTTTACTTAAAGGGGCCGTGAAAAGAATATGGAAATGCCTGGTTGTAATTTTTACTGCTTCAGTATGCATTCAACAAGCAGATTCCGAAATATTTTGGCAAAATATTCAGTGCACATTTAATAATGCCCGTTTGAAACCTTAGCGTTCTTGCGCTCCCGAAACAACTATACGACACTACCGGCCGGCATGGTACTATTCGTTGACGTTGTAAGATATTTTTGAGTGCAAAGGTATAGTGAGCTCGTGTTTGCTCTAAAGGAATCGATTTGCTTGAAAGCTAGAAAGAAAATACTTAGGGACCGTGCGGTGCCGCCATTTGGAATTAAAGCTGCAGCACGGTTTGTTTTCCCCTGGCCTCCGAGGGCACGCCAATCTCGGAGGTCTGGGTGCTACTAACATGACGTCAACTGCAGAGTTGAGGAGAACTCGCGCAGTGAAACCGAAACCGCGTTTTTTATCGCTCTAAATCAACCCACACGATGCAACGGAACAATGCATATTGTTGATTGGAGGGTCAGTATCCCGAATACGCGCTTTGTACAAAATAATCAGGAAACGTTTCATAACCCCTTAAAGGGACCCTGAAATGCATTTGGTGATTTTGCTCAAATGCATTGTTCTGGTAGCTCGTGTCCTGATCATTATCAGACCAATATCAGCAAGCTGTGTAAAGTATGCAATCCACTATGAGGTTTTAAATACGAACAATATTAAAGATTGACGCAGCTTAAGCTAAAGAGTTTTAAACTGTCCATACCCATTGGTCCTGTTCCTACCCATGGGTCCTGCCATGGGCATGCAGACTGACGTGATTGGTTTTCCCCAACCAATGTTGTGAGCACTGAAAAAAACAGCAACTGGAATCATCGTGGCAGTGGGAGGGCACACTTGTGTCACTGGTGCAACACAACAGACTAGCGCTTTTGAGGCTTTGGCACAGCGTCTGCCGCATTGGTAAGAAGGCAAAACAAAAACCCATAGTTGCCTTGGTGCAGGGTGCTTCACTTAATTATGGTGTAAATGATTTGTTAATGACATAGCCTGATCAGTGACACAATTTCGAAAAACTGTTTCGGGGACCCTCTAAGTAAGGTTGAACACTATTAACAAATGATGGGAAAGCTGCTATTACTGGAAGCACACTAATTAAGCAAGCATATTCAATCATAATGTAATTTGTCCCTGTTGTGCAAGATGTACTGCAGTTAAACTCGCACATATTGAACTGTAAAAAACCTGCTATTAGACAACTTAGGAATAATCCGTTTTATCACACATGCGAGAAAAGAAACTGGTCAGTTTTTGTTTAGTTTACTAGGACCTCAGTAACATCCTAGAGAGCTCTGATTGACTACCGTTATCTTTTATATGTTGGCCATCATTCTGATGCTCATAGTTGTTTGGCGAGAGAGTAAATAATTACATGCAGGCATCTGTTGCATTCTTAATATTGGGGATACTTAAACCTTCACCAGTTTTCATCTGCATGTCGACATGTGCTGGTGTCATCCCACATCAATAGCTGGTGTCAAAATCCTATTCATTGTGGAACAGCTCCTTCCAGCTGCAGCATTTTCTACGTGAATAATTTCTGGTGTTTTATATCCCATAATATGATATGATTATGAGAGATGCCATAGTGGAGGGCTCTGGAGATTTCGACCATCAGTGGCTTTTTAACGTCCACTGACATCGCACAGTACACAGGCCTCAACATTTTGCTTCCATCAAAATGCAGCCGCCACGGCCGGGATTCAATCCTACAACCTTCGAATCGGCAGATGAAGTGCCATAACCATTAGACCACGATGGCGGGACAGCTTTTCTTGAGAAGCGGTATCTTCACTGCCGCTGATGACAAAAGAGGCATGTCGTTTTTCTCTGGTCTTTGTGTTCGAGCATTAGCAACGCTTGCTATGAAGCCGGTGCTCAGGGTACTGTCTAAGTGAAACACTTGCTCACTGAGTTATGAGCTGATGATCCACACAATTGAAAGATACCCGTGAAATCGTGATTGTTCCCTTTTTCGAATGAAAGATGTGGAAAAATGCTAGCTTTTGAAACTGGTCGCTAAATCTTCCATCTCCAGTGGGATCTTTGTTCTGTAACTACAATGTATTTTGAGAAGTTCCCTGCCGCAAGTGATTTTGTCATCCCTATTCTGAGGTGACTTTTTCTATCTACTTCGACAAGTTTTCCTGCCTCCATCCTTAGGAATGACATGAGTTACCATTCGATGACTGTGAGCACTCGCTTAGATGAGCAAGAGGCCTTCGTAGTCAAAGACTGATGTGGAAACAGTTTTTACGAGAAGCAAGTAAGGTAGCTTTACGGTGGCAGAGTGTGTACACCCAAGCCTAGGTGAACCTGTGACAGCAGTGTCCATTAACCATTGCGTTTAATGGCAATTGCACAGACGAAAATAGATGCCTTGCGCTCCCTGCCATCCCTGCATGCAGGTCACAGAGTAGTGCCCTGTGCACTGAACATTGGAGCTGGAACTCGCATTGTGGGGCCACCTTTGCAAAGTTTATGGGCCCCTGCAACACTTTTTCAAAAAAGTCGGATAATGGCGTCGATACTTGTGGAAGCTCCTGTGAAGATGTGAGTGAATGCACTAGGGAATTAACAATTTGGGAACCACTTGCTCTTCCTTCAACAAATGGCGTCAGGAGCACCGACTCCGTCGCTTGAGGCAGGAGTAGCATTGCCGATTTCATGGTCATGGAAACATCCTCATTAATGCTCAGTCACATGGCATATTTATTTTTATATACTCACCATGTGGAGTTTATCGTCCGCGTATTTAATCCTGACCAATGTATCAATTTATTGTGCATTTGATACAGCTCACACGTCATGATTCACCATTTCTGTGACAGTATGCCTTGTCGCGTGGTGGAATGAAGCTGCGCCACAGAACATTTGCTGCGCGTACTGTGCAGCCGATATCTTACCTATAAGAGAAGACAGCCTATATACTGCTATGTAGGCGTTCGTCTGAACGCCGAGACTGAGATGGCTAAAATAACCCATAAAATTTCACAGTTCTTCTAATCTCGGTGTTGTATATAATATATAAACAAGGCTCGCGAGCAAGTTGTTCCATGACAGCGCGCTGGCTCGCTAATTTCTTTTGCACGTTTTCCACAGTTTCGGCCGAAAGCAGGACAAAACACAGTCCCACATGCAACCTGGCTGCGGGACAGCGGAGCCACAGCCGCAGAACCGGGAATGACCGGGATGCGTCCCGCCTAAATCGTGAAAAGTGCGAAGTACCAGAGCATAGGGAGCCAGAGAGATCTAGGTGTTGGTGTCTGAATGTCTCGTCAGAATTTCCGGTGTTCGTATGAGAGCATGCGCTACAGGTACGATTTATTAGAATGCACGTCGAGCGGCCATGCTACAGCAGGTACATTAGTACAATAATAGTCAGATGCCCCGCAAGAATTTGTCCTTCCATTTATCTTATGTTTCCACCTCCACAACGTTGGCACCAGTGATGTTCCGTCCTGCGCCGAAGAATTCCCTTTCCGAGGCATGAAAATTCCCGATTTCAGGCATTTTTTCCCTGCATGCATCGCTAAAAATCCCCGCACATTTCCCTGCACAAATATATATACATATATGCGTGTTTGACGTGTTTCCGGCTCTTGCTATCGTTCCCATAGAGTTTCCTACTAAAATACTAGAGGGAAAACTGGCGCTAGTGTCTAGGGGAGTTTCAAACAAGGCGGTTGAGCCAGCATGGGAATGATGGGTATGACATGGATTTGCTTAGTCTTCGTTCTGCTGGCTTCATATGGCTTTGCGGCTTCAAAAGAATAGGTCGTTTGCGACAAAATATTGCGCTAAAACGGAAGATTTTGGAATAACTATGTGCGTGCGCAGATACCAGTTGCTTTTTCGCAGTTGGAAAAAATACTGAACGCTCAGAAATTTAGCAATATTGTGCGATATGGCAATGTTGCCTCCTATACTTGTGCCCAGATTTAGCAGCGTCAATACGGGTTTAAGTTCCAGATATACTTGAGTTTGAACTTAAAATAATGATTTTTGCTCTTGTGAGTGACGTGCTGACATTTTCAAGTGTGTAAAATGTAGATGTGTCTTCTAAATATAAAAAACGGGCTTTCGCTCGCTTCTTTTAGTGCACGGTAAATGCTCCACTGTATTTTTACAAACTATATGCACGGGTCCAGCCCCTGCGGAAGGCCAGGAGCTCAATATCACCTATCGCTTGGTGGTTGGCTTTGTGAAAAAAATAGAAAAAAACGTGATATTTGGTAAACAACTGTGCCGTTAAATTCCGTTAGAAACTGCGCCTGAGCTTCGATTTGAGCTGACATTTAGAGCGTCGTCTGCAGGCGCGTCTGCCTATCGCCCACTGGGTGTCTACTACGCACGATAACTGTGCGTCTGCTTGGCGCATTCGGTCAGCGTTGAATTAATCAGATAGCGGAACTGAAATGATCTAGTACAGGATAGGCGGACAGCCTTGTCACAAGAGATGTATGCAGCCATGAAAGAGACGTACGCTTACGGATTCTTTCGCACCTGATACAAAAGAAAAAAAAAGAGCAGCAAAATCACGTCGGTAAGGTTCGCGAGACGCAGCGCAAATAGTTCTAAGGCTGGGTAAAATACCACTGCAAATAATATGTGTAGCTATCAACAAGCCTATTCAACAAACACAACAGCGAAACAGACTGCACGGCACCTCATCATTGCAAACGACTTTAGTACATGCGACAGTCTGATGATCTCTAGCGGTAAAGCGTACACTACAGCCGCTGCCTTCGTCACGCAATGAAAAAGTATAGTAATGTCACTGGCGTCACCGACGCTAAAAACAGAAATAAACAAATCCACCAGAACGTTTGAAGCCGCAAGCAAGAAGACTAGACAAATCCATGTCATACCCATCATTCCCATGGCATCTTCACGATCGTAGCGCCAGTTTTCCCTCTAGTATTTTAGTAGGAAACTCTATGATCGTTCCCTCTTTTCGCGCTTGTGCTCCTGCGCAACTGAAAGCATTGCCTCCGAGATTGGCTTTTCATACTACGCGGAAGCTACCTTCGAGCGGACTTAAAGGTGTATGCGATGCGGAAGAAATGCCGTACATACTCGTTTGTGTACACACGGCAGCTGTATAAAATGAAAAGTGCGCTATTATTGTTTTTGTTACTGAAAGCTTCTGGCTTGTCGCACATATAGTTGCCTACTTTTGGTGAAAGAATAATGGCTTCCACTAGGGTGTGCGATGATGGTCATCGACAATCTCGGAGCTCATGGGCTGCAATTACATAGCGCATATGTGGATTTCGAGCCTACCGCCCGGAGTAAACAAAAAGAGGCTCCGTGTAACAGGAACGAATCTTAAAGGTTATGATATTCCGTGCTACATGCGCCGGGGACGATTGGAGAAACCGAAAACTGCCAACCGAGTACGTACCGAAAGTGCCCCGTAACAGAAGTGTTTCGAACATTATAATGATATATCTTCACCTCCAAAATTCCCTGCAATATTGAGAAAATTCCCTTTTTCCCTTTCGTCCAAAATGACGGTCGAAAATTCCCTGAAAAAGGGAAAATTCCCTGCACGGAACATCACTGGTTGGCACAGCTGTAGCCCGATTGTTCTGCGGCAGAACAAGTCTGCGGCGCCTGCTGTCCCCTCCCCTCCCACGTAGCCGCCAGCCACTGTTCATCCGCGAGGCTGCAAGTAGTTCCTACTTCGAAGTTTCTGTGCAACGAAAATGAATCGCTAGTGGCAAATATAAAAGATAAGTGGATTAATTTACATGTATTTGTTCGTTTAATTTCTTACTGAGATGAAATGAAACGCTTGTAAGACAAAAACCGAGCGCGTGCCACAAGCGCCGCCGCCTGAGTTTTTAAACTCAGTTTGGTGAAGATTTATGCGTAAAAAGGGCTCGAAAGCGAAATGAAATGCACCGCGGCCTTTTGGAAATGGTAAGCTCAGACTCCACGCATTTTTCTCACGTCTCATGGCCTCTACCGTTTCTAAATACCATAGAGTTTTTTACTATTATGAAGCTCCATGCTAAAAACGTTGCGTTGAAAGGACTTATTATGAGCAGACGCTCCGCCGCTACCGAGGGCAAAAGCATGGCGCCATTTTGAAAAGGTCGCATGACGACAACTTTTTTTGTTTCTGTGATTGGCTGGCGGAGTAACACCGACTCGCGCGGTCTAGTTGCCCTTCCAACCGCTGCTTTTTTTTTTTTTAAGTTGTATATGACCAATGATTTTACTATCACTACCATAGTAACTATACAATACTTGTAAATTAGGAATACTGTTTTGATATAAGACAACTTTTTACAGGTAGTAAAATATTGAAGAAAAATTATCTTAACCATTGCTAGCGCCACATTGGCAAGCCAGCTTTTGCTGCGCTAGCACCAGTGCTGACGGTTTTATTTCAAATTGTGAGTCTCGGAGTCCACAGGAAAAACCGGCTCTTGCCGTGCCTTCGGAGGCCTCAATACGTTCAGTCGATCAGTCGCAGTCAAGCGTTCCTGTGAAAATGGCGGACGTTTTAGATCTCGACGGCGGCGCAGAAGAATTCGAAGTTGATGAGGAAGGAGACCGTGAGTAGTGAAATTATTTACCGTGGGAGTTGCTTGGACACTTGAGCTCGGTTTGTTGTGTACGAAAAGTTGGTGCGTCGTTTTCGCAGCCACTGGTGCAGGGAAGCTTTCGTGGGCGCACATGTCTGTTGTAGTTTACTGCTCGAGTTAATTTTCGCCGCATGATTTGCGTCTTTTGTTTGTTGCTGAGAGGTGACTTTATTGTGTCCAGCATTGTTGCGTTCCCCATTATCCATGATAACACGAAACAATGGTGCTGCTAGTTGCTTGTTTGAAGCCTCCGAAGGTTCTAACTGCGCACGCATTGCCTAAGGGGCCTTTTAAAAGAGCGATAAATTTGTCTAGTCGTTAAGTTTTTCATTGATCTTGCGCTACGTAAGACGCGCATGGGGAGAGGTCGAACACTGGTGGTTAACGTAGACATAACGCCGATAACGCGTCCTACTCGGGATCCTGTGGTCCGAGTCATGGTTGTCATCTGTGGTCGAGAGGCTCGTCACGGACGGTTTCGCAGGCTGCATGGCCGCGGTAGCTGCAAGGTTCCATATATGTTTGAGTAGTAGAACATGGACATGACACGCGGTATGTCTATGCGTGGCATCATTACACGCCTGCATTTGCATATCATTAGAAATTGCGGCTGCTGAAGTGTCCCGTTGGCAGCTGCGAGCAAGTGCGACAGACGTTTAGAGGATTCCTTGTAGCTCTAGTTTGTAGGCACATGCCTACAAATTGGTTTCCTTCTTCTGCGTCCTTGTGATGACATTTCGCAACACAGAGGTGGCTAGAAACAATGCATTATATTCTGCCATTTTTTCATACTTTGCTTATGAGCGAAGGCTTTAGAGACTACATAGACACTGAGTCTTGGAAGCAAGCACATTCCCGTTGATTACGAAAAGTACCAAACAACAGAGGTTGTGGTCATTAAACGTTTGTGTGCACTGACATCTGTTGCAGACTTCCACTCGCACCTTTTCAAAACGCATTGAAGTTAGTGTGTGTGTGTGTGTGTGTGTGTGTGTGTGTGTGTGTGTGCGTGCGTGCGTGCGTGCGTGCGCGCGCGTTTTTACCTTGCAAAGCCATGATCAGATTATGAGGCACATAGTTGAGGGAGTCCAGAGGATAATTTTTTTTTTCCCGTTTGGTGTCGTGGCCCGTAATCGAAAAACACAGACATTTTTACATTTCGATGCCTTCAAAATGGAGCTCTCACTGCCTGGAATAAAGCCCACAGCCTATGGCTAGCGACACCGTAGCACTTAAACCAGTCCACGGCATCTACAAACAGATGTAACTGTGTACGTCTTGTAGGTTTACACAGATGGCCAGAAAGTTATTTTCGATTCAGTTTATTGACCTTAAAGACCCCTCCTGAAGTGGGTATTACAAACGGGTGAATCATCGACACATGTCATAGCAGGATGTGCTTGTTTGTAAACATTGTTCCACTGCCACCGAATTTGTATCAAGAGCATTGGCATTCAAATTTTGTGCATGGCGCAGAGTTCTTGCATGACTCAAGGTTTCTGCATGGCGCATTCAAAGTCATTGTGCATGGTGCAGAGTGCTTTTTGATAATAGGCCTTGGGTGCCAGTCATTTCTGTCAATGTGGACAGCACTTTGCAAGTAATACTCTAAAAATTTTTGGCAAGGAGTTCTCACTGTACTTGCACACAAAGTTGGGCCAAACTTAGCTCTGACATAACAATTCTTTTGTTTTGTTTTTTTCACCTGGTACTTGGTTTTCCTTTTGTGTTGCTTTACTGTACTTTGTCTTTTATGCACAAGTTTTTTACTAGAGATCGATGTATTCATTTCAGAGAGTGTGCTGAAGCTCAAAGAGCGAGCTCGTAAGAGGAAAGGCCGAGGATTTGGTACAGGTACGTGGCATTAATACTTCTTGCCTCGTTGAGAATGTCTATTCGCTTTGCTTTTGCTGAATGGGCTTTATCAACATTTGCCTGCAGATGGAACTGCCAGAGAGGAGATCCACGAGTATGATGCCATGGATACTGATGATAATGATGAACCGGGCCCACAGCGATGTAAGTAATCGTGTTTAACTTGATTTTGTCGACCTGTTTACAACTTTGTGGCACTCATGTACATGATATTGTCTTTAGGAAGTAAAAAGGCAGTGGCCATCCAGTATGGATCTGCGATGCTTGGTGCTGAATGTCATTGATTATTAGCTCAAGTAACCAAGTGTATTCTTTAATCATTACAGCGGTTGAAGGCTGGATTTTATTTGTAACTGGCGTGCATGAAGAAGCACAGGAAGATGACATTTATGAGAAGTTTGCAGAATATGGGGAACTTAAGAACCTGCACCTCAACCTTGATCGCAGGACCGGGTTCCTCAAGGTAAGATGTTCTCCTTGTGTTTTTGTCCTCTTTGACTAGGTTTTTGGTAAGTGCAAAGGAAAAGGCCAGACCTTCTGTAGCTCTGGTGCTATTAATGAGTTTTGAGAATTCGAAGGCCTGCTAAAAACAATCTGTCAACAGTAAGGGGGGGTGGAGTAATCCTGAATGTTTATTCAAAGCGAGGGCCCTGATACTAACAATTTGTTACTCAGCCATGTGGGCTCTTAGTTAAAAGGAGTGTAAATTTGTGGCCAAGTGTAATGTAACAGAAATGAGGTTGCCCATGCCTGAGATATTTAGGTGGTGGTGTTCAGGAATTTAATGAACGAGGCATGTTAACATGGCATTCGTAAGCTCATGTTTGTGTTGCTAGGCATTGACAATATAGTGATACATAACAGCAGCACCAAGACTTATGTGTGAAGATTGCTTTGTTCAAGATTTATTTTCTCCTGTGTCAATATAAAATTTTTAGGATGGAAAGGTGTAGTATGCAGGCGCTTATATACGGCAAAACTGGGTTTTGCAAAAGTTGCTAAGAATCGGTCTAGCAAGCTGCAGAAATGTATCCTTTGTGGTTTGTTTCTTCCAAGATAGAAAGCCTTTCTTATGGGGGAGAGGGGGCGGTGGGAACTGGCCTACCAGTGTTTGCAGGCTTTTGCTTTGTCGTAACTGGAATCCAAGGATGGGGTGCCTGCCCTGACAGGGTGCCCTGAATCCGCTTCCTTTTCTCTGTGTCATGTTCTGCAGTGTCATGTGCTGGTAAAAATTAGTTCAGCTTCAGCTGTTCTTCTTGCAGAACATGTACTGGTTCGTTAATGCATGTAGCAGCCTTATTACACAGTTCACACAGTGTGGAGAGTCCTGAATTCCAGATGCTCTCATTGTAGGCAAGGCACCGCAAGTATCTGTCCACTAGAGGTATTGTGGGAGCTATTTTAACACGAAGGCGTTTCTTGGCTAGGTTGGCCAGAGAGCGCGCCCACCTGCCGTCCGCAAAAGCCGTGCCTGCAAAGCGCGCTGACCTCTCCCACCGGAAGTGACGCCTGGTGCCAACACTCGCTGCAGCGACAGTCTGCTCGCGCCCCGCTCTGCTGCAGCTACCTGCAGCGGCGTGCGACTGCGTCGCCGCATTTCTTCACTGGGTTAGCGAAAGCGCGCTCCCAGCTGCGTGGCATCGCCGTAGCGGCACTACGCGCACGAACGCGCCACCTAGCCCATCGTTCCTCGCTGCCATTCGTGCCGAGTTCAATCTCTTTTGAAGACACCCACTGATGCCATCACGACGATATACGTCCATCGATCCTGCATTCACTGCCGACCCATACATTGTGAGAGATGTTATGTATGTATCCACCTACTAATCGGATCACAAGGTCATGGCAGTGTCTTGTACACCGGCCCAAGTACACCGTCACCAGAACGATGACGGGGTGACGACGCCGGTGACTGTATAATGACACCACCCACGACGCCGCGGCAGTGGTACTACTTTGACATGCCCGAGACCTGGCTCGGGCATATCTGCGTACACTGCCTGGACGACAAAATACAAGAGGGCATGTGAAGTGTCGACAATACTTAGATGGCGTCAAATCATCTAAATAAACACAATCCGCCCTCCCACATTGCCTCATTCTTTATAACACAACTCGGCAACACCAGTTTGCAGCACCCCTCCGCAATAACAATCTCGCCAAAAGAAACGCTTTCGCATTCTCATCTCATAAGAATATGCTTAGGGGTTGCCGAATTTTTTTAAAGACGATAGTCTTTCTTGGGATACTTGAATGCAGAAATTTTGGTCTATCTTTCTGTTTGTCTGTCTGTCACACGATTCAGCCACCTGGACAAATTTTAAGCACTTGCCTAATGCCCAGCCATCTTGAACTGGTAGCTGAGTTCATACCCTTGAACATTGTCACTCAAAAAGCAAATATTATGCACATCTGAGGTGCAACATCATTACGCAAGTATTAGGTGGTGTGTTCCTTTACTAGAAAATACATAGATACGTAATTCTAAAGACCCTAGTGTTTCTTAGGCTGCGCTAAAAATGTGACGCTGTGCACGAAAAAGGCCTCTGCCGACGATTTGTGCTGGCACCTGGCAGTTGCTCAGGGATTCTGCACAAGCTCATGTTTCCCGACGGCGCTGCCAGATGGTGTTGATATCTCGCGCAGTGTAGTACGGCCGGTAGAAGACTATAGTCTTTCGACGACATTTGCAGCAAAGCACGCAGATACACGGCCCTTTTTTTTTTTTCTAAAGGCAGTGGGTAAAGGTGTAATCAGGTTTAATTACAGTGGCAGTATTTGCTGGCAGTATTGCTATTGTTTTCGTTTAGTAATGTAGGCTCTCTTTACAGTGTAATTGCCTGAGTTGTTGCCAAAGGGCCGCTGATCACAGGCGCGTAAGCTTCATTGTACAGATGATAGTGTACCCAAGATATGCGTGTGCTGACTTTGCAAGCACAATGTGTTTGAATTCAGGTGCCTTATTTGTCAGGCCAGTTCTGCATAGATGTACAAAGTTTTATTGGCAAAGGAAACTGACACACACTCGAGAGTAGTGTAGGTTTCTTTATGCCACATTGCAGATTTCTTTAAAACCGGTTCTACGTTCAGTGTCCCTGTGCTTCATGCCGAACATTAATTTTAGCCTTGCTCTGTACCGTGCTTGTGTCCTTGTGAGCACAGTCCGTGGAGTTCCACTTTTTCACCATCTGGACAAAATAAATTTTTCTACTGTGATGTTTTCCTGTTGGAAAACCAAGATAGCATGTTTTTTGTTTTTTTTGTAGCACTGTGCTACTGGTGTCACGTGGACATTTTATCTCTTGGTAGTGTCACATCTTATTTATGTGGTTGCATTTTTTCTAATGGACTACGTATGCTCTCTTTTTTTTTTCACATAGGGTTATGCCCTTGTGGAATATGAGACATTCAAGGAGGCCCAAGCAGCGATAGATGCTCTGAATGGGGCGAAAATCCTGGACCAGGTGATAAATGTGGACTGGGCGTTCGTGAAAGGGCCCACAAAAAAGTAAGCCATCGCCTTGACTTTTCTCAGCGTACTAGCTCGGCATGCTGTTGCTCCTACTCATCTGTCCTGGTGAACTTTCTGAAAATGCCACACCATGGTGGTCTAGTGGCTACGGCACTCAGCTGCACGTTCGTAGGTCACGGGATCAAATCCCGGCTGCAGTGGCTGCATTTCCTTGAAGGTGAAATGTTGAGGCCTGTGTACTGCGACGTGTCAGGGCAGGCTAAAGAACCCTAGGTGGTTGAAATTGCTGGAGGCCTCCATTACGGCGTCTCTCAATATCACATTGTGGGTTTTGGACATAAAGACTCCAGAAATCAATCAAACTTTCTGAAACTGTCCCTTCTACTTTTTTATGCATGCACTTCTGTTTAATTATGGCGGTAATTTGGCTTCTAAGGGTTCTCCTCTTTCTGTGGGTGACAAAAAAAAATTGAGGGATTCCACAGAGTGTGGCATCGTGCATATTGTGAGCACTTTTAACGTACTTCATCGTTCTCATCTGTACATAACCATCATCAGTATTAATTTAAACAGAAGTTGGTGGTGTCACTCATCTTGTGAAATTTTTTGTGTTGTCAAATTTTTCATTCTCCTCACCCTGTCTTTTTAACTTAGAGGGACTCGAACACAAAAATTTTGCATCTTTCTTTTTCGGTTGCAAAAGGTCACTAATGACCCACTCATCACGTCTTGTAGCCTCCTTTGCTTCAGCGCATGACTGTTATTGAATTGGAGACGTTTTTATGGCAGCCAGTTCCATTGCCAGTTTTAGAGAGCGCCAACAAAGGTTGACTTATTTGTGAAAACAGCTGGCCACACGAGCCCACAAAACAGTGCGCGCAATGCGCTTGGCAATGCATGCAAATTTTTGACTCTCTGCCGCACAGTACTAGAAGGTGGGGAGACAACAAAGGAGTGGGGCCTCCAATAATGACTCCCTGACCGGGAGTGCAGACAACAGTGGTAGAGAACAGCACGGCAGCACAGCAGAGGCTGTAGCAGCGGCTAACGTAAACTGGTAATGGATGGTCATTGCTTGTTTACAGCAAAACTATTTAGCTGTCAATTCCGCAAGGTCTTCCATTGGTGGCCTGGTTGCGCTTAAAACACTTAAAATTGATTTTAAATATGTTCTAGGCTTGTTTACAGATGATGTGTGTCCAAAAAGGTCTATCCACGTTATCTCACCTTCATAGTTTTGTCCGTGCTCCTGGGGCCGTTTGGGGGACTGACAATGTAATCTTTATTTTTGAAGGGAACTGAATGGATTTTAACACCTTATTCTCTGCTTTTCTGTCTGTTCCATTCATATTGGTAATATTGGTAAATTTGGTAGATAAATTGTTGTTAATCTTGCCATGGTCGGTACAGTTGTCACCAAAAGTTTAAGGTTCACAGGATCTCATTAAGCTTCAAATTTTTTAGCTGTTTTTCATATATGGTCAAACTTTTCAGTACCATGCTGTTCACATGTATCAGTACAGGCTGCGTGTGCATAAAGCAGAAATACTATTAAGCTCTTTACCACATCTCTTGGTTCCCAACCATTTAACAATTTCTCTACATTATTAGATAATAAAACGAAAAAACTTCATCTTTGAATTTTGGCGCCTAAACTTGGACACCTGAATGTTTGTGGGTATTCGAATTACATTGGCTTGACAAGATTATATCATGAAACTTGCCATGTTACACAGTGAATCCAGAGTACCCATACAGAAGTGTGTAGGTGTTAGAAGATGCCATAGAAATCTGGTGGTATGGCAAGTTGCTGTGGGTACCTGAAAAGGGAGGTTCCACCTTCATTTCCTTTTTTGCATTTTCCCACTTATCAAGCATCTTCCGACAATAGGTAACGCTGCTTTTAATATTTGGAACCTTACTAATACGTGAGAAGTTATTTTTCTCATTAGTTTTCATTTAAATCATCGTGCCAGACTTCTGACTCTTAATTTCTTTTGTTGATCCTCCGATCATTTTAGGTTCTCTTTATGATTGTGCAATTTGTGTTGCAGAAAAAGAAGCCATCGTCGCAGGGACCGGTCGTCTGACAGGAGGCGTCGTTGAGTCATGACTGAAGATATCACTTGTCTTTTTCTTCATTTAATAAGTGTGTTTTCTTTTTATCCAATAAAAACATTAATTCTGTCACCACATATATTATTGGTATTTTGTAGACAGGTAGCCAAACACATGTCATGCTGCTGCATCCGCTTCTAGCACAAGCTTGTATCCCATCAGCACAAGGCAGAATATTTGTCGGCGTGGCAAGTCATCAAATGTTTCTTTCTGCCACAGCATTTCTACTATCACCATGGAGTGCCAACTAGTGGAGAGTTGTCCTGTGCCCTAAGTGCAAATAAGTTGTGGCCTGCTGCCTCAACAGTAAAATATTAATGCTGCCCCTGCATACCAAAGGCATTTGACTTTTGCATACACAAGTTTTAAGATGCAAACTGCCAGGTCTACAAGAAAAAAAAGTAAAAGAAAACTAAACGGCTATTTAAAACGTGAGAAGCATAATGCAGCAGTTAAAGTATCCAAGCGTGCTCACCACTCCCGGTGCCAGTAATAAAAGTTTTTTTATACTACTCTATGGGTTACCCAAATATTTACAGAAAAACTATGGCTCCCTCCTGTTAGACAAGTTGTTTCTGGCTTGCATGGAATGTAGTCATCACATGCTTTTACTGCAATAGCAGTCAAAACTTAGACTATGTCATGTCCATCCTTCCTATAATACTGTTTTCATTATCACTAGGCTATCTTCTCAATCTCTGCTTCATCTTTGCTGTGTGGTAAAAGTTGACACAGTTGACAATTTATTGGCCACCACAGAATGTACAGACAGAAGTGCACTGGGTTGTATCTCTGAACCACTTACTGTGTGCTGGCCCACAATACTTTTGCAAGGGAATTGGTTGATAGATCTTTGGGCATGCTTTAACTGGCCACTTCCAAAAACTCTGTTTTTGGGGCCAGATCGGAAAAACTGCACACATATGACAGGCCAGTGTCGCTTTCTTTGAGAGCTAGACACATGGCTCTAGAGTAAGCTTTTACAGCCTTAGTTTTATTTTGAGTGTGCAGGCACCTCACCTTTTTATTTCCCTTTGCCCAAATTATGAGTAGTAAACCGGGCCTTGGCACTAGTTCAGACTGACTTCACACCTTCTCCTTTATAATCTTTCTCCTAGGGGTGCGCGAATATTTGAAACTTCGAATAATTTTCTAATAGCGTTTGCTATTTGATTCGCACTTAAATTTCACTATACGAACTATTCGAAGTTGGTAATTAGGGGCAATAAATATGCTGTGTCGTAACAAGTGGCCATTCCTGCATGTAGTACGCTCCCCCGCATAACAGCTGCATACTGCGCCGAAACGCTCGTGTATTGCGGTGAAGATGATATCTGTGTACTGCGACGAAGCTAGCACTCGTTTAATGCGGTGAAGTTACCTCAGCTCTCTGCTGCACAGTTCTGTCTTGGACCGTTCTTCACGATTTGGAATAACATTGTGGGAGTATACTAGTCATGCAGTAAACCTTTCGTTCTCATGCTTAGCAGCACATTTCTCCATAATTTGACATGGTATTGTTAAAAAATATTGAATTTGATTTGCACTTGAACATAAATATCCAAATTGGCTTTTCGCTCAATATTTTGCTTTTTGCACAGCTCTAGTTTCGTCACATGGTAAAAAAACATCCATGCTGGTTCCAGATCTCAGTACAGAATGGCAGTATGCCATTGTTCAGTACACATCCAGAGATATTCACCAGTGAGTCATCATACAGTGCTTGCGCACCACATAGACTCCAAAAGTGATGTCATCTGCGCACATATTTCACAGACCACAGCAGCATTGGACAAAGTTTTTCATTTTTCTAGAGTAATTTTATCATATGCATGTATAAATGTTGTTGAAAAATTTACATACTGCCATGGAGTCACCCCTGCGACGGTAGCAGGCTCACACAAGACACTGTGCCTAGTGTGAGCTTTCATAATCATTGTAGTGAATAAGTTGACTGAAGGATTTTTGAAGAGAAAAAAGCACAAGAAAATGGGGGCAAAAGAAGACACGTACAATGGGCAGGTGTTGTTCTTACTTGAGATACACTTCTTCAAGAATACTACAGCAACTCGCCCACATCGAGCTCCTGCTGTTGACAGGTTGACTAGGACCAATAGACAATCTCTTCTTTAGGGGAAACCTTTTTGTGCTGCTTCTGCTTTCTCCTGCTTTGTCGGTGCCAACTTCTGTCTTGCACAATCATCTGACAGTGGAGATAATGCAAACTAAAGCGGCCCGGGCAGGCGGCTGAAATACTGTCACATTCAATATAATCTAGAACGCACAGTACGTTGGGCAAGCTCTCATCCAAGTGGTGTAGTGTACATATGTGACATAAGAAATAAATGGTATTGAAAAGGATATGGACATTCCAGCAATGTGCATAACACCCGCTTTTTGTTGTCTGCTGCCTTCTTGGAGCAATCGGGCACTGATACTGCTGAGCATGCTTGTCAACCACACTATCGTCTGTGCAACTGCATGCTGCAAATGCACCATTGAGCCACTTTCTGATGTTTGCTTATGGCCATCGACTGACAGTATGAAAACGCAACACATGGTCACTCCTGCCAATCAGTGTCATTTGAATAGCTTCGTTCGTCGTCTTGACAAAGCACATTTGTTATTTGATTGTTAAGCTGCACATCCCAAGTGTAACTAAGATGGTTTTAACAGAAAATGTGTTGTCCTTGTCACTGCAAAACACTGATCAGTGCCAGGACGTGATTGAGATCTATGGTATTGTTACTTCTATCGCTTGTGTCAGGATAGTGGTGTCATTAACCTGTTTGGTGTGACCTTGGCGCTCTGCTTTGTAAACTGAAGCAGGGCTTCCCAGAAAATGTTGGTGCACGAACTTATTTATATTTTATTTTGCAGGCTCCTACAAGCATGAATAGGAAGTAATGTACATACACAGCAGGTATAGAAGCACACAATGTTTTCAGCACCTGCATGTGCTCCCATCTGTAACTCA
Organism: Hyalomma asiaticum; assembly: GCA_013339685.2. NCBI lineage: Eukaryota > Metazoa > Arthropoda > Arachnida > Ixodida > Ixodidae > Hyalomma > Hyalomma asiaticum. The sequence goes on from CM023482.1 coordinate 144,499,264, forward strand.
TAAGTTCCATAATGGAAAATTGAGCATACCTAAATGATGGCATAACAAGTTCATATTAGCTACACCATACGGTCACAGGATAGGTCAAGTTACATGCTTGACTTTTTAAAGCTTTTAAACTTAGACAAGCCCAGCCATTGATTCAGAATGTGCTTCGAATTTTAGGCTGAACTACGTTTTGCTGACCATGAAAGATCATGTTCCACTGTACTTTAGTTGGTGCCACAGCCCTACTTCAAGATATATATTTAATATGTAATGTGTGGCATAGAGACAAATTTAACTTGCTCATCTGGATTTCATACATGCATATTGTCTGATGACACCATTCAAAACTGTTTACTAAGAACAGATTAATTGCTTTTTGAAGAGTAATATTAAAACTTTGGGGATTATAAGAGGAAGTTCCCTTTTGCAGGAATTTTTCATGGGGAAATTATTCTTCCTAGATAACTATGTTTACTAAAGTTCTCCAACGCACCAATGCGTATAGAAAAAATGACCAGTGCAACCTGTGACTGGTCCGCGTCTGTCTTCATCAAATAGGGACTAGAGTGCTCTTTTTTTCTTCCTTGCTTTCCCTCATCTGAACATATGCAACTTGTGTACTGTGACGGTACACTTGAATGGTCATTTTTGAGAATGCAATAACTTTGGCGAGATTTCATGATTTGACATAAAAAAAAAATTGTTAAAGTGTATGGCCGACAACATTTCTGATAATATGACAAGCTCGCCATCTCTGCTTTATGGTAGGAATGTTGGCCATATGCTTCTGACAACCAACTGGCAATCTACATGAAGTATTCACAGTGTGATGCCATGCCCAAGTTAACTGCCTGAGAATTCTGCCCCCTAGTTGGTCTTTGACATCTCACAGCAAGTAAAAGAGTAACTGCATGATCCTTACGCTAGAACACTAATCTTGATTTTATGCTTGGTGCAGGCAATGTTGCAAAAGCTTCACACCTAGCACACCACTCTGTACATTCTGTAGTCAAGTGGCCTTGTGATTTGTATCTTCTTCTAAAGAATAACTCTTCATACATTAGGGCTATACACACACGTCATTAATGTTAAACCATATCACACATTGTATGTGCAGTTAATACACTATGTTTAAGTTGTAAATGCAGTTTTAATAAATGTGCAACGAGTGTGGTCGTGCAAGCGTCTGTGTGTCCTGCTGCTCGGTGTTCCATGATTAACAGGGTCAGACAAACAATTGCTTCATATTGTGATGAATCTGTGAAGTTAGCCTTGCACCTGAGCTACATAGCATCTTACAATTTATTGTTGTGAAGTGCACAATATATCAAGGCCACAAACAGGGGCAGTTAACTCTAGCCTTCGCAGCATTGCCTGCTATGAATGAAATAGGAGTACAAATGTTCCAAACGTACTGACTTGCGTTCTTAATGTTATATTTGAGCTGACCAGCCTGGTCATCTTAATAAGAAATCTGTCACGTACACGGTACATATACTGACCATCTGTATTTCATAAATACATGTCCTACACAAAGCACAGGTGCTCTTCCCCAATTCACAATGCATAAACACTCACTCTTAACTAATACTAGAAAGATTCATATTTCCCAGTTCTTTCCATCAGTCCCATCACATTCTGGCAGGAGTCACTCAGGTAACACGTAATCAGGTCCACTCACTTGCAGACAGAGAAAATGTAATCTGTAAAAAGTTTCCTTTCATCTGCACTTGGCATAGCTTGAGAAGAACTAGCACATCTCCTCACAAAGCACAGCTCAAAAAGAAAAACGGGGAAAAAAGAAAAAAGCCAAACTCGTTTACCCTGTCATACATCATTCCTTCGAAAGCAGCTATCGGTGGTGCTGCCAGCAGTGCCACGTCACAAGTGGTTAATTCTACAACCACTCTGAAAAAATAAAACTAACTAAACACACATTAACAAGAACCAACTAACAAAACTACATGACTTTGGGATCAAGCATCTATGTATGCAGCATCTGATGAGAGTGCGTCAGATGCAAACTTTTCTAAGGTCCCGGCTTTTTGAATGTGGCACATTAGAACTTCGAATGAAAAAAATTATAAGAACTCTGGTACAGTTGAAAAGTTAACAGTCTTTGCCATTTCTCAAGGTGGGGCAGAGCATGGTTGCTGTGACGGGGGCACAAGCTGATCCAACGCAGCATGCAAGGCTGTTACTTTGTCGTGGTCAGGGCCCAACTTGCCCGCTAGGTCGTCAATAGCTGCATGCAGTGCCTGCAATCGAGCACCGACTTCCTCAGAACCGACTGCAGCAGGTGTTGCTGTGGGAAGATCCCCATAAAAGCTGCCGTGTGAAGCAAACACAGGAGCCGGTTGGAGCGCATGTAGTGAGAACGGCTTATGTTCGGATGATGGAACTTCCTGTGCCACAACAGGGGCAGGGTAGTAGATAGTCGTCTGGAGGACTTCAACATTGCGCGTACTTTCTGGTGAACCTGGCAAACCTTGATACTTGTGTCCCGACAGGTCCTGGAAACGGTCCCGGTCTGCCTCCTCTCCATCCGGCTCTGCCTGTTCCCCCTCTGTTTCACCATCCTCCTCTTCTCCTTCCTCCTCATCTCCTTCCTCATCACCGGAACCTTCGCCACACTTTTTAAGCCGCTTTGGTATATTTTTCCTGCGTTTAGCCACGTTGCGATCGGGGCTCTGCGGTGTAATCACTACAGACACGGATTCAGCAGGGATAATGGCTGGACCATGCTTCTCCTTGAGGTGGCGCACCAGATTTCCACGAAGTGTAAACGTGCTGCTGCAGTCAGGACAGCGGTGAGGCTTGCTTGTCTGATGGATGGCCATGTGGGCACGCAGGTTGTGCGCTCGAGCCAGGCCCTTGCCACAGATGCTGCACGAGTATGGCTTCACATCGGCATGAGACACCAGATGCATCTTGAGCGTTTGGGGTTGCGAAAAACGCTTCCCACAACGCTCACATCCAAACCTGCGCTGGGCCTCATGTATGAGGACATGCCTCTCCATGTTGGCCTTAAGAGAGAAGGCCCTGCCGCAGACAGGGCACGGAAATGGTTTCACCGGGCTGTGTGTGACAAGATGATTGCGAAGGTGGTGCTCCTTCATGAAACGCATGCCGCAGTCAGGGCATGCAAAACGGCGCACCTGCGTGTGCACCAACATGTGGTCCCGCAGCTGACTTGGATATTGGAATAGCCGCTCGCACACCTCACACTGGAGTCTGTGTGCTGGCGGTGCGGGAGCCCCCGCACTTGTACGCAGCAGAGGTGGGGGGTGATGCTTGGCAACATGCGCGGAGAGGTCACTCGGGAATGCAAAACGCCGGCCACAGATAGCACAGGGCAGGCAGCTGCCACCATGAGTCACGAGGTGTCTCTTGAGGTGAGTTACCTGCAAAGGAAAGCATGCTTTAGAGAGATGTGGAAGGTATCAGTGAAAAGTACTGACAATACTTTGTTCTTTTCCTACATTTAAATTCATTGTAATGTCACACATGAGCAATTTACCTGGATGGGAATGTACAGTTATACCACTGATTAACGTCGTTCATGGCAAGAATTTAAACATGAGATAGCATAACAAAACTCGACTCGCAAGTGCTTTGGCTGTAAAGAATACATATGCGGTACACGTTGTAATTCTAACAAACCAGCTGGTTTACTTGGGAAGGCAGATACTAGTCGCACAATAATCACAGCTTGGCGCTACCTGTTTCACGATGACTTACCAATTACTTTATTTGCTTTAGATCATGTGTAATAAATGCAGAACTTAACCATGGTCACTTAGCAGAAAAATCTGTGCTTAGCACTGGTTTTGGTAAATATGTTCTAAAGTTCTGTAATGAAAACATCAACACTCTAGTAAACACTTATCAGCATTGCATTTTTTCGCAGTATTGAGAAGCACCAGTGGCAAGCTAAGGGAAGAGGAGGAAGAAAGGTTTCTTTCCTGCAGTGTTGGTGGATTATCTATCCCACCCCTGGGCCTAGAATTGGGAACAGTAAGTACAGTGCCCAAGCAACAGCACGCACTGTGTACATCTGGCTCTAAACACAAAATAGCCTAATTTGCTTGTCTGGATTTTGCACTGCAATTTCGGAAGGCCATGATGTTCTGCTGCATGTATTTATGCAGGTGCTAAAACAAAGATCATAAATCTTTAAGGATGCTTCGACAAGACAACTCTCCCCTGTTCAGCTACATAGCTGTAACAAGCACTGTGCTGTCGGTGCAATGGTTTGGCTGCAAGGAACAAGGCAGCAGAGTCTTCAGCTATGACCTGTGCTCACTGTTTTTTCCCCATCTTCGTGATCACAAAAGGAAAATTCCGTACCACATTTGTTCAGCAATGAAACATACTGGTTTCTTGCCAAACAACTGGAGGAGGTTTGGTCACACTTAAATACCGTAACAAACTTGTTGTGCCCGAAAAAAAAAAAAAATTGTCCATAATTTTGTTGTCACCAAGTCTTCCATTAAAAATATTAACCTACCTTCACACCTCGGAAGTATCTAAAACTTGGCAGTTCCTCTTCGATCGCTCAGGGAGTAACCAGAAACAAAAACAAAATGACAAGGTAATGAAATAAATAAGTGGGTGTTTTCTGTCCCAATACTGCAGCCTCATCAGTCCCCCCAAGAGTAGCGAAAGCTTTATGACACAGTTAACATGGGGCTTCAATTAGGCGCACTGCCGCCTCGGTGAAAGAAGAAAAAAAGAAAGGATAACGAGGAAGCACGTTCCATTTACTGTTTCATGAAATGATGTAGACCACCTTAAGTACAAGCGACACATAAATCAAGCAGCTAGCGATTGCACCCTCTCGGTGAGGCACTGCAGCTGATAAGTCTCACCTGCAGGAAGCTGTGGTCACAGTGCGGGCACCGATGCGGACGCCGGCCTTCGTGGATGAGGAGGTGCGTGTTCAGGTGTGCCTGCTGCTTGAACGCCTTGTGACACACTTGGCACTCGAACCTCTTCACGCCAGAGTGGCAGAGCAAGTGCGTCTGCAGGTGGTGCTTCTGCGCGAACTGCTTGCAGCATACGTCACACTTCCACGACCTGAGGCCTCCATCCGCCTGCGAAGGCACCACGGCAACCACCACCGACGTCGCATCATCTTTCAACTGGCAGTAGGGATCGTTACAATAGCGTGGTGCTGACACCACCGCTGTGCCTCCAGAGTCTGTGCTCGAGTACGAGTCCGCCGTGAGCTCGGCGCCGCGTTGTGAGACGCACAGCGCCTTCAACTTGGGATCGCCGCCGCCACCTCCGTCGGCATCGACAGGAGCGGTGTTCGTCGCAGCACTTGTAGGGACGACGGGGGTACAACAGCCGCTCCCGTTGTTATTCGGCACTGTTCCATTCGGTCCGGAGCTTTCGGGTTTCACGACACCGTCAGGACCACCGCTGAAGTCGCGTACCACTACTGCGGCGGACGCAGCTGAGGGAGCCGCGACGCACACGGAGATGCCGTTCTCCGCTGCCGGCTCCGACGGGCACAGCATGATGCAGTCACATTTGCCAGCAGGCGGAGGTGATCCTCAGCCGCAAATCGTTGTGAGCAAAGCGCAGGACGTTATCCGTGCCCGACCGACCACTAGCGGCACAGCTTCCCAGGTGAAGCGGCCGCCAGCGCCCTACGAGAACGTCGGTGACTTCTTCCGAAGAACTGTTGACCGTTCAGAGCTGTTTAGTTCACTGCCGCACACAATGACAAGGAATGTAGGAGGTTCTTCACGTCAGCGCATTAGCGCGTGGCGTCGCAGTGAACCGTAATCGAACGGCTTGTCTGCGCGTTTGCATCGAACGTTCCAAAGAGTTGCTTGTCGCCATAGTGGAACTGAACGCCATCGTCGCCGCCGCTAGCACGCTCTACCGCAGCTGACAGAAACGCCAAGCCGTTGGCGCCGTACAGCCGCTTGTCGATGTATTCGCGATCTACACGTTCTCTTCGATTAATAGACAATATTGTAGCTTGCGACAGGCTTTATTTAGCAAAATTATATTTGTGAAAATTCTAACATGATAGTTCTGAGCCAATGAATCCTTGCTGGACGCCTCTGCTACAGCCAGCAAAACAACAGTATTTTATTTTGTCGAGATACTATAACTGAACAGGTGAGTCATTTGTTTATTTACATTTTTGATATTAAATTTTTTAATAATGCCGACATGCAGGCGTTTACTTCATAGACAACACCGCTTGCGCCTGCAGCGCCTCACAGTTTACCGCGGCTTTTAACTATGTGTTTATTTTTTGCAGCCGATCCAGGCTGCTGCGAGTTGTTGTGCTTCGCTGTGCGGCACAGAAATGTCTAATATGGCTCAATCGTATGCTGTATTGAATGTGCCGCTGCGCTAATTAATTGCGCGGCTTCTCGCATTCTGTGTTTGAACGGGACGCCGTGCTTTTACCCACCAAGAGCACCTATGACATCTCGGAGCTCTCGGCTGCCTATCCCAAGCCAACAGCATTGAGGTAATTATGCGACTATAATTTGCCCGATTGAATCACGGGTTTTGGCTCATTCAGAGCACTTCTAACCTGAAATAGCGCGACGCAGCAGTTTTTGTTGTTGTAGGGGGATAGCGTAACATAGTATGAACGTCAACCGCAGCCCGAAAGTTCACTGGTTGTCTTTTGTTATTGAGGGCGTCTTAGGTCCTTCTTGACGCTCATATCGAATAGGCCCTTTTTTTAAAGTACTTACGCATCGTCGAAATTCACTATTTATTATTCGTGAGGCTTGCGCTTCACAAGCTGTTCTATACCACAGAAGGCGATTCTCTATGCGCGCCTCGGTGATCCCATAAAACATAGATGATCTCATCGTTCTGCCATGATGTAAGCTTCCCCGTCTGTCTCTTCTTACCTGACTAACTCGTTCAGCTCAAAAGTTCACTAATTATGTGTTAATGGGTGTTACTGCATAAAGGTTTCTGTTAGCAAAGCACGCGTTGTGTGAGCGCGAAGCGAGATCGAACATGCAAATGACCAAAAGGCCGTTTTAGGTTAGCTGCGTGCTATGGATGTCACACAGATACCGCAATGAATTAAAAGGGAACGTCGGATTTCACTTGTTTATAGGTCATGTGCAATCGATGATGTCTATTTTGAAATTACCAAACTCAGCTATTTGTAAAATTCGAAGATGCTGTCGAATTGCTTGGACTTGGATCAAAACACAGGGAATTTGGAACGCATGTCTCTTGCCCGAAATAGCTCACACATGTTGATGCGTTTACTTGTGACGAGCTTGCAAGTAACCAGCATTAGATGTAGTTTATTAATTGCCTGCACATCTCTGGATCTTGGGGACCATTACAGAGCCTATAGTGTTAGCATAAACTCAGTAGTTGGAGATTTGTAGCCTTAATCAGAAAGAAACATTTGCTGCAAACAGATGTTTGCCTAAAGTACTGACAGTTGGTTGACTTGGTAAATGCAATAATAGTTAACATGACAAACACATACAACACATATAATACATAAATGTGGGAAATGTACTAGACAAGTAATTTACTATTTTTGGAACGCTGAAGTAACAAGCACACAATAAAAAAAACAGTGGATTAAAGGGGTGCTGATCACAGGGAGTGCGATGTACAGGCTATGTAGAGAATGAGAGATTCAAAAGCAAATGAGAGCAAATAACCTAGCTGCCACTGTGAAAATCATCCATCCTGCATGATGAACAAAATTTGTGTGGCCCTAGCATAACCAGTGCCTGCCTAATAAACAATGTTACTATGAGTGCCAATGTGATGAGCCTGTGTGTATTCACTGGTTTCTTTTACTGACAAACAAAGTAGCAGTACACAGGAAATAAAAGGGGGGTTGGGTACTGCACCCACATTGGGATGGTAAGTGACCATACTAGCCTTTTATAGAATATATTGTGTCCATTCAACCTCTTATTGGTGGGTGTCTCCACTAGTCTGAAGTACATAATTTGAACCACGTTTACATCGAATGCAATTAGTAGAATGTTGGGAATTCTGCTTGATGCTGCATTGCAAAGCATCAGGTTGTGAGCTTAATTCATGCCACGACATGCACATTTTACTGGCTGTAAAATGGCAACATTTATGATATTTTTCCTTTTAGAACTGGAGATGGTCTAAACTAATCCAGAATCCCATACCATGGCGTGCCTCATAATTATGATGTGGGTTTAATGTGTAAAGCCTCAAATTAGTAATCCTTTTTTTTTTTTTTCAAGTTGATACTATGTTTTAGGAAGGATATTTGTCATCAGATGCATTTTAGTTTATCTGGAACATAAAAACCAACTTATTAATCCAGTGTTAAACAACATTGACACAAAAGACTGACACCCTTTTTCTTGCTTTTCCTTGGAAACGTTTCTTGTCAGGCCTGTCATGTTTCAACCAGTGAACTGTCCTTTCAAAGGACTTTACACAGTATGTCATGAGCCTTGTGACAAACCTTCCCCGTAAAGCCAGTTAGAAAGTAGCCACACTTCATGCGATGTACATATGATTTGGCAAGCAGGACTTTAGCCTCATTAAGAGCAGGCAACATCGAAGAATTCTATAGCATCAACGAAAGGGTAGCAGGGCTTGTGATAAAATTAAATAGGAGATACAAACTAAAGCTAGTACAAAGTTACGCACCAACGACCAACCACAGTGACGAGGCTGTAGAACAGTTCTACGAGGATGTAGAAACGGCAATGAACAAGGTACAGACCCAATATACGATTGTTATGGGGGACTTCAACGCGAAAATAGGAAAGAAACTAAAAGGAGAACATGCCGTCGGTAATTACGGAGAAGGAGATAGGAATAGCAGAGGGGACATGCTAGTAGAATTCGCCGAAAGAAACCACCTCCGTGTAACGAATACTTTCTTCAAGAAACGTAGGAACAGGAAATGGACGTGGAAAAGCCCCAACGGAGAAACGAAAAACGAAATAGATTTCATAATGTGCACTGATCTAGGTATAGTACAAGACACAGAAGTGGTTAATAAGATTAGAATTAGTGACCACAGACTAATAAGGGCGAAGATATCCCTCAATCTAAAGCGAACAAGGACAAAGTTAATCACACGGAAACAGGCCAACCTCGATAGCGTCAGGGCGAAAAGAGAAGAATTTAGCATTGCACTTAAGAACAAGTATGAGGCTCTAGGAGAGGAAGATAATGAGGATATAGAGAAGATGAACGAAGACATTACTAATCTGATCACCGAAACAGCAATCGAAGTAGGGGGCAAAGCACCAAGACATGTTGTGAGTAAACTCTCGGAGTCTACTAAAAATCTAATCAAGCAACGCCAACAGATGATAATAACTAACTCAAGAGACAAGATAGAATACGCCGAGCTATCTAAGCTCATCAGTAAAAGTAGAGTCAGGGACGTACGTAACCATAACGTGAAAGAAATAGAAGCAGCCATCAGAAAAGGAGTCAGCATCAAAACAACCAAAAGGAAGCTTTGTGCGGGAAAAAACATAATGCATGCAGTGAAAGATAAGCAGGGCAACATCGTTACTAACTTTAGTGGCATAACCAAAGTGGCCGAGGATTTCTATTCCGAACTATACAGCTCAAATAGGAGTCTCCCCACCATGAGTGTATTAAATGCCGAGCAGGACTACGAAATCCCATGCGTCACTGCGGACGATGTTAGGAAAGCAATACAGGGCATGTCCCGCGGAAAAGCGGCTGGAGATGACGGCATAACTACCGACTTGATCAAAGATGGCGGAGACTTCCTTACTGGAAAGCTCGCGACACTATACACTCAATGCCTCAAAACTTCAAATGTACCCGAAAGCTGGAAAAACGCAAATATTCTATTATTACATAAGAAGGGAGATGTTAAAGACTTGAGGAACTACAGGCCGATTAGTCTACTCTCAGCACTTTACAAAATATTCACAAAGGTTATCTCAAACAGAATAAGGGCCACACTTGAATTTAATCAACCGAGAGAGCAAGCAGGGTTCAGAAAAGGATACTCTACCATGGACCACCTGCATGCGGTCAATCAAGTAATCGAGAAATCCGCTGAATACAACAAACCCCTCTATATGGCTTTCATAGATTACGAAAAGGCTTTCGACTCGGTAGAGATACCAGCAGTTCTGGAGGCACTACGTCGTCAAGGAATATGTGATAGCTATATAAACACAATAGCCAACATCTATAAAGATTCTACAGCCACCCTGCTCCTCCATAAGAAAAGCAGAAAAATCCCAATACAGAAAGGTGTCAGACAGGGAGATACAATTTCTCCCATGCTATTTACTGCATGTTTGGAAGAAATCTTCAAAAGGTTAGACTGGGAAGAGACAGGGCTCAGGATTAACGGCGAATATCTGAGTAACCTGCGATTTGCAGATGACATAATACTCTTTAGCAATGATGGCGACGAATTGCAAAAGATGATTGAAGAGTTAAGCCGAGAAAGCGCTAAGGTAGGATTAAGGATGAACATGCAGAAAACAAAGATAATGGTAAGTGGCACGGCGAAAAAACGTCTGTTCAAGGTCGAAACCCATACATTAGAAGTCGTAGAAGAATATCTGTACCTAGGACAGCTACTTACTGGAGAACCCACCCATATAAAAGAAATCCACCGTAGAATAAACATGGGATGGCGCGCATATGGCAGACATTCACAACTCATGAACGGAAACCTACCACTATCACTCAAACGGAAACTATATAACTACTGCATCCTGCCAGTACTGACTTACGGATCAGAAACCTGGAGAATTACAAAGAAGCTAGAGAGGAAGTTAAGAACCGCGCAGCGGGCGATGGAACGGAAAATGATAGGCGTTACACTAAGGGATAGGAAGACAGCCGAGTGGGTCAGAGAACAAACGGGGGTCGCCGACATAATGAACGATATTAAGAAGAAAAAATGGACATGGGCAGGCCACGTGATGAGAAGGCTAGATAACCGATGGACAGTTAGAACGACGGAATGGATACCAAGAGAGGGTAAGCGCAGCCGTGGGCGGCAGAGAGTAAGATGGGGGGACGAAATCAAGAAATTCGCAGGCATCAAATGGAATCAGCTCGCGCAGGACAGGCAAGGATGGCGAGGATTGGGAGAGGCCTTCGTCCTGCAGTGGACATAAAATTGGCTGATGATGATGATGATGATTGCCACGAGGAAGAAAAAGAAACGAAAGGAAGCTTATATAACTAGAAAAGTGTAATCACCACAGGCAGTGCAGCAAACCCTAATAAGCATGAACAGTGGTAACTCACAAATAGGTGTTGCATGTAGAAATAAGGATACCAAATGAAAGGCTCACCTGATTGCTAATGAAATGGACGTATGTTTTGTATGTATTCAGTTCGTCTTGTCATCAGAGCATCTTGGAAGCGGCTCTTAGAAACAAAGTGGCAGCCATTATAAAAAAGCAACTTTAGATAATTAATCTTTTATGGTGTTCTCCTACCTCTCTACCCTTTGTCAAGTATCAGATTGACTGAAAAAGTTTATCATGAAAATATTTTATTTACCATTGCCAAGACAGTTGTATGAAGTAGTAATGCTTGGACATGATTAATAAATAGCTGAGTAATACAATAGCTAATCCACCACCTAAGTCCTTTTTTTTTTTTCGTTTGCGTTGCTAGGTTTCATTTCCGAAATGAAATGGTCGCCACCTGAGTATTATGAATGAGTACCATCTGCATCTAATTAATGTTAGGTCCCTCTATGGGTCTCTTGTAAATTCCACATAGAGAAGCCAGAGCATCAGCTTATTTATGTATAGGGTTGTTCGTTTTCAGGTTTTATGTTTCTTCAAGTTTGGGAAGTAAAAATTGGGTGCTATTTCTCAAGGTGACATCTGGGGAGAAATTGGGTTTTCTTATTGAACCATTATGAAGTTAAGGTTATTTTGGGTTATATTTAAGAGTTTAAATTTACAAGTGAGATCTGCATGGTGCCCAGAGTGCTCTACGTATGGCCTATGAAATGAACTTTATGTCACTGGACCTTACTTGCAAACAAGATGTAACTTCGTTGTCACGAGCTTGGGTGGCTACGGTGGGTCAGCACTGCAACCTATGTGCAGCATAAAAAGATGCAGATATGAGGCATTGGAATTCGGGGAGAAATTGGGTTTAACTTGATTTTGGTGAAGCTTGTCCAAAGTGTAAAAATCAGGTAAAATTGCGTTTTACCCGAAAATGAACAACTCTGTCTTTGTACTAAAGGGCGCAGGAAGCAGGCACATGTTTTGGGATAACTACCCCTATACTCTGGTTTGTCGCATCCATTGTCGAATCAGTCTCCAGTACTCTGTGAATGAACACGAGGAGAGGCACTTGTTCTTTGCGGTGGTGGCAGCTGACATACACAACTGCATTTTTCATTTTGTGCAACCCATGGTTGTAGCAAGAATCTGACTTTGCAGAGAAGGGTGGGATTATTTTCTATTGTATTTATTATTTTCCGTCTTTAATAGGCATGTTCATGATGTGCTGCTACAGGAGAACATGATGTTCCCATTACCAATGTCTGATAACTAGCAGTTATATAGCTCCTGCTCATGCTTATTTTTCATGAAATACAACTCAACACTTATGTAGGTTGCTCTCACACTCAAACGCTAATTGTTGTCTGCGAACTCTTTCAGACACTTGCTGGTGACGCTTTCCCAAGTGCCAAGCAAATTTGCTGTTGAGCGACCGCGGTGTAGCGTACTTGCCAAAATGAGGGCCACATTTGCTGCTGTGATTCTGTCCTGGGCCATTATTGTCGTGACCAGTGCCAGCCATCGGACACCTTGGGCAGGTATGCAGTGTTGCCTAGTTTACTAAGGATGATGAGCTACTGCATGCAACGTGCCTCTTCCATTTAGTCGTCGCAGATGATGGATTTTCCATCTATGTTTTTCAATGAGTGCTCTGGTACAATGATCTATTCCTTGCCAAAACAGTATGTAACACATTGTTTCCCCTGTACTATTGTGGTATATGAAATTATGAGCATTCATGTAGGTCTATATAGATATATTGTTTGACAACAGTGCAACGTGCATGCCTTAAGCTGTTAAGGTCCGTGCATATACTGTGCAATGTCAGTGCAAGCTAAAGAATCCCAAGTGGTCGAAATTTTCAGAGCCGTCCAGTATGGTATATCTCATAATCTTATTGTGGTTTTGAGATGTAAAAGCCCAGAAGTTATTAAAGGGTCCCTGAAACACTTTTTTGACATTGCATCACTGATTAGGCAACACAATTGTGAAATCATTCACACCATAAATAAAGCGAAGCACCATGTGCTAAGGCAGCTATGGGCTTATTTCTGTCGCCTTCCTCCTTACCACTTCTGGTCCTCCTGAACTCGATTAGCTGCGGAGTGGGCGCTAGCGACGACTGCGCTTCCCGTGTCAGCTGCTCTGCCGAGCCCTCCGCAGCGACATAGCGCCCCGATATCTTTACTGAGGTTGCCGGCCTCGGCAGTGCTAGCCTCTGTAATAGAGCGCCGGCGACTCATGTGTATGCTGCCAGATGCCGCGACGATACCATTGGCTGAAACAAAGGAGCATGTTGTAGGAGCACGTTGTAGGAATACGTTGTTCGCAGTTAGGTTGGGAAAACTACGTGCACAGTCACTGGTTAGGGGCCAATCAGCTGCCTCCCCATCCATCGTTCGATGGCGGCGGCGATTGAAAACGCCTTTTGGCGAGCCGCTGCGATCTTCTACGATGCGCGTGTTCAAAACCTTATTGTAAATTGCACACTTTACGCAGAGCACTGAAATCTGTGCTCTAGTGATCCTAATGACTCGCTCTGCTGGATCACTATGTTTACACAATGTCGTCAAAACCATTTCAGGGTCTCTTTAACATGCAGGCAGTTAACGTAGCAAGTACTAACTGGTTTAGCCTTTATTTAGGTGCTGCTGGCATCTTCTAGCTTCACAGCGTGCTTGCTTCTCAGACATCTGATGAGGAGACATTCTGTAATAGATTTGTGATGAGCGTTAATGAGTTTGCTAGTAAAACCTTCTCAGATTCCTGTAACAAGTTTTGTGACTCGTGGCAGACGAAGCAATGGAATTTTGCAGATTTCTGTGCTAAATACTATAAAGGAAAAATGAAGAGGTCTGCATTAATTGTGCACCAGTTTTGGGAACACGTATTTTTCTGTATTTTCGATACATAATATGTGTTAGCAAGTGGTATTGCAAAACACATAGCAAAAGGGCCAAAAATGTTATGAGGACTTGCTTTCAAGAAGTTTTCACTACTGAACCCAACGAAATATTTTAAGCCAGCAAAAGCATTCCACACCAGCAGAAAAGTCATGATCTGTGCTACCCATGTTGCCAGAGGACCCACCAAGAGACCTCCACCGGCAGGGGTTTTGAGAGGAGAGATGTCATTTCAAAAGTGCCAGAGCTTTACCAGTTAAGCTAAGCATGTTGCATCAGATGATAAGTTCTCATGCATCAGATAACACAATTGTACATAGTGAACATGCACACAGCAAGTAGCTGAAGCATCTGACTTGGGCATTGCAGGACAAAAGGACAGGAAGCCGAGTGAGTTGGTAAGGATTCATATTGCAAAGAACAGCCGTACAAAGCACTAACACAAGTAAGAGGAGTGGACAACTCTATTCGTGTTGTCCACTCCGCTTCCTTGTGTCCGTGTTTTGCACGCCTGTTCTTTGCATTATGTATTGCCGGATGACTAGTACAGTTCTTTTTGAAAGGGAAAAAAGTGTCATCTACCCATTTGTAACACAAACCTACAATGGGAATCCAAAAGAATGCTTTGCAGATATCCTTATCTTTATTTTAACTTCACTGAAGAGCCCAAGCACCATCTGTGTGTGGGAAAATGGAAGAGTGAACACAGAGAATGAATGACAGTGTTAGTCAGAAGAGCAAAGCAGGGTGTTACAGCCATAACCCTTGTATCATTTGTCCGAAGTCGTCGATGGGTTATGACAAGGTGGTTGGTCATTCTCTATGCATGTGGACGGAGTGAAACTGTCAGGTTCGGTAATGTAAAACAAATTTGTTGACTGACAGTGACACACAAAATTGAAGCAGCTTCACTGCCCTAATGTCACGAAGACTGGTCAAACAGCTGAGCTGATGGCATGACCCTGTTTAACGGTCTCTTTACTTTTCTTTAATATTGGATATCAGTCTCTTATCTAGGGGAGAGGAGTGTATTGCCGACACATGGCGTGGAATTTGTTAGTGTGTCATGTCTTGAATGCGTCTTCACTGATCTTTACCCTCTTCTTCATCTAATTCTTTGTATACTCTAGCTGTAGGATCACTATCACTCATGGATATCACTATCATGATGTCGTGATACTGCTATCATTATCGTTATCAGTACCATGTAGAAGTGGGCTGAGGGTAAGGATGTGTGTAGTAGGCCAAGTGCAAGCGCGGTTCCCTTGTGTACAACCTGAGACTTATCCTTCTTTCTTTATCTCTCTCCCTGTCTGTTTCTTTCTCTTTCTTTTGCTTATAGCTGGGTTGTGTTACAATTGTCAGTAGAACGTAATCATATGGTTTTCATAAATGCATGTTTTGCAAGTGCAGGTGTATAGCCTCATGTCTATGACACTTGTTTTTGGACTGTGGGTACCCAGGTTTGAATCTCGCCTCACCAAGAAAGTTTCCTTCTTTTTTAAAATTTATTTCTTTATTGGTGTGACCTATGGCGGATCAACCTTCACCTGAGCTGTTAAAATAGCAGGAAATTCTCAGCAAAGAAAACAAGACTAGAAACACATGCACTTTATGAGAAAATAAAATAACGAGCAATTGATGATGGTACATAAATAAGGTCAAGGTACATGTCAATGCTCACTAACTATACACATGAATATGCTTAAATGGCTAACTTAAACAAAGTTAAAAAAAAACAAAAACAAAAAAAAAGATGCTATACGGGTTGCCAAGGGGTGGCAGCAAGTCCAAACCCGTTGGAACGCAAGCTTTTCTGAAAAATGATGGCAACATTTTTTTAGCCAAATGTGATTGCCGCGTTGGTTTTCGTTGTAGTCTAGATCTGATGGCTTTACTAGGACGTGGTTACAGACTTTGATTTGTCATCTCTTATGTTTACTAGTCATTCAGAGTTCAGGTATTTTATAGGACTACTTCTAGAAAAGATGCTAGATTCAACTTCTGAGCAATACTGTATCGTTAAAGGGACACTAAAGTGAAAGAGTAAATCACTCCAGACTAAAAGATTGTTCTTTAAGAATTCTATTGCCATTGATTTCACCATCGTGGGTTTAAAATTAGAAGAGAAAATGAAGGTCAGACTTTCGTTTCTTAAATTTTGTACTTAAACCGCTGTACTCAAACACAAGCACAATGTCACGGATTTCAAAGTACTTTTTTGCATTTTGGCCACGATGACGTCACAGAACTTTATGAAATTCACTACGTTAAGTCTCTATGGCCACCTAAGAATGGAATGCATTCATTCTTTCCGCTGAGTAATTATATGGGCCGTAGCAAAAGCCCTGGAAATCTATGACGTCATCACAATTTGATGCGAGGAGCTCAAGGTGGCTTCGCCACCTGTGTTTTCTTTTTGCACGTTTTCTCACTTACCGAGCGCATCCTTGCGGCCAGAGTTATGTTTGTGGTATTATGAGAGAGAGTGATTTGCTGATACGAGAAAAATTGTTTTGCTCTTTAGTGTCCCTTTAAAAAGCTAGCTGCTTGTCTCCCCTGATTCCTGGTCTGGGGTCTGCCTGTCTTGGTGATTCTCAAGTTGAATTCACCTCATTACCTACAAGCTCCTCCCGAAAAGATCTTCAACAGGTGCCCTTCAGGAGCAAGATTGATGACAAATTCCTTTGCCAGCATCCGATGCCACTGCGCATGTTTATCACACATATTCATCTACCTAAATATGCTCACACATTCATCTACGTACGCTTTGTCTTACTCCTGTGGTTTATCGGCAAGCACACATAAAAAAGCGGCAGCTTGATGACGCATTGTTTGGCAGTTTGTGTGCAGCTCGGGCATAATTCATAGTATACGGACATGCGCTGATGTCTTCTTTCAGCAAGCTTCACTTTATGGTGTGGCGTCACTGAGCCTCTGCTCAGTGTTGCCAATGTAAGAATCTAGAGGCACGTGTTGCTTAAGTGTGAAGTCATCGCTGATGCTGAGGCATGCCTGCATGTCTCTCTCAAATTATTTGCCTCATACTTAGCAAAATCAAAATACCTAAACACAGTTAAACTCAAGTCTAGCATTATGGACTATCGTAACGAGTGGCATAGTTCTTTGTTTACAGTGAGAAAATGCTAGTGCTCTACTCTCTGCTTGTGCTGCCGTGCCATTACAGTGGAATCTCATTGGTACAATCATCACAAGAGTAAGAAAATAAAACACTTGATCTGAAAATTGTACAACCGTATGAAAATACCTTCCGCCTATGGTGCATTGGCAGAGAAGAAAAAACAAAACACATCGCCATCTTGTTGAGATTTCCATGTGATGCTTAAGATAGCCTGTTCTAACCTCTGAAGCGCTTGCAAAGATGCTTTTGGTTTGTGTGGAATGGAAAGGTGTGCGCAAAGAGCCACCAGCGGTTGTTGCATTATTAGATTAGTGGTCGGTGTGCTCATCTCATATGCACATTGCTTCATCATCATGGGCTCAAGTCCCAAGCTAGGTTGTGTCTGAAGCTTTCTTTTTATTTGCATCGCAGTTAAGCTGGCCGCCGCTAGACATCGCTAGCAGTTCTGCCTCTGCCGTAAATGTGTGAGGTAGGCTGTTATCTGTAAACCTAAAGAAGTCTACAGACAAAATGAAGTCATCTGATTGCATAAACATGATATGGTTAGGTGGCTGCACGACAGCTTTATGATCATGGCTTGGCGTATAGTATGTTGAATTTATACATGCCATATGTGTCTGCTGGTCTCCGACAGTGAAGCTGTGCTACAGCTGAGGTCTTGTAAAGTGCGGGTCACATGGCTTCTCCAGTTTCTGTTGTTAGCATATGTGCATTCTGTTTTGTATAATAATTGGAGAATGCTTGAAGTACTAATGATAATGCCGTCTATATACTTCCACAAAAAAAAGGCCCTTAGGTGATGCCATAATGCCCTCAATACTGTTTTGAGACTGCACAAGCAGCGGCTGAAGCCGAAGATCTTGCACTGTTGTATAAATGTGTGTACATGTGCTTGCAGATGGCCAGTGTTATAAAACTTGGAATGGCACTGAACATTTCCTGCAAGTGATATTGCATAACGGACTAACACATAGCACTAATTGCATCCACATCAGGGAGGCAGAGCCCTTCTTGGCTGTGAAGGTTACAGGCTGGCTGCTTATATAATTCTAGGTGAACTTTTGCTTTCATTGCTTTGTGCTTTGGGTGGTAAATGCATTTCTTGTGTGTTCTGTATAGAATGGGAACACTTATGGAAGCCATGTATACTAACAACATGCCAAAGTAATTAACATCTTTCTTTTGACATGTAGAAGTGGGATACCTGCAATTTTTTTTTCAGTTGCAGGATTGAATAGCACTTGCATTGTGTAAATTATGAAGTGTAACATTATATAAATGTGCAAAAATGCAAGTAAGAGTATTTGTTGTGGTCGAGTAACACTGTGTTGCAAGATATTTGAGCTCCTCTGAAAGTTTTCCTCCGGCCTCGAAAATACCATATAACAATCTTGTGTATAGTCAGGCTGATTTTCTCTTGCGTTCCACTTTGGTGAACATTCATTTCCATTAAAAAAGCACATAAATGACAACATATGGCCGTTCACATGAATGTGCTTTTCTCCCCATACAGCACATTAAAATTCTAATCACTTTACTGGTCTGTGACATCATGTGTGTGTTCAACATGTATTTTAACGGAAAAATGAATGTTGTGTTAAGGGGAAAGCACTCTCCATGCGTATTACACCTTGCTGAATATTCTCTGCATTGTTTAACAAAAGAGGCAACCGCCGACTCGAAATGCATTATCAGGTTAAGTATAGGCTTTGGAAGTCGATTGCAGTGTGTATATAGTTCAAGTGCGCGTAAGCGAAGAGAATGCAGAGAGGTTCGGGAAATCAATAACGATTGTTGGCAGGCCACTTTGCGATGCATAACTTCTTAAGTATAACAGCGCAAACACGCGAGACAGAAGACACAGAGACAAAGAAGTCGTTGTGATAAAATGGAAACTGCTGTCCGAGAATATTTAAAAAATCGCGGCGTCCCGAGTAGGTCCCAGGAAAAGCGACAGATGGCGCGACGCGCGCGAAATGCGATCGTGTTTCGTGGCGGAGCCCGCTTGGTGGGGGAAAGTCGTCGTCGGCGGAAGCATCAAAACGTAGCGAGGGAACGGCGCGTATCGGCTTGACGCTGCGTTTGTTGAACACGTTTCCAACGCAGTTGGGCATAGCAAGGATGCGTGGGAGGCGTGTGTTCGTAGTGCACACGTGATCTTCTTCCACCTTCTCTTGCCGTCTCTCTCTTCGCGAAGGTCCAGATAAAGAAAGAAATAGAGAAAACGAAAAGGGCCAGTACCAAATCGTTTCGTGGAAAAAAAATAACGATGCGGTTACGAGGCACGCCGCAGTGATTTTCGCGGGATTAATTTTGACTCCCTAACTGCACCTAACTTATAAGGGCACGAGAGTATTTGCATTTCGCCCCCATATAAATGCAGCTGCCATGGCCGATAGCCGAGCCTGCGTTTTCGAGCATGTATAGCATTCCAGCAGAACAATGTTCCCATTCAGAGCCATGAATATACCTATTTGAGGCACTTTCCCCCGCATACATCGAAAAAATTAAGCATATTTCTCTGCGCAAAGGCAGTAACACACCCACAGACATATATGTTCGTGTACGTATGTACGTATACGTTCTCTCGCAGTATGTAATGTTTCCATAATGTATGTGCGCAGGTGTGCGTATGCAAGGCCTATGATATCTTTGTGGAACGCCTCTTTTTGAAGCACCTTTTGAGGGCTGGAAACACGCTTTCAGCTGTTCCGCCGGCGGCATTTCCAACTAAATCTCTCTTCATTTATCTAGAGGTCATCTAAATCTCTCTTCATTTATCTAGAGGTCTTCATACCGTATCGGGACACATATTTGTAAAAACTCCGTTTCCCGCAGCGCTTGAACAACTCAATTTCTCAAGCGGTGCCATGTGCTTTTCGCAGTGTTGTCACATTTTTTTTTTTTTTCGGCCCACTGTCACTTGATCTAGGACGCCGGATTGAGAAATTTCGTTCAACAGCGGCACAAGGGGATCGACTAGATGGAATGCGACGTTGCGCGTAGCGAAGAACGTGATTTCCGCTGTCTTTACTGCGGGTCATTTTGGGCGTGTGCTTTCTCAAGAAAATTGGCCACGTATCTGCGTGCTTCGCTGCAAATGCCGTCGAAAGACGATAGTCTTCTGCCGGCCGTACTGCGCTGCGTTAAAGTCCCTGTAAAATCGCTGCTTGAGGTGTGGACGCCATCTGGCAGCGCCGTCGGGAAACACGAGCTTGTGCAGAATCCCTGGGCAACTGCCCGGTGGCAGCACCAAATCGTCGGCAGAGGCCTTTTTCGTGCATTGCGTCGCATTTCTAGCGCAGCCTAACAAACACTAGGGTCTTTAGAATTGCGTATCTATGCATTTTCTAGTAAAGGAACACACCACCTAATAAAAACGTATTGATGTTGCGCCTCAGATATGCGTAATAATTGCTTTTTGATCGACAATGTTCACAAGTATGAACGCAGCTACCAATTCAAGATGTTAGGCAAGTGCTTAAACTTTGGCCGGGTGGCTGAATCGTGTTACAGACAAACAAAAAGACAGACCAAAATTTCTGCGTTCAAGTATCCCAAGAAAGACTATCGTCTTTAAAATAGCACCTGTCGACAGCGTGTCGTTGATCGATCTCATAGCCGTCTGATGTTTTGCGGTTCTGCCACGTTTTGTGAGATCACTCTTACGGCGTTTAATTATCATGCCACGGGCTTTGCTCTTCGCTTCTGTAATCATGTGCCCTACAAGCCACCCTTTAATTAAATTCCGGCAGGCTGAGCCACCCCGATCGAAACTGACAGCTTTGCGAATTTCTGTTCTGGCTTGTTTGGCCCCTTTATAGGATCTGATGGCTCGGCGCCGTCATCGGAGTCCATGACTTCCTACAAAACATCTGATGCAGCCAACGCACGCAACGAAGCAAGATTGCCGGACCACCTTTGCTATACTTTTTGTTTATCGTATAATTAAGACGCTTGTGGCTTGTGGAGCATGGTGTTACCAATTTGTGACAAAATAATAGTGACATTCTCCAGGATGTACTACGATGTAGATCTGCGATCTCGGAGCTCACGTGCTGTAGATACATTGGGCATGTGTGGGTTTCTAGTCTGACGTCCAGGGGTGAAGAAATAGGCGCTCCGTATAAACGATGGGAACGAATCTCAAAGGCTATGATTTAATTATTTTGCCAACTGCGTGCGACGAAAACGACTGGAGAATATGAAAGCGCTTCGTAGCCGGTATGTTTCGGATGTTTTTTTCCACCCCCTAAACTCCCTGTGAAGGCTCCCTTTTTCCCCTTCGTCGAAAACGACGGCCGCAAATTCCATGAAAAAGAGGAATTTCCTGCACAGGACGTCACTCTAAGCTGCCATCACGAGTCGTGTGGTCATGGTCATCATGGCCAAAGGAGTTTGGGCATGATAAAGGTCATGATATGCTGGCCAGCACTCATGGACGTGCCCGTAAGAGAGGCGTGCATTTCCTATTTTCTTTTATCGTATGGGCAACGTCATCGTATCTGGAATTATCGCTACACGAGACAAGCAATCTTAGTTCTGTTTCATGACGGAACGACGATAACGCCGTCGGAGGCGTTTCAAGGACATTCGCTGTATATATGTCCGAAATATCCGTAGACCTCCACTGCGACGTTTCTCATAATCATCTTGTGCTTATGGGACGTAAGACCCCAGATGTTAATGACACAGCATCATTAATAATCATTTGGCGGTGCGCCTACCGGAAAGGACTATATCTCTAGACGCAGTGCATTGATTTGCATCGATTGTCATAATTTTTAAGATTTCTGCGAAAGTTTCGGACGAGGAATTTGACGCAACGGCCTACCAGTAATAATAATCGCGTCCTTCACACCTCTTCCGCTTTTGTTTGAGTCAAAAGAGGATCCCGAGGTTTTTTTTTTTTCACAGAAACTTTTGAGCGGTGGACATTTTGCGAGTGAATTGGGCGGAGGTCTCGAGGTGGTATGCAGTGTGCAAGAGACGCTCTTGCAAAAACTGAAAGCGTTAGTAATATTTGTCGCCATGTGTGCACTTCTGAAGCTATTTACGTGGTCACATTTGGTCCTTCAGACGCTCATTTAAAGTGCCAAAGAGCCAGTCTTGGGCAGTAACTAGTTACTAGTAACGCGTTACCGGTAACTAGTTATTTTTTCAGTGACTTATAACTGTAACTAGTTACTTTTAATTTAAAGGAACTTGTAACTGTAACACTGTTACTTTTTACACGGTAACTGTAACTGTATATACCGTTACAGTTACTTCCTTTAAAAAAATATCCAGCAGCAACACTTCTTAAAATCAGGGTTCGGCAGTATCGCGACACAAGACTATCGCGACGTTTCTCTTAATTATTTATGACTATGTGTACCTCTGTATCTACATAAATTTGCAAAATGTATTTGTATCTGACTAGTGGAATGCTTTTACGGTGTATCGTTTGTATCGCGATGCTGTGCTGGACACGGACGTCTCTTGGCCTTTCTTTTTTTTTTTAGATGTGCCTGACGTGTTTCCAGATCGGAAAATACTTTCTTTTTCTACGGAGGCAAGCAAAGCACCGCCTATCGGCGACAAAAAAGGTCGGGGAAGGGTTCTTCAGCCGCCCCCATGCACAGAAACGTGCGCGACACCGCAGTATGGTCGGCCTAAGTGACGAAAGTCACTGTTGTTCAAAGGCCGGTGCAGCATCCTTAATTTTTTTTTTTTTTGCGTGGCCAGCCATTCTTTTTTTTTTCATGACCACCCGCGCGGAAACCACCTAGAAATACGCGCTTTTCAGTGACACGCACACGTTCAGTTCTCAAAGCGGCGGTACTTTCAAAAAGCACTTCCCAAAAGTGCCGGCAGCAATGGCTCGAAGGGGCCTATCCTATTTTTCGCGTCTCAGGTTGAGCTCCCATTTCATTTACGAGCGTGCAGCAGTGCTTCGTGGCATCAGGCTGTCCCAACCTACTAAATGCGAAGCATTTCTTAGCAAACTTCGGCGACTTTGAGCATATCTATCAATCTAGCCGCCTACGACTTTGTGCTCTCCTGGCCGTTTCGTTAATGTTATGTATACGAAAATTGGTATGCAACAACATGACTGCATGACGAACATAAATGACAAGTCATAACATGAAAATCATGATGTGCTTGTCATGAGCCGTATGATTTACGTGCCACGGTCTTGGTGCTCTCCCGGCCTTTTCATTAATGGGATGTATGCTAAAATTGGTGATCCGAAGGTCGCGGGATCGAATTCCGGCCGCGGCGGCTGCATTTCGATGGAGGCGAAATGTTCAGGCCCGTGTGCTGTGCGATTTCAGTGCACGTTAATGAACGCCAGGTGGTCGAAATTTTCGGAGACCTCCACTACGGCGTCTCTCATAATCAGAGCTGGTTTTGGGACCGTTAAACCCTATAAATCAACCAATGCTAAAATTGGTATGGCACAAGATGACTGCACGACGAACATAAATGACACGTCTTAACACAAAAATCATGACACGCATGTCATAAGCGGCATGACTGACGTGCCATGGTCTTGGTGCTCTTGCAGCCGTTTCGTTAACTTGATAAAAACCAAAATTGATATGGCGAGACAACAATGTATGAAGACCATGGGTGACACGTTCTAAGAACATGAAAATCGTGACATGCTTGTCATGAGCGGCATGACTTGCATGCCACGCGTTTCGTTAATGGGTGTATACGAAATTTGCTATGGCACAACACGACAGCATGACGAACGTAAATGACGGGTTATAACATTAGAATCATGACATGAGTGCCATGAGCGGCGTGGTTTGCATGCCACAGTCTTGGTGCTCTTGCGGCCGTTTCGGTAACTTCATGTGTACCCAAAATCGGTATAACGTGACAGCAATGCAGATCTATTTTACGTTCCTGGTGCATGCTTCGCATTTTCTTGATTCCCACTGCACGTAGGACATGCCGTTTATTTTTGTAAATAAATTCCCGACTATCAATAAAAATGTTGTTGCAGAAAATGAGGAGTACGCAACGGTTGCTAGTGTTGGGCTTTTGAATGAGCCCATTCAATTCCTTTTATCTGGCGCTTTTGATACGAGCAACTTCAATCAACCGCACGCATTAATACGTTTCCGTTGAAAGAACTACATAATTTCGTTTGCGGGGTAATAATCTTATACAGTAACGGAAAAGTAACGACGTTACTTTTCAACAATAACTGTAACTGTAACAAGTTACTTTTGGAAGCTGAGTAACTGTAACTGTAACATAGTTACTTTTCTGCCTTTGGTAACTGTAACTGTAACACTGTTACTTTTTACTGGTAACGTGCCCATGACTGCAAAGAGCCCATTTGGAGCCGTGGGTGGTCTGTCGAAATAGCGGTGGGTGGTGAACCAGAGCAGTGGGCGGCGAAACGGAGCTGTGGACGGCATTTCCACCGCCGCGCCGATAACCCTGCCATAACCATAACGCCTTATCTATGATGCCGCCTTATTCGAAGTTTCTCGTGGTCTCGCCTGCAATAACGTACAGTGGTCAACTCTCATATCTATAACGCCGGAGCGTCGTGCTCGGAACTGCACGAGCGACATCTGCAGTTGGAAACGGGACACCTCTGAGCATGCGCAGCGCCACTGACGCACATGCCTTGCATTCTCGACCCTTGGTTATCACCGCGGATGCAACAACCGCTTCGGCCGTCAGTAGCGCTGTCAACGGTTTAGCGCAATAACAAAAAAAAAAAACAAAAAGGAAAAGAAACGAAGCGTATTGTTGGCAGCGCCCGACGCAAGCTGTGCTGCGTTCTAATTCTCCCTTCGCGGTCACATTGTCCCAACAACAGATTTACGCCCACTTATGAACTGTATAGACCTATTCCATGTTGGTAAACAGTGGTAGGCACCGGCGATATAACCAGGGCTTGTGTCGACGTCGCGGAGCGGAGGGCCCGCCCACCGCTTGCCGCGGCCCCGCACGGTCGCGCCACCGCCGCCGGCGAAGCGCGTGCGAAAGCTGCCTCCGAGCACGGGGCGTCGGAGCGCCGACGGGTGTTTACAACAGTTTTCGAGGGGCAGCCGCGTGAGATGAAGTCGCGTTAGCTCTGTAGGAAGCATTCGATGAATGTAGAAAAGAATGTGCTGACAACCAGCTATGACAAGATGTGAGAAATTGATTGAAAGGATAAGCACCTTGCAACATGATGCAACATGATGCGAGCTATCATGTCGGCATCGCTTCATGCGTATGCTTTAATTCGGTAACTAGCGCAAGGATGAACCACTTGCAACAGTGAGACTTGTTTAAATACGACTTGAAGATGCCTCAGCTAAAATACTGTTTCGGACTAAAGCCTCTAATCCCTACACGAAATCCTTGCGCAAAAACAAATGTAACTCAAGCATGCGATATTGGTGACGCTAGAACCTATGTAAATACGGCTGTGATAACGCACACACACAAAAATGCAATGACGCGCCAAGGACAAGGCTCTCAAATAACTGACAGCAAGGCGCATAACCGCGGCTTGCGGCTCTGCCCATACGCTGAGTTCCGATCGTGACGGCGTGAAGTCCTGTGACGACGCGGCACATTTCAAGCGTGTAGTTCATTCGAGCAGTCTGACAATCGAAAAAAAAAATTAAAGCGCATCGTAACCACTACAGCATTGCCAAAGACACTTCTCGTGTGTATGCTATCGCAGCCACAAGCAATTTGCAAAAGCGTCGCTGTAATCGGCCTTTCGCCCACGGCTACGTGAATTAAGCTCTTATATATTTGTTTCATTTGAGTGATTGAAATTCGTATGACGTATGTATAGCTTCCCCACTTCAATAATACACGGCGACCGCGATTACTTCTACACATCGAGCTAAGCTAACGTCGTGCGCGCTTTGCGGTAAGCGTCATCGCTCTGTGTCCGCACTTTGTTTATGCCAAGAAATTTGGTGTCGAGCATTACACTTGCCAAACTTGTGACAATGCTATTTCTCTCAAACGAAACAAGCCGCACTAATGCCAAATAATTACCCATACGCTTAACCGTGACGAAAATGTTTGGCGCATAACCGATGCGCCAAACAACCGGCATTACAGGTTCGTCCCTTTCCTTAAGACAGACATAAGCAGGAAACCGATAAAAACCTATCGCACATATCTTGTGCGTTGCTGAGCAACCAACCCACGGCGCAGGTCATCGGTAAACACTTTTTTCTTCATTTCACGGCGGTGAGAAGCGCACGCACCAGCGAAAACACAGCGGCTGCTACGGTAGGCGCGCCGGCGGTTGCCTACCATGCGAAACCAAAACTCCCGACGACAGCGCCACCGCATCTTCGTGACGTAGGCCCGGTGTAATAGGTCTATATGTTTTCTGTGTTTTTTTTTCTTGGGGGGGGGGGGGGGGGGAGGGTCAGGCTGCTCGGAAGCTGTCTTTTGGCCGGTATAGAATTTTGCACTTCCAAATGTGAATAGAGTGCTCGAAGCATTCTATAAGGAAGGTCGGCTTGCTGATGCTCCCCGTCATCGGTCATTAAGGGCTACAACCGACGAAGGACCGACTGATCGTCGCATGAATGGGCAATCCAAACTACATTTAGTCGCAGGCAACGCATCGTTAGTGAATTACAATTAATAGTAGGTCTACGAAATAAAATGACAGCACGCGGCAATAAACGCAATGCGCTATGAAAAATTCACAGAGCGATGCGCAATATACATTATGCGGCGCATTGCCGGTACGATATGATACCGAAAACCGAGAATATAGGTACGCAGTAGAAAACGCGCCGATGCGGGTGATTGCACTTTTTTTTTCCGGCGCTATATGGCTGACAGCGCTTCTGCCGGCCAAAGTAGTTATCGCGGCCTTGGCGATAAACAAGGACAGAAACTGCAAGGCAAGCGCGTCAGTGGCGATGCGCATGCTCAGATGTGTCCCGTTTCCAACTGTAGATGTCGCTCGTGCAGTTCCGAGCACGACGCTCCGGCGTTATAGATATGAGAGTTGACCACTGTACATTTCAGACCGTATTACCGTGTTATTCCAACTTCCAAGTGCAGTGACTGCGGACACCACCGTTCAGCACGCGGGAAATACACGCGGGAGCGCTTTTTGCACTGCAACATACGCAACTGTAGCTTTGGTTTTGCTCTATAAATCTATTCATCTCGTCAATACTGAGTGCAGCTTTGTTTTCATAGGGGCTTTCACGATACGTTACGTAAAGCTTCCTGATAGAGTGCGTGCGCATGCACGGCTTGGATTGTCGCCAATGTGCACACGTCAGGTGGACGCCGCTGTGTTACGTAATGCTATTTTAAACAGCCTGCAGATACTCAAGGAACTTATTTGTAAAGCTTTCTATTTTGTGTATAGATTCTGCGAGCACCCGTGGGATTTTTTTTTCTTTTTTTTTTGCGATATCATGCATTGCAGAGCACTTCCGCCGTTGACAAACATATGGCTGCGAGGGACCTTGCTCACGAAATTGTTTTTGATCATGAACGAAGCGGTCGTTCCCCGACGTCGGCGTCAAGCAACACCTGCGTACGGCCCGATATAGGGAAATATAAGCATCTGTTTACGGAATGCCAGCATCTGTGGCATTCAGTAAACCTTCGTTACAACGAAGTCGTGGAGCCATGAAGTAAAGTAGGTTATAAGCAACATTTCATTAAAAGCGGAAACTGATGCTCCGAACGAGCAACGGTATAAACTCGTTGCTTTTCGAGAAATGATCAATCTGCAAAGTCGTGATGCCGTTTTTAAGGAAAAAAGGGTGCAGAGACCTCCACGGTGTTCTCATGCTAGCTCATTTACCGCGCACGCGTATGCAGCTCCCGCAGACACCACCGTCGGAACTTCCCTCGATTTTCTTTCTT
This sequence comes from Hyalomma asiaticum, assembly GCA_013339685.2. NCBI lineage: Eukaryota > Metazoa > Arthropoda > Arachnida > Ixodida > Ixodidae > Hyalomma > Hyalomma asiaticum. The sequence continues at coordinate 144,527,439 of CM023482.1, forward strand.
CTATTTATTAGATGCGATGCAGCTTATGGTCGGGGCTATGTCACTCTAGCCCTCCGTCCCTCCCTCCATCCGCCGTGCGGCGTTCACACCCGCACTGCGAATCCTCGTCCCCCTCCTCTCCTTGTCTCTTCTCTCCTCTCGGCATTCCTCCTCTCCGAACGGCTCGCGTTGACTATGGAAACACTCTTTCTTCGATGAACGCTTTACCAGCTCGCAAGGAACGAAAACGCGTCCTCGCCCGCGAGAGACAACGCTGACGCAGGCAGCGTCTGCTAGCGTGAATCCGATGCAAACGCGACACCTAGTCAAAGAGATGCAAACGCGGTGTGCAACCCCCGTGCTGCTTCGCATCGCCTCATGGTCCCATTTAGCGGGAGATGGTGTAATTATTATTATTATTATTATTATTATTTGCAGAAAACGCTGTGTATACATGGTTTGTGTGGTACGCCGTATACTGCCAGTCCTCTTCGAAACTGTTTCGGATCCCCGTGATCCTCTTTAATGGCCGAGTAAATGAGAGAGAGAGGAAAAGAAGGATCGGGCGTGAAGAGCAGCAGGCGTTTGTCTCAAGCTACGCGCGACGATGCCGTTCTTGCACGCTTCCGGGTGTATCACGTTCGCCATGCAGCCTTGTGGCTGAGGCGGCTGGAGGAGGAGGACAAGGCGCGCGCTTCGTTTCTCCTCGTCGTCGTCCTCTGTGCGCAGCGCCGCGCGTATCGCATTCCACGCTGTACTGCCGCGTGCAGGCTCGCGACTGCCTCGTCGGCCGAGTCCCTTTCATGCACTATGGAACACTGGACAGCGTTGTCGTTTCTCGCGCGCTGCTTTATTCATAATCGCGATGCACTTCCTCATGACGTTATATGTGTGTGTCGACGAAGGGAGCACAGCTCGGCGTGCGTCTTCTGCGTGTGTGTTTCGGAGGGAGAGAAATAAAACGAACGCGGAGAACGAAGAGAATTAAGAATGAAGAAAAGTAACAACAGCTCCCCAGAAATGCGAGATAGGAGGATCCGCTGCTTCGCTTAATTAATTTCAGCCTGACGCAACCGTAGCGAGGTACATGTATATGCCACGCGCAAGCGTTGAAGGGAAGAGCGAGGCGAGGGGGGTATGAGCGTAGGGTGACAAGGGGCGTGCGCGACTTGTCCGTCTCATTTGGTAGAGAGGCTCGCCCTCTCTGGATGCAGCGATAATAATGCGTGCGTGTGTGTTTTGTGCTGCTTACCTTGTCCCGGATGGCTGGCACCCGCCAGGCGTCGGCGCAGTCACCTGGCGCAGTGGCGCGGCGCGAGCTTGAGCGTGGGACCTCGCCCCATTGCGCAGTGTCGACGCCTGGTTCTTGTGGCAGATTGGCTGGGCCACGTTGCGGCAGGAAGAGATTGATGAGTCCTTGACCTTTATACAAGCATACCGAAACCGCGGCCTCTCTGAAACCTTCGCTCAGCATGGTGACCCGCTCAGCGTGGTGAATTGAAAAAACTAAAAAAAAAAAAAGGTTGTTTCACTGGTGGTGGTGCAAGGCTGGACTGACAGGGGAGTTGTGGCAAACCTAGCTTCTTCCGGCTTCTACGAGATCTACCAAGCCTCGTGATTTGTCACGTGGTTACCTGCGTCGTTTTGGCGGGAACATGTCGCGCGACTACCTGTGACGCCATGTTACGTGATTTGGGTCACTTGTCTGGGCTCAAATATGCCTTGCGGGAAATGTACGGTTGTGACGTCTTCTTACGTGGTTTGCGGGAACATGCCACATGGCTAGCTGTCGCGTCATTGTTACGTTTCACGCTACCTGTCACCAAGTACAAGATACGCAAGCGGAGCCATGCTGGGTCGTTGCCGGGTGACGTGACCAGATGTGACGTCATATTGCGTGACCTGATTGTCGTAACTAGCTGTGACGTCATTTACGCGGTCACACTAGCTGTGTAAGCTAAGCGAACGCGGCAAATAGCGCGAGCCAGGTGGTTGCTATAGGCGATGCGAGCTGGAGCGGAACTGTCTGAATGTACTGCTTCCAGGACGGGTCCACAGTTTTCTGTCGGCGAGAAACTGCATGACGAAAAGCTAACAGCTCCGCTGTAAAACGTAATTAAAGAAGAAGAATAATTGTGATCCGGGAAGGAAAAGGCGATATTTTCTGCTGGGCATATGGGGAGCATGCCCCGGTGTACGTGCGCGTATACGGGAAGGGGAACGAGAGTAGGAAGGAGAGAAACGCCGTAGTGGAGAGTACTCTAGTGGAGAGCTCCGGTAATTTCGACCACCTGGGGTTCCTTGACGTGGACCGGCATCGCACAGTACATGGGCCTCTGGCATTCTCGTCGCCACCGAAAATGCGACCACCGCGGACGCGGGCTTGCACGGCGTCCTTTGAGTCCGCAGCACCATATGCCACTAGACCACCGCGGCGGACGAGGAAGGAAACTGCAGCAGAGCCAAGGAACCCTTGGAGAATCTACATAGAACGAAGCTCCTTCGCTTCTTCGTCGTTAGCCCAACGTTGGAATACGCACGACGCGAAACATCTTCCTGGTTAACGTGCGCGGAATGGTATAACGTAGTATCGTGTCATTCAGGATATGGGCGATCATTTTCTCGGTGGCCTTCCTTTGTAGTCGGGAGTGAAAATCTATAGGAGAGTGAAGGGTAGCAGGTAAATATCGGAAGTTAAAACCGGAAGCGAGCGAAGAGTCCGGTATTAGAAATCGGAAGTGGGGACCCGGAAGTCACTTGGCCGATGTTCTTATATCGCGATCAACGTTTTTTTGGTCACTTGGCAGGCTATACAACTGGTATATAACAGAGGTTGCGTACATGATCCCGCTGATCTGCTGCAGTTTTCATTAGGTGTGAAGTATTTAGGCAGCAGCGGGCACGGTCAGAATTCGGAGATGCCCACAAAGATTTTTTTTAATAATTAATGCAAGTCAATATAAACTACTGAATTGAAAAGGAAACTGAAATCACCGGTGTTTCATGCAGGCATATGTGCTTCTTTGGCTCGATATATGCGTTGTTGCAAGTTAGAGCTTACGTATATGCCTCGTCTGGCACACGTAAGCCAGACTAGGCACAGCTTCTTTCTGTGTAGCGTGAACTGGCGTGAGGTTTTCATAGCGTAGAACTGACGTGAATTTTCTGTCCTGTCAATTCGGTTCCATTCCGCACTCGATCAATAATCTCGACGTGCGACGGAATTGGAGCGCTATAACTATATACACAGTTTCTTCTGTAGCTATAGGATTCCTATGTAGCTATACGATGCTTTGCAAATGGTTACCGTGCGAAGATTTGGTGCGCACGGTCATATGATGCATTCTTTGCCGGCTGGTGTATTTGCGCGCCCTCGTCTTCCAGAATGCAGGTCAGTCGTCACCGTGCAGGTGTACCGCTTTGTGTACCTATACTCAGGTCACCCGTGTCCCTGTACACATCTATAGCACTTACAGAGAACAATCGCAGGACTGATACGGAGGTGACCCACTTTATCCTACTCAGCCGACGGCGTGAGAACCATCGGGCGGACGCCGTAATTATTACTGACCTTTACGGCCTCTTTTGTTTGTAAGACTTTTCTTTACGAGTATAAACTCAAACAACAGAGAAATAGTTTGCCGAAGCCTCGCTCATTGAACGCGTCGTCTCAAGAGCTCGCGCGACACGGGAGCTTTATTTAGCACCGTCTAAATGTCCTCCGTATATTCGGTATAAATGTTGATATACCACGTACGTACAGGGGGCTTCTCTGAAAGTAATCCCTAGATTGCTTTAGAAGGTGTTATACGGCGCCGCGTAAAAGCACACCGAAAGGAAGTAGGGGGGAGGGGGGTGTCAAAAGGTGCGCGCGCGCTCTTTGAAGCGTGCACTCTGTCTCTACATCGAGCAGGGAGAACGAGAAAAAGAAAAAAGAGAAAATTAAAAGTGAAGTACTTCTCTTATGTACAAGGAACATCGATATCGGTTTCCAACTCGGGCTCTCAGGCTGAGAGTCGTCTGCAGCCTCGTCTCTTTAATGCCAACATTACCGGTCGTGTGTGTATGTGCGTGTGTGTGTGCGTGTGCACTTGTACAAATATAGAAGAGCAGTCTCGGAAGTGAAATAAATTCCAAACAGGGCATTACCGTTTCGGAAAGAGCTTCCAAATCCCTTTGAGAACCTCTTGCGAGCTATATAGGGGGAGACATTTGCATGCGCGTTGTCGGAATCGCGCACCCGCGGCGCGGCACCGAAAATGATACAAAAATAAATATACGTATATGTACGCAGTTCGGTCGGCATTCGGTCGACAAGCGCGGGCGGCAATTTAAGTTTGGAAGTCGGGAAGTTTTCGTGCGCTGTGTTATATAGTCCGCGCCGACGCGCGAAGTTCTTCAATAGCTCTCCTGCCGTGCTCTTCCTCCATTGATATCTGTTTGCGCGAATCAGATTCCTCTGCAGCGGGAAGCCGTGCTCCGAGTCGTCGTGGTTTTTGCTAATTAAGCGGGGGTCGCCGTTGTATATAGGCCCGTATACCCTTTGAACTTTGGCACTGCGACGTCGCCAGTCCGCGTGCCGACTGTCAACGCCAGAGCTAAAGCGGTTGCCTGGAGGTATGCGTATATATTCTTTCCGATCTATTTGATTTTTCCCCGGCTGCGTTAAAAACAGGCCTTTCGCATTTATGCCTTCCTTTTGAAAGCGCGCAGGCGCTCGACGCGTTATTAGCGGGTTCTCTTTCCTCGCTCTAATCATTAGGTCCTCCTACTTTATATTTCACTCTCAACGTTATTTCTTTCTATCCCTTTCTCTTTGACACGGTTTCAGCATTTAAAGGTACGTTGGCGCTGCAGAAAAGCTTTTACGAGCCCCTTTTTCTCTGTTTACTTCCTTTAAATAGAAAATCATCTATACATGTCATACAGCCAAAACGCACGGCAGGTTCCCATCATTGGTATCGTTTCGTGTATATACTTTCTTGCTGTGTTGATTCCTTTAGCGATTACACTTTTTTTTTTTACTTCTCTTTACGCCCGCGGGCGGCGTTCATCACGTCGCCCCCCTTCCCCTCTTTCTCCTCGTCGTCTAGACCCCGCGGTCGTCTATATCCATAGCGGTGCGGGCGTGTTCACCTCTCGCAGTGGAGCCGCGATTTTGACTCGATAAATTATTCCACGAGAAGTATTATGATGCGAGCGTGCTTCGTGCACGGAACGCGCCTTGCGGTTGTCGAGCGAGCGAGCGCACGAGCGTTTGTGCGTCTGTGCGAGCTCGTCCATACACTGGGCGCGAACTTGGTGTGTGTAGGACCCGTTTTGAGGGCATTGAACCGGTCCAGGGTGCTTTATAGAAGAGCCTGAAAGTCAGGCGCGCTGTTTACAAATCGTTTGTCGTCGCTGTCCCCGCGTCTGCGCTCAGCGAGGTAGCGTCGACTGCTCTGTAAGAAATTCGCTGGGGTCGCGGCTGTTGATATGCGCGTATGCCGGGCGTTTTGATCCTCAAGTCGTGGGTTTGATTCTCGGACGCAGCGGCGGCAGTCCCGTCGGGGCGAAGCGCGAAAACGCAGTGACGTCCTCAAAAATGGACACTGTGTACCTCAGACGCAGTGTCCACTTTTGCTATGGTACAAAGAAAGAGCAAGGCACACTGAGCCTTCGGTGAATTGAACCCCCAGCGAATTGAGTGTATCTTCGCCTTTCTCAATGTGATGAGTCGTATTTCTGCAGACGATCACGTTGGCGACGGCATTATAATATCTTACGAATAGTTCGACGTGGTGCGTTGAGGAACAACGTCGACAGTGTGGTTTTTCTTGCTTCGTATTGAAAGCATAACGTGCTGAACATGTAATTACACGTCTCAGTTCTCATTCGTTTTATAACAAAAAGGGACATGATTGACTTCAGGTTAAATGAATATTCAGTCACAATATAATTGCTTAGAAATGCGCATGTCAACACATACTGACGCCTTCGTTTCTTGCAATATATACTCGGATGCCACGGAAGCGTGAGGGTTTCTCACCTTTATAGGGAGTCCATCAAAATTCGCGCTTGGAGGGTTAAAGAACCCAAGTGGTCAATATCAGTCACTAATCCTCCACTATGCGCAGTTTGTCCTGTCGTCAGCGATGTTATATCATATCTATCAATCAATCATTCAATCAATCAAAGTTCCGGTAGTACATATACGGCGCAGTTTTCATCGACGGTCGTGCGTCGTCATGAAGAGCTTCAAATGTAAAGAACCCGAAGCCATCGGTCGTGCTTTATATGTTATACCTGTGCACACGGACACACAGAAAGAAAGAAAGAAAGAAAGAAAGAAAGAAAGAAAGAAAGAAAGAAAGAAAGAAAGAAAGAAGGAAGGAAAGAAAGAAAGAAAGAAAGAAAGAAAGAAAGAAAGAAAGAAAGAAAGAAAGAAAGAAAGAAAGAAAGAAAGAAAGGAGCCGCAGGCGCAGTCATGGATTTGTTTCACAGTGAAAGACAGCTCATTTAAGTGTCTGCAGTGAAGCCTCTGCCCTCATAAACCCCCGGCCGCTGTTTCTCCGAGAGGATGCACACAGTTCTTCACTTTTTGTTGGCTTGCGAAGCTCGAGGTCGCGGATCGAATCCCGACCACGGCGGCTGCGTTTCGACGGGGGCTAAATGCAAAAGAGAAACACCGGTGTACTTAGATTTAGGTGCACGTCAAAGATCCCCAGGTGGTGTAAATTACTCCGGATCAACCCTCCACCACGGGGCGGGCTTCATAATCCTAGCTGATTTTGGCGCGTAAAATCTCATCAGTTATCAATAATTATTATTGTTTTGGGGCAAGTTGGTGACTAAGCTCGCTAAACATGTTCAGGCTCAACGATGAGACGAGGAGAGAATAATCGAGAGACAGGAAAGAAACAGGTGAGCGCCAACTACGAATTGTTTATTGACGGTTCAAGTTACAACGCTTGGGTAAATTTCCATGCATGCGCAGCAAAGCAATCAATGTGACGTCGAACGTGTTATCATGAAAGGTGCCTGTCAAAAGAGCACATTTCGGAGGTATAAAGAGATATCAAAGTGTCACTGGCACAGGCAGCCCTTTCCTTTTGATGACACTTTGATATCTCTTTATACCTCCGAAATGTGCTCCTTTGACAGGCACCTTTCGTGATAACATGTTTGACGTCAAATTGATTGCTTTGCTGCGCATGCATGGAAGTTTGCCCAGCGTTGTAACTTGATCGTCAATAAACAGTTCGTAGTTGGCGCTTATCTGTTTCTTTCCTGTCTCTCTATTATTCTCTCCTGGTCTCATCGTTGTGCCTGAACATGCTTGGCAAACCGTCAAATTTGTTTGCTTTTGTGATTGGCTAGCGGAGTAACACCGACTCGCGCGAATCGACTGTCTGCCGTTGTTGCCAACTGATGTTTTATTATTTTTTTATAAGTTCGGTCTTAATAATAGCCCGAGCTTCTAATAATAATAATAATAATAATAATATAATAATAATAATAATAATAATAATAATAATAATAATAATAATAATAATAATAATAATAAGGGTTCATGTCGCCACATGTGCTCACCGGAATCGCGTGGCTTTCATTCCGCCCTCATAGCGTCGCGAACATAACCGTAGAGTTCAAAGAGATGACTGCTTTGTAAGGATCGCAAGGAGTACTATACGTGTATACATACGTGGTTTCTGGTGCATGATGCGCATCCTGTGCATTTGCAAGCGCCGGTAAACGTGTCCCTCATATAATCTAGCGCCGAAGACTCGTTCCTCAGGGACTGTACTGCGCGTATACGTATGCGTATACCTTGATCATCCGCGCGAGTTGTGCGCACGCGGTTGTCGGCCGCGGTGTTCGTTAAAGTCTCAAGCGCGCCACGGAACACAGGAGGGCGCTTGGAGTGTATGCTAACTGGGAGGACGCATAATAACGCCTGCCTTTCTAAGGCGCGCGATTATGTTTTCGGGGGACGGGGGCAAACGAGCCTTGGTTAGAGTCTACGTTACTACATATGCGACTCGTAAACAGGTATGCAAATCGGGAAGTCAGCGGCGTCCCTTTGAATATGCAGCGTGTGTACGCTAAGGTGTTTCCATCCGGGAGCGCGGGCTTCCTCACAGAATTCACTGGCTGGCTTGAGCTGTATAGTATATGCGCATTCAACATTCACGTATCTATCCCGTGCCCGGAATTGGAGAGGTGCATTTCTGTGTGCGTTTCCTCTATTGTGTGTGTGTGTGTGTTTTGGGGGGAGGGTAGGTGCGTGCGTGCTTGCGTGTGTTAGCAACCCCTTTCCCCTTTCTGTCCTCCTTTCTTGTTACGATGTAAAAAAAAAAAAAAACCCTGTGCGAACTTAATTGCTCGGCAGCTCGTCGTGGTTCACGGGACAGATGGCATGTTACCGAACTGGTCGTCCGTTTTCGTGCGTGGTTTATTTGAAGATGTGCACCGCCCTCGCAGCGAGTTTATTGTCTCAGTGTCTTGTAGGAGTTGAGGATATGCGAGCAGTCTGAGCCGCAGTAGTGCTGAGTAAATATACGGATGCACTATAGTGGGCGCCGAAAGTGAATCCGCTGAGAACATCCCGTCCTATCATTATAAATATGTGCACATGTAAGTGCGACCACGCCTGCGTCCGTGCATGGTTAAGCGCAAATGTGCATTTGACACTCTTGAGACGCCCCGGGCCTCGGATGCCAATTAAAATGGTTAACGACGTACGCATGGATATACTCGCACCAAGGTTCGTCCGTCAGAGGGAGCAAAGGAGGCAGAAAGAGGTGTGCGCCCCCCCCCCCCCCCTCCCGCCTCCTTCTTTAGCAGCATATGACAGCAGCCCTAACTGGAGACTCCGTTTTGATCTAGTCATATATGCAATGCTGTCATTGGCGTATAGCCAGAGGGGGGAGGGAAGGGTTAAGCTGTTCGATACCCTCTCCACCTCTCATTTTGTTTCACTCTTTATGTACAGAGCATGTACATGCCCACGCACAAACACGCACCAAAATACATATACGACGTTACCCCCCACCCTCCTTTCTTGTCTTCTCTTTTCGAAATGGAACTCTAGCTGCGAGCTTGGCTTTACTGTAATGGACCTTACACAAACAAGTTCAGCGTTTTCACAACAGTGGCATATTCATTTCATGTACCTCTCCTTTAATGCACGCAGTCCCTCGGTCGACGTCAACATTGTCTCCCCCTCTCTTTTTCTAGGCAAATGGAAAACCTCTGCGTCTCTGTTCTCGCAGCCCTTATTGCGCGCGCCGTCATTTTGCCGCGCGTGAATGACTGGCCAGAGCCGAGGGCGTATTACTACTGACGCCGCTGTATACGAGACCTTAATGAACTATGCGATACAGGTATACGTATAAATACGCACGAGTGTATATCGATTGTGGTGCGTGCCTTGTGGGTATTCTCTCTTTGCGAAGTGTCTTGCCCGAGGACACTCGGCATTTGCAGCTCGATGCGCCCCTGAATTGATATATCGTGCCGATGTGCGTTGCGAGGTCGTGGCAGACGAAAACACGAACAAGAAATTACCGTTTGGAAGAATATACTCGCGAGCGGTAACGCGAGAGCGTAATCTAGCACCGCTAGTTATGCGGTTGCTATGTCTTTCTTTTGAAGGTGTCGATATAAGCGGGGAAACCGTGAAATGCTGACCTTACGCGCGCTGGCGCGAACAAAACCGAGAGAATGCGTTTTAGTTAGCCCGTGTTGTTGTTGATGTTTCGCCTGCTCTTGTTGGTATTTCTGTCGTCCGATGCTAAGTTACGCCGGCGCCAAGCACTGTCTGGTTATATATTTGAAAGTGTCGCTCTCTTTTGTTGAAACATTGCTCTTCGTGGAGTGACTTACAGCATGAACAAATTTTGTTCTCGGTCTCTGCGCCGGGTCTGCGCGTCCTCGATGAGTGGCGTTTTCCAACCCTTGGTATCCCATTCGGTTGCTCTAATTGACCACCGGTATCTTTCTTGCTTATTACGCGCCACCCTCCGGATCCATTTTCTCCTTTTAATGTCAACTGGAATATCGATTACTCTTGTCTGTCTTGCGCTAAATTCTGTACTGTTTGCCAATCTCATGTTGTGCCTATCACTTTTCTTTCCATTGCACGTTAGTTGGTTTCACTCAAGGACGAATGACCTAGTTTTGTAGTGTGCAGTTGCGAGTAGAAATTCTCTGCCACTTCTACTGGGTTGTCGAAATTGCTAATAATATTGCCTTGTTTACTTTTTACTGCGTGCATTTTGGTGCTTTCTATGCGTAATTTCCTCTTAGCTGTCTTAATGTCGCTACCTTTATTTGTTGATGTCACTATTTCTTCGACGTTATAGTTCCGCATGTCACATACTCTATAAGGTACCATAACAGTGCGAAAGACAGCGCTCTTCTTCCAAACTTGACGTGTGCACTTTTCAGCCCCATAGTTTTGTCAACATCTTCCTGCCTCTTATAGCTTTAGGGGTACAAGGAACGTCTACAAAAGCGTGCACGTCCTGATTCTGTCCGTGGCCTAGTGCAATGAAGCACCTCTCTCCCTCTCTCTCTTTTCAAAATGATTAACTAGTCTCGGTGCCACACATTGCCGCTATTAATATCTGACGTCACTGACGGTTAAAGTGCGGGAAATTCAAGGCGGCCTCGCCACCTGTCCGTCTATATTTTGCATCCTTTTCTCGTTGCTCATTTAATACCGCGCTCTCCAGCGCTCGGTAAACGTCGCCTACTTAATATTCCGGAAGTGTCACGCTTAAATTTACCTTATTCCTTCAGTTTCCCCACTTATAAGTATAGGCTTTCGGGAGCCCGCCATTTTCGTTCGTTTCGCCGCTTGCCTTGGCGCCGCCCGTCGCTCGAGCGCGCCTTACTTCTTTTTTTTTTTTGTTCGCATAGTTGGTGTAAGGCGACGCGGCTTTTTCGAGTCTCTCCTTCCAAGATTAATGGATTATGTCCATTAATCTTGTCGTCCGTATGGAGAGAAGTGGGACGGCCAACCCGGACAGCGTGGCGCGGTGTGTGTGTGCGCGCGCGACTTTGGCCGAGCGCTGAAAGAGAAACAGCCTTGACGAGGGGCCACCGCGCATGGCTGACGTTGAGGAACGACCGCCGAGCGAGAGCGCACCAGCGACCATTTTCAAAGGATATACGCGAGGGTCGTCCAAATGGAACGGCTATTGCGGTGTTTAAAGCAAAGCACCAAAAGCTATATGTATACAGTATAATTTCGTGCCTTGAGTCGCGCGAATTTTTTTGGGAAACTCTCAGAAAATAACCCCTGCAGACCGGGACGTCGCACAGCAGGGGACTGCGAACAAAGCACGGCGTTCTTGTACCTATTCCCCTCCTCCGCCCCCTTTTTTTCCCGAAAACTCGTTAAATATGTCCCTGTCTTCCCAACCCCGTAATAAGTCCCGGGTATCCCGGGCGGTTCTCTGCCACATTTTCGGTACACGTGGGCCAGAATTTCGAGTTGCTCGTGTATGAGGCTTAGGCGTTGGAACGCAGCAGCTATGCGGTATTCGAAGCAGCGTTCGAGTGTGGCCGCGATATAAGACGCAGAAATCCGTGTCGACGTCGTCGTTACCGCGAGCGACGTGCAGTTGTCGAGTGTTGAACCGCGCGCTAGGCACCGGGTGCTTTCGTTTGGATAATGATCAGCGTCACCCGTCGTCTGCACGGACTGCGACGCGGGGAAGCTGACTTAACGTTCGGATAATGACTCACCCTACCTTCGCATCGCTAGGGCGGCTCCGCGAGAAAGGTAACGATCGAGAAAGAACGGCGGAAAGGGGACGTAGATGGTGACACGGTCGCTGTTTGTACTAGGCTGTTATAGTAAATGTGCACATCAGAAATGACGTTACCACGTTTTCCTCCTTGCTGCGGTCGAAGTAAAATTTAGCGTTTCTTCAAGGCTTATACCTTGTCTCAAAGAAACAGTCAACCGTGATGTCGTGGGCCTTTAATTTTATAATTTAACGTCGTGCTTGCGGAACAGATAGGCATGCACGTATGAACAGTATATGGTCGAGCGATATATATATATATATATATATATATATATATATATATATATATATATATATATATATTATAAAGAGAGGGGAGAGAGAGTCACTGTTGATCATTGCAAGTAACCGTTGTCATTCTGCGAACAACCGTTGCAGTTATCATTTGTAGGAAAGACAATCGCGAAAAAGGGAGTAGATTTTTGTTTGCTTACAGTGCATACAGACAAAAGGAGTGCTGGTAAACCTTTTGTACCAGAGTAAATGCTTGTCCCGTTATTTAACACCCTCATTCTAGTTGGTGTTGCTTCGTAGGAGTGGTCTGACGCATTCTTTTTTTTTTTTCTTGAAGATTTCTTGAAGAGAAGCGCTCCCTGTGAGCGAGAAGGGAAGTAAAATTACACTTGTGTACATTTTTTTATTAGCGTTTTTGCGAAGTGGTCATGTAACAGCAGCGTGGCCGTATGTAGCGCTCTGCGTTTTCTCACCCAAAAGCGGCGCTCTATTTATCTTCTTTATTTTTTTTCTCTTGCATCTCGAATCTGCATCTACTCCAGTAAGGACATTGTTTATCCTGCATTATTGCACTCCCTTTATAACTCCTTACCGAACTGCGATTCCAAGAAACTAGACTCGGGCGCTGTAATGCGTGCTGCGTCTATTCCGTGGACAAATAACAGGCGCGGCACTGCGGACATTCTGTTGTTCGTTCGGCCGAACATCTGGTTGTACTTGTTATCATAGGACTCACTGAGAGTGCACTCCGTGATATATGTATAGTATATATGTATATACGAAGTACACTGGAAGTGCATCGCTGGAAACGAGCTGACTTTGTGGTTGAGCCCTCGCACGCGCGCACTCTCGTGTTTTGCGTGGGCGTATACGCGTCATATACTCGTCCTCCTTTCCCGCCCCCTTGTACTTCGCTCAGTGTGTTTTCGGGCGCCCCATTTGCTCGGGCTAGGCCGCCAAGGACCGAGGGCTTCATGAGCAGCGCCGACAGACAAGTCTCTCTGGCTTTTGCGACCTCTTTCCGCAACAGTAATATTGACCGTTTCGTGCGATGAGTCACGCGACCTTCGGTATATACAGCGCCCCGGCCTAAGAACGGCTCGCTGTGCACAGTTCGTTAACTACACAAACGGAAACGCCTTGGCCGCCATTGCCGTTCGCCAAACTGCGTCCGTATATAGCTTGTTGTGCACACAGCGCTCCATCCGGCTTTCCAAAGAAAACAACTGCGCCGCTTCCTTGCTTCGTTTCGCACATGAGCGCGTAATTCTGCCGCCGCCGCTGCGTCTGCGTTTGGTGAACTGAGTGTGTACGAAGTTTTCCGCTCGCTTTCTGTGTATCTCTGTGAAGCTGTGGGTCGAAGTTAACTTCGCGTCCCTGTTGCGCTGAGAAGCGGCCGGTTTCAGCGACGTTGCCCGAGCGGAGTGGGAGCAGACTCGCGAAGTGGAATGGTGCGCAGTCGAGGTTTGTTCGCCGGAAGTTCTCTTTAACGGAGCTGGCGGAATTTTCAGCTAGACATCAACGTGGAAACCTGAATGAAGGCATATGTAGTATTCCACGAAAAGCTAAAAGATTTCCTCCGGCGTGCAGTGTAAATTTCAAAGGACTAGTTGCGTACTGTGCAACGAACTGTTTATGTTAGCGCGTGTACCTCTCCTCTCCATAGTTACGATGTTATATTGCACTCAGTTATGATCATAATCTGCATGAAAAAAAAAAAACGAAAACAGCATAGTCTGAGGCTGCAAAGCCTTTGAAAAAAGAGCGAGTGCGCAAGAGTGCATATGTGTAAATCTGTGCAACTAAGCTCTGTAAGCCCTCATACCTTTAATTAGCTTCGTACTTGGTAGGTAAGTGCTTCATTTAGACTTCAGTCGTTTTGTGAATTTGTGAATACTTCTGTGTTTTTATATACTGGCTTTCCCCATTTGACTGCTTTTATAAAATGTTCTTGTTACCTTGTCCAGACTTCCCGAGAATTCCTAAAATTGTATGCAGCATCTGTAAATAAATAAATATTATTTCCTGTTATGTCAGCACTAAGCCTTGCGGTTGTTTTCGGGCAAGCTAACTGAATCACCGATTGGTTATTTGACTGAATGTTTTTACATACTACTACACACATACGTATATAGAGAGCACACTGCGAATCCAGAAAAAAAAAAAAAAAGAGTCGTCGGCCGGGGGAGCATCGTTTCTAACCTGCTGATCTCCGTAAGGGAAAGGAAGGCATGAGAGAGGTAGATAATGACGATGACAGTGTACAGTTCACTATGTACACGTACGAATTGCATTCAAGGTCGGCGCATGCAGTTCGCCTATACGTCGCTCGGATGGGACTACAGGGCCGGTAAAGCAGGCTTTCCCGCTCTGACGCTATAGCTGCGGCGAAGCCACATTTAACGGGCAGGGAAGTGGTGATGCGTCGCACTTCTCTCGTGCGCGCGGACATTGAGGCACGTCGAAAGCAACGCAGCGTTCTACTTAATGTCTGTCGTTGGGACGAACGGGAGCATTCGCGCGTATTATTCCATCTTGCTGTGCTACGGGTTGTGACGTGTAGGCCTGGTGGTGCATGAATGAATGCGCGAGCGCGCGACCAGCGGAGAGCAGCTGAGCAACAACAACAAGCACCCGGCACTGCGTCCGCTTTCGCCGCGTGCTTGCTTCACCGTACTGCCTGCGTATCCCCCTCCCTTTTCCCCCTCGCTGGCTGTTTGCGTGCATTTGCGCGCTGTATCTCGGTACTGAATGTAAGGGCTTCGCTTTGTCTTTGCTTCGCCGTCTTGCATCTGTCAATGAACGCATTCGACCGCGGCCTGCGGAAGACAGCGCGCATTTCCATCGCTCGCCCGTCGGCCGCGCGGACGTTTTGGATGGCGTGCTTCAAGCATAGGAACGGCTGGCTCTGTTCGCTAAAGGGAGGGGGAAGGGGGTTATTCGTTGTTATGGTTTCTCGCGTTTGATGCAGAAATAAAAGGGAGGGAGAAAGAATTTGGCTTCATGCCGCAAGTTCCAGTATAGCCGCTCGTTCATAACACTTTTTGAAATTATTATTACTTTGGTCTCCCTTTTGCGTGGTAACGGGTTATTTGAGAAGTAGTAAATGGTCGCGACGGTCGTGAAGCCCTTCGTGATTGATTGTTCGTTTTCGGTCGTTCCCGTTTCGGCAAATTCTTTCTTTCTTTCTTTCTTTCTTTCTTTCTTTCTTTCTTTCTTTCTTTCTTTCTTTCTTTCTTTCTTTCTTTCTTTCTTTCTTTCTTTCTTTTTCTCTCTCTCCTCTCTCTCTGAACGATGTCACGGCAATTTCCAAGAAACGCGCAGCTACCGAGAGACGCCTCGACATTGATGCTTTCCTACTTCAGCCCGTATAGGCTGAGAGTCGAGTAGGACAAATTTCGGTCGTCTAGAATTGATTCGTTCGTTTCTCGAGCGAGACCGTAAAAATGAGAAGTGTGAATTCGGGTGGAGGCGTAGAATGTTGCGTTGATGGGGGAAGGCAGTTGGAGGTGGGGGCTGTGTAGTCGTGGGGTTTGTGCGAGGGCTCGGAGACGCGCGGCGGTATACATCATCCCTCGTGCGAGCCGTCAAGGCAGAAACTTCGGGCGGCGCCGTGTTCGTTCGGCGACCGTGATTTTCAGAACCCGCCGGGTCCGAGAAAACTACAGTCGCTGTCGGTGCTGCTGCGAGCGATGTGGCGCCGCAAATCGAAATCGCGGCCTATAAGTTGTCGAGGCAGTCGAGCCGTTTTATCAGAAGTGGGCAGCGAGAGAGGACGATCAGGCGAGAGAGGGGAAGAAAAATGACTTTCTGTTGAAACGGCCCTTATCACGCGTCTCTCTCTCTTCCTTGTACGTTTTCTCCATTCTTCCTGTATACTTCTTGATTTTGGGGATTTTCTTTTCTTTTTACATCGCGGACAGACGGGCGCACGCAGACGGCGAGGCATTTGGCTGATTGAGTAATTGAAAATTTTGTCCCTGCGCTTTTCGGTCGTTGTGGAAAATACACGAGAGCTGGCCGTCTATACATGCACAGTCCGAGAACTTCCCGCGAGTTGTTTATGGTCAGGAAGAAGTGCACAATAACGGAATCGCAAAGCTGTTCCCTGGAACACAAACACAGCTTGCACGGTCCTTGCTTAGTATACGCATGATATTTATATCGAAAAATGTATGTGCCTTATTGCGAGGAAGGGGAATAAATATCCCGTCATTTCGAGAGAACGCCGCTTCAGTATTACATCCTGTTTTTGTCCTTTTGGCTTTCTCTAAGCCAAAGAAAATAATCGCGGTAATGCTGCTTAAAACGCAGCTGCGACCACGTAGCTCGTCTTTTTGTTAAAGGAAGAAAAAAATGAAAGAGGAACGGCCTTCTAATTAATGCGGAAACCCAGATGCTGCTCGCTAAAACTGCAGCCAGGCGCGGACGCTCGGATTCGCCCCGAGTTTCCCGGTTTTGAAAAAAGGGAAGCAGCATACGAAAGCAGCGATGGGACGGAATGTCTGAAAGCTGCAATCAATAACAAATATATAAGACAAAAAGAAAGACGAAAGATTCCGTCGCCAGAAAGTGTTTACCGGACGGCTTTAGGAATAATAAGGAAGAGAAAAACAACGCGTGCACGTATGGTGATTGGAAGATGCCGGAGTATAAACACTTCGTCGACCAGTTATTATATTGACGATTAACAGCACAACTCGGAAAAAGTGCCCGGCACGCGAAGCTACCTTTACTGTGAACACGTTTCTTTCCCTGGCCATTCCAGGCCTCCTCCAGATAATGTGAACGAGGCGCGTGCCGCGGTGGTCCGCTTAATACAGTACAACGTCCCCCCATTGGCTGTCACGGCGGAAGGCCGGCGCGTCCATCTCCCCTGCGACGTTGTCTCGCCGCATTTTTTGTTTGCAGTGCAGTGAAGCCACTTTTGGGCATTGAGCATCGATCATTGCATGTGGCTCTGCGAGCGAGCGAGGGGCTCTGGTGTTTTCGCTCGCGCGGGCCTTCATTCCTTCCCATTGCCGAGCCATAGATCGTGCCTGTTGTTTTTTATTCCTTCCTTTTTTTTATGAGTTCGTTGCACGGACGCGTTGCCATGCTGCGGGCGGACGCTTGCCTCTCCAGAGATCGTTTGATGAAGCAGACGTCGATATAAAGGGAGGCTATAGCCGTGGCTTGTCGGGTAATGCAAGCCATGCAGCCATCTCTTGCCCCCCCCCCCCCCCCTCCCCTCGTTCATGCCCGAACTAGTCCTACTACCTCCTCTTTTTCTATATCATGTCTGGGAAAGAAGCCATTGTATGTATGCGATTGGCAAAAAAAAAAAAAAAAAAAAGGCCTCCAGTGTGCCATCTTCTTTTTTATTTAGTTTGGTTTTCTAATGATACCTCAGCGGAAGCGGCGAACAGGCGTTCGGTTTTATACCGACATTGTTTGGAGATGAGCGCGTTTAGATTGCGAGTCCGTGCTTTATGCGTTTAATCATATTTTACCGGCCCTGCAGTATCTGCCAGTGGGCGTCCATTAACTCGAAACGCGCCGTGCTCCCAGCGCTTCGATTCCGAGGCACGGAGACCCTCCCCCCTTCCCCTCTCTCTTCGCCGGTGTACTATCGCGTCTGCCTCTCTCCTTTGGAAGAGTCAATATGCCGGCAATTTCATCTACACGTTGGAGTGCTCCCCGTCTGGCGAAGTTGGGGCAATATAGAGCTGGTTATCTCCCAATTGCTCTTGCTCTTTGGTCCCTGGAAGCACGTCTTCTTTCGTGGCCGCTTTATGACCCGAGAAACGCTGGGTTTCTTCTTTTTCTTTCTTTCTTTTCTAAGTCATGGAGCAAGCATTTTGTCAAATGACCGCGCATTACTTGTTTCACGAAATTCAGCTGCACCGCCAGTATAAGCATCATGTCGAGCGATTGATTGTGCGTTCGTGTTTGCAGTTGTCTTTGATATTGCTCTGAGCTATTTCTTCTAAAGGTTCACTTCACCTGTGTTTTACTTTTGCTGAATGGCCTATGCAAAATATGCATTATTTTAGCCACAGTGTGTGAAATTGCGGGAGTTCTTCGAAAGACCAACTGCCCCGGACAATGTATTTGCTTTCTTTATTCGGGCCTGGTTGTTGGGCCATAAAAGTCAGTGTCATTATCACCATCATTATCTTGATAAGATGGACGCAAGAGGTACTAGCGTTCTACCACCACCTCTCTACGGCCTATGTGCCTTCCCATAATTCCTAGTGAAACCAATGGCAACGCGCAGATACCTCCATAATGCGCCTATGAAAGAACGTGGAAAAGGTCACTCACCCGTTGGGCTATGGTTGCAAAGCAAGCGAATAGAGGCCATCTTGAGTCCGCCCCTTTGAGCTCGAATGAGAGCGAGTTTGAGTGGACTCTGGGCGAGCCCTCATGGACAGGCTCTAGCGCTGTTCCGTGCGAGTTCCCCCCCTTCTTGCAAAGCGGTCTGCTCTCAATTCACTTGCGCAGGTTGGCACATTGTATTTACCATTTGCCCACCTGCAGGGGCGGATGCAGCATCTTCTTGGAGGGGGCGGGGGGGGGCGCACAGATTATGGGAAGTCTGATACTAAAGCTGAACACGAGGCACCAATACCCAAAGAAATCGGCGCACATGCTTTCAGATGCAAGACGGCGCATTTCGCGCTACTAAGAAGTCGCTTTTTGTTCCTGACAAGGTCCTCTTCTTGGAGGCATTCATTAAAAAAATTAAGGAGGAGTTCAGGGCACCCCCTGGATCTTAAACTGCCCACCTTAACAGGCACTGCCTGTTAACGCCTGTCCTGTGTTCTTTATTGCGCCTATCCCAACCGTTTTGCGATCCACGCAAGGTGACCTTTAACAACAAGCATGAGTGTGCACTTTTCGAAATCTCCCGCGATTCTGTGTTCTTACGCGTCCACAAAACCACGTTCCAGTCGGCATATAATCCCGTATATAGTGTGCTTAAATGTACTGAATTGCCGATGCTTGGGCACAAGTGAATGAGCAAACATAAACAGCAATTTGGGCCGTCCGTGGCAAACCGCATAATGCTGATGGTCAAACACGGCGAAAGGAGCAAATGCAAGCGAAACTTGCATGGTCTGCAAAACAAGGCGATGTGAAAGGCCAAGTGAACACGCGCGCGTATGGAAAGAAGGAAGCAAACACATAAATGTAAAAAACACCGAGACTGTTATGACCCGAACCGCCCTGCGTACCATATCTGCTCCGGTTGCGTTGTTTGTCGTCCCCAGCAAACAGTGAGGCCCTTTCATCGACGCGCCCTCGGCCGCTTTGTGCGCGGATAACAGGTCTTTCCGCAAAGGCGAGCCAAAGGCAATCGCGTATTTGCGCCCGGATCGCCGCGTCGTTTATTTTTTTTTTTTCGTCGTGCCGTACAGGCGTGTTTTTGCGGGCGGCGCCGTGCTCGTTGCTGCTAATTATGTCGGCAGGGGGCCCTGTCGCTTTGTGTGCATTATATACGCGGTGCTCCGGCGACGCGCATGGCTCGCTTCGGCAAACACGCGCCAGGAGAGGTGAAACCGAAAGCGGCACAGGATGGCCAGGAGAGGGGAAAAATATGGGAGAGGAGCTGGAGGGCGAGCTCGAAAAGTACACCTGCGCTTCCTGCGAGCTCCGCTTCGCGTTTGATCGCGGGAGCAGGTACCGCGCTGCTTCGCCGGTAAGCTCACGTAGTCCGCGCTCTCTCTCTCTCTCTCTTCCTCCTCCTCAAATGGGACGGCGGCGCAATCAACGCGAATGTTGATACAACGCGGACAGGTCCTTCCGTGAGGTGACGCACACGCCCGTGCGCCGCGTTGCGTTGTTCCCTTCCCGGGGGAGCGCGTTTGTTGCCGGCGGGAGAGCGTCGTTCGGGACGACGGGAAAGTGGGGGAAAGCGGGAGAAATCGCGGGAGAAGGAAGGCGCTCCGATAGCGGCGGCCGGGGATGCGCTCGAAAGCGCATTCGACCGTGGGCGCTCGGCCAGCGCGGCGGCACGTCTAGGTGCGACGTCAGAGTGTGCCGCTGAGCTGCGTCGGCGCGTGTTGGGGGGGGGGGGGGGGGGGGAAGGCTGGAAACACCGAGTGTATAGGTGACCCTCCCTTCCCCGAGCATCGATCGGGCCAAAAAGAGAGACGGACAGCCCGAGGCAGGCAAGGCGACCGTTGCGCCGCCGCCGTCGTTAAAGGGAAAAAAAAAAAAAAAAAAGGAATAAGCGAGCGAAGCAGCGGCGCGAGCCGTCTGCCGAGAGAGCGGCAGTGTGCGCTCGGGCGGCTCAGCTGTCGAGTGGCTGTCAGCGATCATCGGCGCCCGTTGTGCTCCTGCTATGCGGCGACCGGCACGCCGACGCGAGGGTCCGCTCGCTGGCCCACGGCTTCCGTCGTCGACTGGACGGCGTTGACCGGCGCGCCGATGGGCCGGCCTCTGCCGGCACGCGTGGCGGTGGTGCCTCGACGGTGGCCCCCGCTGCCGCTCCTGTTGCTGTTGGCGGCGGCGGTGGTGCTGCTGCTGCTGCCCGTGGCCGCGACGTTTGCCCACAGGCACCGCAGGGGTGAGCGGCACCGAGGTTTCGTTCGGGGGATGTTGACCGGCGCCCCGGCGGGACACTTCTCGCGCGGTGTTTACACGTTGGCAAGAGGGTGAAGATGAGAGCAGGATCCCGAGCGCCGCGGCTGTGTGTTTCGGCACTGTCCATTCAAGCTGTCATTGCTAGAAGGGTCACCCTCGTTGTCGTGGGCGATTCAGCGTGTCATATTCCTAGCGCATAACGTGCGCGTATATTATTTATTGGCATACTTTTGAGTTTAGCGGTGTTTTGTCCTAGGGCATTATAACAGTGCAGTTGTAGAGGAATGGTCCTTCAACTTGGTTCATTATTATGAGACATTCCTACCTACCCTGCCATTTTGAGGGAATGAAACTTGTGAACAAACTCAATTTTGTTTTATATATTGCATGTACACGAAAATATCAAGGTGCAACATTTACCTTTTTGTGCAAAGTGACCCTACTTCACACTTGGATCAGATGCCACTAAAGAGCAGAACTTCTGCCTCAAGCAAGTGTCTCAACAAGGGGACTTGGTTTGACGTAACGTAGGGTCGCCTGAGAAAAGCATAATTCCTGGACAAGTCAATGGCTTGAGGATATCTGCTTTCATTTCTCACCACTGATGTTAATTCTCTATCGTGTGGCGTCCTTTCCTTGCAAAGTGCCTGTAGGTTTCAGGCATAATGGCAATCGACAGAGGCTTCAACTTTTTTGGATTGTCTAGACACTGTACCCCTTCATGGTTGGAAGCACAGTAAATGTAAACCATTATATTTACCATTGTGTACCTAATGAGTGCTGTAGTGAAATGTCTCTGATGGTGTCAGAAAAGCGCCTTGAAGGGGGCGGGCTGTGCGTGGAAGTAACTTTGGGGTGGCAAATCTTATCTCTTGACTACTGCTTTCCCAAGATTTTTTTTCAAGATGTTACTGACGTTACATGAATGGCCCACCTTTTCCCGTTCGTTTACTGATTCCACAACGGCAAGATATAAAGTAGCTGGTATGAAGGAAAACATCTAATTGTACTACTGTGGAAGTGAAAGATGAAATCTTACTTGCTGGTGAATGCTGAGAAAGTTTTTAATGCAAAGAACATGTGGTACTTTTATGATATCAGCACATGATAAAGGAAAGTCGGCCATTTTGAACACAGAATCAGGCACCCCTTTTATGTGTGCTCAGCATGTGTGCATTTGTGTCCCCGTCGAGAACACTTGTCACTCATACCATCAAAAAGCGATTATTTTTACGTCAGCAGGTAAAGGGAGAAAGCATTTTTGTGTCAAGCTACTGCTACTGCTATTAATATTTGTGTCTTGTTCTTTGCAGATCACACGCGGGAATTCTCATGTGGGCGCCTGTACTATCGCACATTCTACATGGACCGCAAACGCGAGATTCTTTTTGTTGGTGGCATGTAAGCAGTACATTTCATACATACTTTTATAAGACATTGTTTTTCAGCATGACAAACATATTTAGGGACAGGTTGTGCTTACACTGTGATATTTTTATGTTCCAGGGACAAAGTTTTCCGGCTCAACTTGGCAAATATTAATCGTACCAAGTGCAACGTAAGTGTGTCCTCCACCCTTTTACGTTGAAAATGGAGTCACTTGCAATCCTCCTAAGGAACTTGCACATGCATGCAAACCTTAGGAAGCCTATTGGCATTCTTTATTTATGTCTTCAGGCAGCATTTAATTGGCATAAACAAATAAGCATAAAAATGCTAATTCTTGATTTAACACTTAGCATATCATCATAATGTGATGCAATGCTTAGCTTTACTGTGCACTCGTTCAGTGAGCTGCTGATTGTAAAAGTTGGCATCATGATCCCGTTTAGCTAATCATGCTAATGTTCATAGTGGTTGTTGGCAAGTTCATAGTCCTGTCATGGTTATGCACAATTTACACACTTTTTTTTTAAGCTGTTATGTGTATATTATTAAAGATTATTGCCTAAAAAGTTGTTCATTTGAAATTATTGATGCCTACAAGTTTAGCATATTGTTGAACTCCCTCTTTACATGTGGTAGTGATTTTAAGGCAGATTGTTTTATTTCTACGAGTTTGCATCTTCAAGGGTGCTCATATGGACAGTCTACTGGTTTTTTATGCTCACTGTAGTTGTTTATTAATACCTGCAAATTTTATATTAGTACTACATGTCAGCACCATTCATTTGTCCACTTTATAAAACATATTTAGCAGACAGCAAAGGAGATGTTCAAAATTAAGGGTTCCTGGAGGTGTACCATGCATGTGGCAATATGTATCTAGTGAACGCACCACGCTCGATTCGGCCTTTTTGGAGCCAAAGCAGCACTATGGCTAAGCTATGTTTTGTGAACCGTAGCTGTGATGGCTTGCTTATTTCATCTTCTTTTCGTTTCATTTTTTTTTTTTCGTTTGCTCACTTTGAGTTTGTAATGTCAGTACAGTGTACCGTTTACCACGTCGGGACTTTATTATACCAAAGCATTATCTTTATGGTGAGCAGTGTCCAATACTAATGTTTTTTTTTTTTACATTAAACTGCAGGACCGGAGTCTCAGTGCCAACAAGGATGTTGTTTCTACCTGTGTTTATAAAGGAAAACGAGAGGTACGTAGCAACACTACACACATTATTGCAATCCCTTCAGCGTTCTTTTTTTTTAATGAAACAATTACAGCACGGGTGTGGGACATAGCTTGTTCTTGCAAAATATGTTTTCTCGGAGTAACGAATATACTACGCCCATCCTTAGGTTGAATATTTTGTAAAATCTACGCTTAGGCAAATATTCAATCAAAAATCGTGATATCGGAATTTTTTTTGGCTCAACATGTAGGTTACAAGGTGTTGGAAGCAACGAATCTTTTCCCGCATAGGTTCCTGTAAAGGTGGTTTCACGGCAACATTACCGGCGCTGCTGTGAAACATCAAAGCTGAATTGCTTTGCCGTGAAGCCGCACCCCATGGAGTGGTTTGCATATTTTCTGCACCTGATTTCACTTACGAAAAAGAAAAAAGGTCTCTGAGCAGATTATACTCCACGTCATGGGAAAATCTAAAAAGCTACCGTATTTTATCTCGCATAATCAGCACCCTCAATTTCAACAGACCATGAAAAAAAGAAAAGGAGCTGCGGAAGGAAATGACCACGTGCACTTCAGTTACTGACGCTAGAATGGGCTTGATCTCTTTAATATACGTGTGGAGAATGTCGCTAAAGATGGCGGTCTTGATGATCATGCCATGTGTCTGAGTAACTGTAACTTTAACCACATACTGCAGATTTTGCGTGTGAAGCCTTGTTTTGGCTTTCTTGAATCCATACATCTTCTGTGAATAGATGGGCATCAATGCAGCTCTAAACAGTAGCTTAGGTGGCAGGCATTCAGTGAAGCAGCACTGTTTAGGCCTAACAGTCGAGGTAGGTTTGGCTGCAGACGATGTAGTGTCATTGGATATTTGCCACTGACCAATGATCATGTCCAAGATCATGCATGCACTCTGGACTAAGAACAAAAATGGCAAGCAGGCACAGCAAGTTTGCGTGTCAACGTGGAGGATGGTACGCATTAAACTTAACACAGCTCAAGGAACGTTAGTAATTGTTTGAGTCTGTAAACAAAGTTTTTACACTGGTACAGTCATAATAAATGCTAAACCTGCATTTTTGCAAGAAAATATCTGAATAGCAGAACCTTTAAGATAAGCTGATCACTCCATAAAATATAACTCTGTTCTTTTTCATGAGTAAGTACCAAACTTTATCTGATTTGGGAACATCAGGAACTTGTATAAAGGTTTTGTATAAATTTCTTTTCTTGTGGGGTGATATTTTCTTTAGAGTTATTCAATGCCAAATACTATTTACCTTGACTTTGCTTTGAACCAAAAACTTTACATTCACACAAACCTAGTGAAGTCCTAGTCTGATCTTTTTTGTTTGCCTACATGCATTACACACTGTCTTTGTCATTTCTAAAACAATTTCAGCCTTATTAAAAAAAAAAAAAGTTTCTTTTGGGGCAATATATTTGATGTTTTCATGCCGCATTCCTGGCTGTTATTGTATGTGTTTTGCATTTGCCTGAAAATTATTTTTGTCTTTTTCCAGGATTACGAGTGCAGGAACCACATCAAGGTTATCCAGCCCATTGGAGATGGAACAAAGCTCTACATATGTGGAACAAATGCACAGAATCCAAGGGACATGGAAATTTATGTAAGCACTGAAGTCATTCCTGTTAAACTCCACCGAGTTGAAATAGAGTTACTAAACCATTGCACTAGCAGGGGTGCAAGAGCTGTTTCACCAGTTCTGTACCTATTGATGAATCAATTTAACAAGACCACATTTTGCAAATTTTTCTATTTAACGAAACAATGGTAGCACTCTAATAGGAAATCGTATTTTTTTTTTTCAGGACAGCATATACCACTTCAGCTTCAAAGCAACCTTTCTCAAATTGTTTGAAAAGTTAATACAAGAAAGCAGCCAGTACAAGGCTGTATTGTTTACAGTGTTAGTTCATGGCTGGCATGCATTCTAACTCTCACACTTGTGCATTGTATTTTGTTGTTAGAAGACTGCATATGTTGCATATAGCAAAGCTATGTTGCAGTATGGAAGGCTTAAACATGCAAACATTAAGATGATCAGCCACATTTCTCGGGAAAATCTGTTGAGATTAAAGTGGTAATGTAGACAGGTGGGAGCATGAAACATTCTGTAGAAAATTAGTTTAGGCGAGTTAAATCTCATTATGTGTGCCAATTAGCAATCATAAAGTGATTGTGCTGGTTGTAATAGGGAGTGTCCAGCTGAGTTCTCCCCTAATGAAACTTTTGCGCACACAACACGAAGCCACAACGAAAAAGTACACAAGGACTAGCGCAGCTTTCTTCTGTTTCTTAGGCAAAAACGCCCATATCTGACGCCACAACACTTCCGTTAAGTTCATGGCACTATCGTACCACACATGATACGATCTCCAGTCAATCCTGGTGTTCCCACTCGAAGAACATGCTGTACGTAGGCAGTCCTTGAGGAAACGGCTTTGCCTCCAGCACTCAGACCTGAGGATTTTGCATACCCTCCGGCAATGGCCTACAGACATTGGTAGCCACCCCGTTGCAAACCGTAGCTCATTCGGTGAAGTCCTATGCCTAATGTGCCAGCCTGAAATGCGTGCCTTGCATTCGCACACAGCGATCATAGGTACGAGTACTGAGGGATTTTTTTAAGTCCAAATGAGGGTACATAGAAAAAGAGCCCGAAAAACTAGAAATGAACTGCACTAAAACGGAAAGGCGGGCTAGTTGGTTTGGCTGCATAATGAAACTTTTGCGCACACAACACGAAGCCACAACGAAAAAGTACACAAGGACTCGCGCAGCTTTCTTCTGTTTCTTAGGCAAAAACGCCCACATCTGACGTACGTGTGGTATGATAGTGCCATGAACTTAACGGAAGTGCTGTGGCAGATGTGGGCGTTTTTGCCTAAGAAACAGAAGAAAGCTGCGCGAGTCCTTGTGTACTTTTTCGTTGTGGCTTCGTGTTGTGTGCGCAAAAGTTTCATTATGCAGCCAAACCAACTAGCCCGCCTTTCCGTTTTAATGAGTTCTCCCCATTTATCTTTTCTCTTGTGCACTTGGATAGGTAACCAAATTTTTTGGATGCACTGGGATGAAATTCAAGAACAATCTACTTTTGTGTAGGGGGCCCTTCTTGCAGCTCTTATTCTCTGATTATCACACTTTCATATAAGTGAACCATAACTTTTGCATGTATTCATATGTGATTGTGTGTATGGTTCGTATCCATTACAGAGTAGCAACCTGACAGAAGTGTCGAAAAGTCAGCTGACATTGCGAGACATTGGCCGGGGTATAGGAAAATGTCCATTCGATCCAGATGATAACTCTACAGCTGTTTGGGTTGGTGAGTTGAGAGAGTGTTCCAGACTTGTTGTTGCCGTCGTTGTTGGCATGTGTTACTCAAGGAATATTTTGGTGGCATCAGTCAGGTTTTGTGTCTTTACTCAGAGCACTTGTTCATGACATTTTCGTTAGCATAGTTTTCATCTGTACTACAAAACATTTAGGAGTTGTAGAACTGATATTGTCGGCAATATTAATGTCAAGCTGTGTTTACTATGAAAGTTGCCACGTCATGGTCGTCTAATGGTTATGGCACTCAGCTGCTGATCCGAAGCTTGCAGGATCGAATCCCAGCCACAGCGGCTGCATTTAGATGGAGGCGAAATGTTGAGGCCCATGTACTGTACGAGGTCAGTGGATGTCAAAGAACCCCATGGGGTCGAAATTTCCTGGGGACCTACACTACGGCGTCTCTCATAATCATATTATGATTTCAGGACATAAAACTCGAGAAATCAGTCATCATCAATTGCTGTGAAAGCATGTTTCTCCCACCACAGGATTTTGTGTATGGTTTAAAGTGTGACTTGCACTGAGGTTATAAACTGAATTTTTAAATAATTCAGTACAAGATAAAACAGCTTCACATGTAAAATATACTACAATGCCTGACCTTAAAAAAAAGAAAAAGCTTTTCTTTGTATGTGAAACTGGGCAAGGCATGATTAGTATTTTGTTTGCTTGAAGCAGATAACTAATGAAAAATATAAAATTCTGTCGTTCTTGCATTGATACGCACTGCAGAATCTCTTATAAACAGTATGTTTCTGATATGCAGTTCTTCATCTTTTGGTTTAGATTTGCGTTTCCTTTTTTTTTTTTTGGCATTCAGCAATGCATTGCTTTTATGTAATGCATCTGCATCTAACTTATGAAAGCATGAGGTTGTGTTTATTTTATGTGTCATTGGCAAACATGTCACAGTGACATTGAATGCACACTTTATACATTTGTTAGCAGGAATTTGCTGTGATGAGAGTTAGTCTCTGAGATTTTATTATCGTTGTCAGTAGGGGTGCGCGAATATCCGAATTTTCGATAAAGAATGGACTATATTCCTAATGCAAAGCATAACCGATTCGAAAAATGCTTATTCAGATATTTTGAGTATTTGGTCATGCAGACTGGTTTAATTTCAGCAAATATCTGGACAGCTTTGAATATTCAAGCTAACCCATTAAAATGTACTATGTATTATTTTTACAACAGAACATCGTAACACCATGTCTATGCAAATAATTGAGCAAATATTGCTGCATTCGAGTTCGTTTTGGCACACATTTATAATTTCTGAAATTTGGAAGCATTCGAACCAACCAAATGTATTTTCCCGCTCGTAATTTACCTGTAAATATGGTTTCACCGCTTCACATTAGTGTTGTGCTGGGAAACAACCTTCACAGGGGAATTTGCAGTGCCGTGAGGCCTGCGAATTCTCCGTGAGGCCTTTCAGTGAAGCTCATTTTTACTTGGCATATCGGTGTAAGCCTCTGCTGTTAGGAAATATATTTACTGGGCCTATCCATGTGATCTGCAGAACATGGAAACCCTGGGGACATGCCAGGATTGTACAGTGGGACAGTTGCTGAGTTCACCAAGGCTGACACCGTGATATTTCGGTCAGCACTGTTCAACAGAACAACGCACGAACAAAGCGAGTTCTTTATGCGCACCCTCAAGTATGACTCCATGTGGCTTGACAGTAAGTCTGCACTCTCTTTAACAGCTTGTTTTCCTCACATTGCTCTTCTGAAAAATCGCCTCTGGTAATGGTAGTGTGTGCTCTGAAGTTGGTGGTAGTGATAAATCAGGTCTTGGTGGCTGGGGTTCAGTGGTAGAATTGAGGAGCTCCACTACAACATACTCCATCACGTGATGTAAAAATTGCACACGTACATTGAAGCAGATATTTGCATAACTGTTGCTCGAAATTGCTGTTCACTGGAATGCTGCTGTGCACCATTATGTTTGTGATAGAACACCTTGAAAGATAAGAGACAGTGTAAGACTTGAATACAGCATGAGTGCTATCCTGATTTCAATCTCTTTTGCCTTGTTTGTCATCTTTTATGCTGCTCTATTTGCATTTATACTAACGGGCTGAACTTCCTGCACTATTACCCTGCTATATACTTTTAACTCTGTTCCCCTTTAGTTGAGGAGATTTGTAACTGGTAGACAATAGAATCTTGTTAAACAGAGCCTAAAGGAACTGGCAAATGTGTTCTGAATAATGTGAGTTCTCATGAGTGATAAAGATGTGAAGAGTTGCAGCACTATCTAATACTGCTACTTATGTTGAGCATTAAGCTGTGACTGAATTCAAATAGTTTGTCCCATGCTGTGTGGTATGGTTGACTGCTATTAGATGGGCTAGGCTCTGTTAGTTTAGGTTTCAAGGAGATGCTGGCAGCATCTTAAAGAAAGAACATAGCTCTTTCTGCTACTAGTTTATTAGAGATGGCTTTCAGGACAGAAAACTCCTGTGGCAAGGATAGCTGTTTGATATCGTTCCCCCCCCCCCTCTTTTTTTAAGGAAGGTTGGGGTGGGGGGGATCTATTCGAAGTGGCTTTGGAGATGAAAAACTGTAGAACACTCAGAGCTTCCTCTTTGTTTTTGTGATATATTGGTATTTGATTCAATATTAGAATTTTGTTCCTTGTACATCTCCATTTTATTTATTCATACTGGTATTGCATTTTCTCATTGATGTAACTTTTTCTTTTTAAAGTGGGTGCTGTTACTCAGGTTGCCTTGTACATGCCTCTCTATATTGTGCTGTGGACTCTATTGATGTTGTTGTTGTGCCTTTTCTCCCACCCTGCCTTTTGCAGAGCCCAACTTTGTGGGTTCCTTTGACATTGGAGATCACGTGTTCTTCTTTTTCCGGGAGAGTGCTGTAGAATACATCAACTGCGGCAAAGTAATCTACTCGCGAGTGGCCCGTGTGTGTAAGGTGAGTACTCCTTTTAGTTCTTCACTCAAATATTTCCTGCGATAATGAGCACATTCTGGTCAAGATTGTGTACCCAAGCAGTGTGAACAGCGACCAAATGAGCAGTGTGAAAAAAGAACAGACAAGAAAGTAGATGGCTAAGATGAGGGCAAAACTGTGTGCAGGTTCATTACGATGTGTTGCCGCATAATCAAGCAAGCACGAAGACTTGTTCATGACATTTTTCGTTAGCATAGTTTTATCTGTACTGCCAAAACATTTAGGAGTTGTAGAACTGATATTTTCTCGGCAATCTAATGTCAAGCTGTGTTTATGGAAAGTTGCCACGTCATGGTCGTCTAATGGTTATGGCAATCAGCTGCTGATCGAAGCTTGCAGGATCGAATCCAGCCACAGCGGCTGCATTTAGATGGAGGCGAAATGTTGAGGCCCATGTACTGTACGAGGTCAAGTGGATGTCAAAGAACACCATGGGGTCGAAATTTCCGGGGACATACACTACGGCGTCTCTCATAATCATATTATGATTTCAGGACATAAAACTCGAGAAATCAGTCATCATCAATTGCTGTGAAAGCATGTTTCTCCCACCACAGGATTTTGTGTATGGTTTAAAGTGTGACTTGCACTGAGGTTATAACTGAATTTTTAAATAATTCAGTACAAGATAAAACAGCTTCACATGTAAAATATACTACAATGCCTGACCTTAAAAAAAGAAAAAGCTTTTCTTTGTATGTGAAAACTGGGCAAGGCATGATTAGTATTTTTGTTTGCTTGAAGCAGATAACTAATGAAAAATATAAAAATTCTGTCGTTCTTGCATTGATACGCACTGCAGAATCTCTTATAAACAGTATGTTTCTGATATGCAGTTCTTCATCTTTTGGTTTAGATCTTGGTTTCCTTTTTTTTTTTTTTTGGCATCAGCAATGCATTGCTTTTATGTAATGCATCTGCATCTAACTTATGAAAGCATGAGGTTGTGTTTATTTTATGTGTCATTGGCAACATGTCACAGTGACATTGAATGCACACTTTATACATTTGTTAGCAGGAATTGCTGTGATGAGAGTTAGTCTCTGAGATTTTATTATCGTTGTCAGTAAGGGTGCGCTGAATATCCGAATTTTCGATAAAGAATGGACTATATTCCTAATGCAAAGCATAACCGATTCGAAAAATGCTTATTCAGATATTTTGAGTATTTGGTCATGCAGACTGGTTTAATTTCAGCAAATATCTGGACAGCTTTGAATATTCAAGCTAACCCATTAAAAGTACTATGTATTATTTTTACAACAGAACATCGTAACACCATGTCTATGCAAATAATTGAGCGAATATTGCTGCATTCGAGTTCGTTTTGGCACGCATTTATAATTTCTGAAATTTGGAAGCATTCGAACCAACCAAATGTATTTTCCCGCTCGTAATTTACCTGTAAATATGGTTTCACCGCTTCACATTAGTGTTGTGCTGGGAAACAATCTTCACAGGGGAATTTGCAGTGCCTTGAGGCCTGCGAATTCTCCGTGAGGCCTTTCAGTGAAGCTCATTTTTACTTGACGTATCGGTGTAAGCCTCTGCTGTTAGGAAATATATTTACTGGGCCTATCCATGTGATCTGCAGAACATGGAAACCCTGGGGACATGCCAGGATTGTACAGTGGGACAGTTGCTGAGTTCACCAAGGCTGACACCGTGATATTTCGGTCAGCACTGTTCAACAGAACAACGCACGAACAAAGCGAGTTCTTTATGCGCACCCTCAAGTATGACTCCATGTGGCTTGACAGTAAGTCTGCACTCTCTTGAACAGCTTGTTTTCCTCACATTGCTCTTCTGAAAAATCGCCTCTGGTAATGGTGTTGTGTGCTCTGAAGTTGGTGGTAGTGATAAATCAGGTCTTGGTGGCTGGGGTTCAGTGGTAGAATTGAGGAGCTCCACTACAACATACTCCTTCACGTGATGTAAAAATTGCACACGTACATTGAAGCAGATATTTGCATAACTGTTGCTCGAAATTGCTGTTCACTGGAATGCTGCTGTGCACCATTATGTTTGTGATAGAACACCTTGAAAGATAAGAGACAGTGTAAGACTTGAATACAGCATGAGTGCTATCCTGATTTCAATCTCTTTTGCCTTGTTTGTCATCTTTTATGCTGCTCTATTTGCATTTATACTAACGGGCTGAACTTTCTGCACTATTACCCTGCTATATACCTTTACTCTGTTCCCCTTAGTTGAAGAGATTTGTAACTGGTAGACAATCGAATCTGTTAAACAGGCCAAAGGAACTGGCAAATGTGTTCTGAATAATGTGAGTTTCTCATGAGTGATAAAGATGTGAAGAGTTGCAGCACTATCTAATACTGCTACTTATGTGAGCATTAAGCTGTGACTGAATTAAATAGTTTGTCCCCTGCTGTGTGGTATGGTTGACTGCTATTAGATGGGCTAGGCTCTGTAGTTTAGGTTCAAGGAGATGCTGGCAGCATCTTAAAGAAAGAACATAGCTCTTTCTGCTACTAGTTTATTAGAGATGGCTTTCAGGACCAGAAAACTCCTGTGGCAAGGATACTGTTTGATATCGTCTCCCCCCCCCCCGCTCTTTTTTTAAGGAAGGTTGGGGTGGGGGGGATCTATTCGAAGTAGCTTTGGAGATGAAAAACTGTAGAACACTCAGAGCTTCCTCTTTGTTTTTGTGATATATTGGTATTTGATTCAATATTAGAATTTTTGTTCCTTGTACATCTCCATTTTATTATTCATACTGGTATTGCATTTTCTCATAGATGTAACTTTTTCTTTTTAAAGTGGGTGCTGTTACTCAGGTTGCCTTGTACATGCCTCTCTATATTGTGCTGTGGACTCTATTGATGTTGTTGTTGTGCCTTTTCTCCCACCCTGCCTTTTGCAGAGCCCAACTTTGTGGGTTCCTTTGACATTGGAGATCACGTGTTCTTCTTTTTCCGGGAGAGTGCTGTAGAGTACATCAACTGCGGCAAAGTAATCTACTCGCGAGTGGCTCGTGTGTGTAAGGTGAGTACTCCTTTTAGTTCTTCACTCAAATATTTCCTGCGATAATGAGCACATTCTGGTCAAGATTGTGTACCCAAGCAGTGTGAACAGCGACCAAATGAGCAGTGTGAAAAAAGAACAGACAAGAAAGTAGATGGGCTAAAATGAGGGCAAAACTGTGGGCAGTTCATTACGATGTGTTGCCCATAAATCAAGCAAGCACGAAGTGGCAGTGACAACAATAGACACGTAACGACAGTTGGCAATTTGGCAAATTGCACCGCCACAGTGGTCTAGTGGTTATGGCACTCGGCTGCTGATCCAAAGGTCGCGGGATCGGATCCCGGCCGCGGCGGCTGCATTTCAATGGATGTGAAATGTCGAAGCCCGTGTGCTGTGCGATGTCAGTGCACGTTAAAGAACCCCAGGTGGTCGAAATTTCCGGAGTCCTCCACTACGGCGTCTCTCATAATCAGAGCTGGTTTTGGGACCTTAAACCTCACAAATCAATCAATTTGCAAATTTAAAGCTAAGCAGCCCTTTGCCAGCTGTTCTGATGTGTGATGCAGAGGGTTTTCCACAACTAACAGAATGCAGCGAAGGCTCGCAAGAAAGTAGTACAAGTGTTCCGCCAAAGAAACACTCTGACAAGATGACAAGATTGGAAGCTTGAAGACACATTGTAGGCACTGTTGTTTGTAGACATATGCATTGAAAGATGAAAAGATGAGGCCGTCGCTCGTAAATACATTGTTCGTATTCGTAATGGCAAAAATGCAAGCTTATCACATGGCACTGTATTCGTACATTTATGTGATCTGC
Source organism: Hyalomma asiaticum (assembly GCA_013339685.2). Taxonomy (NCBI): domain Eukaryota; kingdom Metazoa; phylum Arthropoda; class Arachnida; order Ixodida; family Ixodidae; genus Hyalomma; species Hyalomma asiaticum. The sequence goes on from CM023482.1 coordinate 144,560,753, forward strand.
TTACACATAATGCTGCTTTTTTTGTGTGTGTGTTTGTGCAAGCCCGAAGGCTAACTAATTAGTAGTCACTCTACTTGTATAGCTTGTGAACGGCCAGTGATTTCTTTTCCCCTCATTTTATCCTCCTTTCACTTTGCATATAACAGAAAGATACAGGAGGGAAGAATATTTTAACCCACAACTGGGCGACGTTCCTCAAGGCGAGGTTGAACTGCTCACTCCCTGGAGAATATCCTTTCTACTTCAATGAAATTCGTGAGTAATTAAGCGTTGCTCCCTCAAGTTCTCCCGTTGTGGTGTTTAGGTCTGGATGGGTTTTCTCACATAGCCTTGCAATTTTCTTTTGTGTTTCAGACTTCCTGTTTTCTACAGAAGTAAGATAACACACTTTTGATGCATTTGTGTTATATGATTCTTCCGTCAAATAACATGAGGGGTGCAGGCAGTCATGGCTTGGGCTCTTGTGCAGAATTATTTTCCATGTCGTTGAATTTGTGCAAACTTTGGCACAGACTTTAGCATTATATTTAGCATCTGACAGTAGTGCAAAAGTTAGTGTAAGCCTAGAAGGCTGTGAATTTTTTTGGAAGTGACAGAAAATGTGCCGTAAATAATGTGTGGTTGCTAAGGAGCTGTAGTGATGCCTCAAGGGCATACTAATGTGAAACCATGGATCAGTTTAGACTGATCAGTTAGTCATTGAGAACTCTGCTCTCATAGGTTTTGGCAGGATAGGTTTATTAATAGAAGATAAAATGAAGGTGAAAGGTCTATTTCTAAATTTTGCGTCAAAATCTTCATACTAGAATTTCATGTGAAGTCACGGATTTCGAGGCATCTTTTTGTGTTTTTTGGCTGCAGTGGCTCAACGAAATTTTCTTAAACTTGCTACGTTAAGCCTCTGGCCCTCTGTTCATTTTTAGTGATTCATTTTTTATAAGCTGAGAACCATGTCGGTGTTAGTAGACACCATCAAAATCTATGATGCCGTGGTGAGTAGTTGCAGAAATCACAATGTGGCTTCACCAGCTATGTCAGAAGTTGGGTGGTTTTGAAAAAAGTGAATAAACTGAAAGTTTTTTGAGGAAACCATGCAAACAGGTTCACTGAAAAGTCTGGCATGATGTGATGCTTTTCAAACGTCATGTGCATTGCAAAAATCTAAGAGCATGCATGGGTTATGGCGTCTTATGTACCGCATTGCGCTATTGTACTTTTATATACCACATCATTAAGAATTGTGGCATTTCTAGGACAATGTGAGAAATATTGACCCATTCCATGTTAACACCATTGTTAACAATATTAGCTTCTGCACCGTGGTTATGGCACTCGGCTGCTGATCCGAAGGTCACGGGATTGAATCCCGGCCACGGCGGCTGCATTTCGATGGAGGTGAAATGTTGAGGCCCGTGTGCTGTGTAATGTCAGTGCACGTTAAAGAACCCCAGGTAGTCGAAATTTCCGGAGACCTCCACTATGGCATCTGTCATAATCAGAGCTGGTTTTGGGACATTAAACACCACAAATCAATCAAATCAACAATATTAGCTTCAAGTTGGATACGACAGGACAGGGTTGCAGCTTTATGTATGGCTGATTTGTGCTATTTATTTTGCAGAGGCTGTTTACAAGTTTCCTGATGATGACAGCAATGTCTATGCTGTCTTTACTACATCGCTGTGAGTATTCACTTGCATGGAACAGATGATTGGGCATGCAGATTCAGCTTTGTAAACATTCATTCTTTAATGTGAGTTGAGATTTAGACTTCTGTTAGCAGGAACAGCCTTTGTGGTTTTACTACAGAAGGGCAGCAAAGGTTGATTTTTGAAAAGCAAAGTCCATATACAGTGGAATGTCCGTCGATACAATCCCGTTAGCATACTTTTTAGGTAAACTCGTTATTTGAGCCAACACTATCATGGGTACAGTATATATCAGTGCCTAACAAATACACCGTGACACCGCATCCTACCTGTATTCATATGGTTGATGCAATTTTTGGGCGATAGGTTTTATTTCCAGTTCCCATGGATGATCATATCGACGAGATCCCTCTGTACCACAATAGGCTTGATTTTTTATATTAATACTCAGAAGGTGCATTATTTTATAAATGGTATCTTTACTAGTATCAATAACATTTTCAATTTTTTTTTTGCTTACTTATGGAGTTAATCAGCTGAATACTATGCAATTATATAAATTGGGCATGTTTGAGGATGATGCCCTGAATTATATAACATCCATTGCAATAAAAAGCACTTTCTTTTAGGTGGTGCTTGTTTTGCACTTTGTGCGATGTGCCATCATGTTTGAAAGCACGATGTGATGCGAAAGCAGATGTGATGTTTGATTGTATGTTGTGCTGCTTCCATTGTGTGGGTTTGTCTTATAAAGGGGCCCTGCAACATTTTTTGGGCATAGTCAGAAAATGATGCTGATTAGATGTATACCAATTTCTGAACATGTGAGCCAAATATTATTGAACTGCAGGCAGCAGGGAGCTCGCCGTTCTGCTTCAAAAACAGTTAGATATTGCTCATTCTTCTCTCGGCAAATAACTTATATGTGGAGACCAACTAGATGGACAGGAGGAAGGTTGCAGTCATTGGCAGATTTCGTGAAAACATCCTCGTCAATATTTACATTGATAGTGTTGGTTTCAAGTCCTGCATATAAAAAATATACATGCCTCTCTCTTCAGAAACACCAAAAAGGTAACTTTTCTTCGTGCCTCAGGTCCCATTCATTGGTTGTCTGGTTATTGTTTTGTTTTCTCCTATGGGTTGTAGGGGTTACTTCTACTAATTAACTACTGCTAGCAGCGGCATCGCCGCTAGCAACCCCCTGTCGTGGGTTCGAGCACTCAACGAGCAGAGAATGAGGTCGTCGCGTTCGCGCGCTAGCTATCTCAGCCATGCCATCGCCGCGCTGCCGCGCGCTTCGGCCCGCGGCCCGACTCGAGGCAGGGATGCGCGAACCGTCGCACGCGGCTAAAGAGGAGAACATTAGGCGTCACTCTCCGTGCATGGCAATTTAATAAACACGTTAACACAAATAATACAAGGCCGAATCAAGGATCGAATTAAATATAAAGAATAACGATAAACGACACGCGAACACACACGAACAAAAACAAAGGACAGTAACGATTAACAACACGCGAACACAGAATAACACACAAAGATAACCATGCAAGGAAGGAGAGCCTAACCCCGGCTAGCGCACCCGCGACCGCGAGCCCTCGGAAAAGGAAAATATTGCAATTTTCTTTTGTGTTTCAGACTTCCTGTTTTCTACAGAAGTAAGATAACATACTTTTGATGCATTTGTGTTATATGATTCTTCCGTCAAATAACATGAGGGGTGCAGGCAGTCATGGCTTGGGCTCTTGTGCAGAATTATTTTCCACGTCGTTGAATTTATGCGAACTTTGGCGCAGACTTTAGCATTATATTTAGCATTTGACAGTAGTGCAGGAGTTAGTGTAAGCCTAGAAGGCTGTGCATTTTTTTGAAAGTGACAGGAAATATGCTGTAAATAATGTGTGGCTCCTAATGAGCTGTAGTGATGCCTCAAAGGCATACTAATGTGCAACCATGGATCAGTTTAGGCTGATCAATTAGTCATTGAGAACTCTGACCTCATAGGTTTTGGCAGGATATGTTTATTAATAGAAGATAAAATGAAGGTGAAAGTTCTATTTCTAAATTGTGCGTCAAAATCTTCATACTAGAATTTCATTGAAGTCACGGATTTCGAGGCATCTTTTTGTGTTTTTTGGCTGCGGTGGCTCAGCAAAATTTTCTTAAACTTGCTACGTTAAGCCTCTGGCCCTCTGTTCATTTTTAGTGATTCATTTTTTATAAGCTGAGAACCATGTCGGTGTTAGTAGACACCATCAAAATCTATGATGCCGTGGTGAGTAGTTGCAGAAATCACAATGTGGCTTCACCAGCTATGTCAGAAGTTGGGTGGTTTTGAAAAAAGTGAATAAACTGAAAGTTTTTTGAGGAAACCATGCAAACAGGTTCACTGAAAAGTCTGGCATGATGTGATGCTTTTCAAACGTCATGTGCATTGCAAAAATCTAAGAGCATGCATGGGTTATGGCGTCTTATGTACCGCATTGCGCTATTGTACTTTTATATACCACATCATTAAGAATTGTGGCATTTCTAGGACAATGTGAGAAATATTGACCCATTCCATGTTAACACCATTGTTAACAATATTAGCTTCTGCACCGTGGTTATGGCACTCGGCTGCTGATCCGAAGGTCATGGGATTGAATCCCGGCCACGGCGGCTGCATTTCGATGGAGGTGAAATGTTGAGGCCCGTGTGCTGTGTAATGTCAGTGCACGTTAAAGAACCCCAGGTAGTAGAAATTTCCGGAGACCTCCACTATGGCATCTCTCATAATCAGAGCTGGTTTTGGGACATTAAACACCACAAATCAATCAAATCAACAATATTAGCTTCAAGTTGGATACGACAGGACAGGGTTGCAGCTTTATGTATGGCTGATTTGTGCTATTTATTTTGCAGAGGCTGTTTACAAGTTTCCTGATGATGACAGCAATGTCTATGCTGTCTTTACTACATCGCTGTGAGTATTCACTTGCATGGAACAGATGATTGGGCATGCAGATTCAGCTTTGTAAACTATTTAGTACATTCATTCTTTAATGTGAGTTGAGATTTAGACTTCTGTTAGCAGGAACAGCCTTTGTGGTTTTACTACAGAAGGGCAGCAAAGGTTGATTTTTGAAAAGCAAAGTCCATATACAGTGGAATGTCGTCGATACAATCCCGTTAGCATACTTTTTTAGGAAAACTCGTTATTTGAGCCAACACTATCATGGGTACAGTATATATCAGTGCCTAACAAATACACCGTGACAGCCGCATCCTACCTGTATTCATATGGTTGATGCAATTTTTGGGCGATAGGTTTTATTTTCCAGTTCCCATGATGATCATATCGACGAGATCCCTCTGTACCACAATAGGCTTGATTTTTTTATATTAATACTCAGAAGGTGCATTATTTTATAAATGGTATCTTTACTAGTATCAATAACATTTTCATTTTTTTTTGCTTACTTATGGAGTTAATCAGCTGAATGCTATGCAATTATATAAATTGTGCATGTTTGAAGATGATGCCCTGAATTATATAACATCCACTGCAATAAAAAGCACTTTATTTTAGGTGGTGCTTGTTTTGCACTTTGTGCGATGTGCCATCATGTTTGAAAGCACGATGTGATGCGAAAGCAGATGTGATGTTTGATTGTATGTTGTGCTGCTTCCATTGTGTGGGTTTGTCTTATAAAGGGGCCCTGCAACATTTTTTGGGCATAGTCAGAAAATGATGCTGATTAGATGTATACCAATTTCTGAACATGTGAGCCAAATATTATTGAACTGCAGGCAGCAGGGAGCTCACCGTTCTGCTTCAAAAACAGTTAGATATTGCTCACTCTTCTCTCGGCAAATAACTTATATGTGGAGACCAACTAGATGGACAGGAGGAAGGTTGCAGTCATTGGCAGATTTCGTGAAAACATCCTCGTCAATATTTACATTGATAGTGTTGGTTTCAAGTCCTGCATATAAAAAATATACATGCCTCTCTCTTCAGAAACACCAAAAAGGTAACTTTTCTTCGTGCCTCAGGTCCCATTCAATGGTTGTCTGGTTATTGTTTTGTTTTCTCCTATGGGTTCACATGAGGTGGCACCCGCCGTGCTGTACTCATGCTTTCCAAATGCTGCTTGCTGCCTCGCATGGAGTCCACTATGGTAGCACTCATTGATGCATATCATTGTTTCCAAAGCCACTCGTATGCTTGCCTTTGCATGCTTTGTCTCTGCCAGACCTTAGCACTACAATAATGCTTCTTGTGCGGTATAGTTATTGTGACTGCCATGGAATGCCGCTATGTGCCCCAGTGGTGCATAAATATTTGTCCACTCACACCATAAGTGTCAGCATGTAGAAAAATGAAAAGCCAGTGCTGTGGGTCATGATGCATCCTGACGTATAGCTTCTTTTCTCCTTGTCAGCCCTCCCTGCATAGCTTCTGGCATGCTTGTTGGGGTAACCAAAATGTGGATGCACTTAAATCCCTCTAACAAATCTTTTCGATTCCTCTTGTACTCGATGCATTCAGAGAAGCTCTTAGGCAATCGATTTGCAGGGTAATAACGTACTATGGTGAGGTAATTCAAGGGCTTCTTGGAGAAGTGCTGCGGAACACCGTTAACTGTTACGCTCACATGCATGCATGCATAGACAAACTGCATGTGCGGACAAGCAGATTCGTGCTTATACACTGCAGAAAAGCAAATGTTACATATTTTTCCAGAATATGAAGCGTGCTGTTTACACGTTTTGCTTGGGCTGCTATTAATAAAGGTAGCATCTGTTTTTATGCCTGAATCCTCTACCCATGTAGCAATATTTTATTTACAGCTCTGTCTTTCACGCATGTCACAGTTAGTCTCCACAATGTGAAATCTTTTGGTGTGCAGTCATGGGGGCCCACATGGTTCGGCTGTGTGCTCATTCCGATTGAGCGACATTCAAGGTGCTTTTGGGGGCAAGTTCAAGGAGCAGAAAACGTCATCGTCTGCCTGGCTGCCCGTACTGACAAGTCAGGTGCCCGAGCCGCGACCTGGCCGGTGTGTCAACAGCACCAAGACTCTGCCTGATGCCGTGCTCAATTTCCTCCGCACCCACACACTCATGGATTCGGCTGTGCCTCAGTCTGGCGGGAGGCCTGTTTTCTACCGTGAGAATGTCGTGTTCCTCTCGCTTGCTGTGCACAAGGTGGATGTGGATGGTGTTGACTACCTCGTCTACTTCGCTGGCACCCGTGAGTATGGGGTGTCCCTGTGTGGTGGCCTGCTATCCTCATCCATTAGAAATTTCATGGCTGCAGGAATGATATGTAACAGTTACTTTCGCCTATAAGATACTTTTCGAACATCAGTCCTCCAACTCGAGATAAAGTCGTGTAGTTACACTAAATGCCAGGTATTTACAATAAAAGCTCGCAAATTGGGAGTTTACGGGGACGTTCACAGAGCTTTGAATAAGCAAAGCTGAAACTAATGAAAGTGATCTACATGTGACAATGAAAATAATGGGAGCACCTCTGGAACCATCACTTTTCATTTACAAAAGAAATCCATGATTGTTTCCTGCTTCTTTTTTTATTTCATAGTAATGATATCAGCACCGAAAGCTTAAGCTGTTTGGCAGCACACACGAGGTGCTTGTACTGAATGCTGGAGGTTTATATAGCAGCAGCTTCATTTTGATTAAGTGTGAGGCAACCACAATAGTCACTCACAAGCAACAGGGAAGGAACATGAATTTTTTACGTGCATTTTAGCATCACATTTGCTGACTGTTGTGCTAGCCTGCAGTTGACAGCATCACCCATTATTTGAAGAACTTGTAAAACTGCACACCACATTGTTGCCATAGTCATAGCAGCCCTTTTCATGCGAGTTTATCCAAAATTACGGTGAGCACCGTTTAAAAAAGGGCAATTTTATTGGTCCGGCCCATGCAACACACACAGTGGTCAGCACTGTTGGTCCACGAAGCTCTCTGGCACGCTTGTGCATTTTGACATGCCACAAACTGTTTGGTACATGAGCGACTGTTCCATATGCATGCTTGCTCTGCAAGGGGAATAGTGATGCTGCTCTTAGCAGCACGTAAGTGATCGTAGCAGAGCTCTTAGGTTGATTGTGATGGTTAGTGGTAATTAAACATACAAATAACAAGGTACATCTATGTACAGGCAGCAACTTTGATTTTACATGATTGGCCAGGCTTGGCAGCAGATTTTGGGGACTTCGGTCATGTCTTTATCTTAAGAATAACTAAAATGACGTTTTGGTGCATAGTTGACGTAAATTATGTTGTGCAGGTTTCAGCCACCACATTATTGTGCTGTTCCTTTTCCTTGCTTAACCGTTGCAACTAAAAATAGAAAAATGCAGATGAGTTACTGTACATTAAGGACGTAAACGCATTGGTTAAAGTGTGTGCCTCCATGCATGTTACAGTGTGCTGAAGGTGTGTTGAAGGTGATTATTTAATCAACCATTTTGAAAAGGAACGCACATGTACAAGGCGACCATGACATGCTTTTTGGTGTAAAGCATATTTTTCGAGACTCCAAGGAACTATTGCTGATCAGTGATGATAGTGATCACAAGACAGTGGTGGTGGTGGCTAACAAGTTCTTTTCTTTTCTGTGTCACGTTTTTTGTTGCACTACATTTCATATATGAAACTTACCAACTTGCCCAGTACACCACTTTACAATGAGATACTGAGCGTCTTGATTATGACCACAGGTGATGGACTGGTGTACAAGATTGTTGAATGGAAGGACCGCTCGGGACAATCCTTTTCCAACCTGGTTGACATAATTGAAGCAAGTCCTGGGGAACCCGTTCGCACCATTGACATCTCTAGTGAGGTAAAGGCTTTGGGTAGGACTGCCACTGCCTGAATGTGAATATTGGGTTATGTCGGCACATTGATAAACTACCCAGCTGCAGAGGTTGAATTGTTTTATGTGCCGTGTATATTCAAGAAAAATCTGCCCGGAATAGGAACGTAAGGGCTTTGCATTCCATGTGCAAGCAGTTGAGAAAAGCCCAAGAAAGAGGTGGTTTTGTTAAATTGAGTTAGTCTTTGTTTCATTGGGTTTTAATAAACAATGACATGCACAAGAAACACAGTGACCACTAGACCCACTGTAGTGGAGTGTTAGAAGCACATTTTCGTTGCCTAAGCTTACTTAAACTTACATGTAGGGTTGCTTTTTCATTCCGTTTTTTTTTTTATCATTTGTACAGTAGCACCTCCTTAATTGGAATTCCAAGAGGAATGAGAATTTTATCTAATAAAATAGAGTTTAAACTAAAGAGAGCCCTTTTAACATACTAGCGTACGATGACCTGAGGTACGTTCCAGGACAGGTACTGCCTGTACTGTCATTGCGGACAGGCTTTTTTGAGGGGATGGGGTGATGCAGGAGTGCACTCATCTTCTCCTCTGTGAAGGACATATGGGGGCTGGCCGGCTCGTCATTCTCAGTGTCAGAGTCGTTTGAATTCTTTGACAGATGATTTTTTGAGATCTCTGCCAGTGTCGGCAAATCCCTCAAGGGTTATCTTGGCGGAAATTGAAGCGTGAGCAGTGCGAAGGTTATCGAACGCAACTTCCATGGAAGGATGTTGATACACACACTGTGATTTCTTCCTGGGTGAAATAGCTGTCTGGGCTTCATGTGCAAAGGCTGCTTGGTGAAAACTGTTGCAAAGCATCTTTATGTTGCTGCATTCGCTAAATCCGCAGGCGTTGTAATGGCAGGCATAAACTCAATGGTGTAACTTTTCTAGCTCTCTGAGCGCAGCCTGGCAGTGCACCACTCGGCTGAGCACACATGTGACCTGCGCGCACGTGCTTCTAGTTCCATATCACGCCTTGACCCACTGGCTGCACAGATTGTTGTGGTGTGCTCGATGAGAAGCGCTGCACCAAACAGTGGGAAACTTCACAGTGAATGTTGAAGGTAGTGCAGAGCAGCAGAATGCAACAACATTCAATTTTTCTTAAATTCGATCAAACAGCACATGATTGAACATCAGGAAGTTAGGCTGTAGCTATGGCTGGCTATGGCTCACAGTGGATTGCCGTGCGCTGGTTTGGGGTTTCGGTTTTAATATGGTACGGTGGCCTCGGTGCTATGGCTGGTTACAGCTAGCAGGTCTAAAGTAGGGGTTCGAGGCTGCGAGATAATCAATATGGTGGCTGCTTCGGGCATGGGGTTAGCGGTAAAAAGTCTCGAAAATAGGAAAGTTAAGGTTATAAGCGTTTGAAATTTGGACGCTTTTATGCATTGACTATGTGAAGGACTTGACAGTGCCGCGAATGAGTCCAGGAAGTCGGGCCTGGAATTTTGGGTGTCCGGAAAATCTGGCATCGGCTGTACTTTAACTTTAAATGTAGTGCTATTGGTTGTTATCTGCAGTTTATTTGTTGTTGAAATAAAGAAAAATGATAACCAGGTAATTTGATAAAGGTATGTTGGAAAAAACATGAATTTCGTTCTGTGTGGCACGGTCTGCCAAGCAAATCACCTAACATTAAAGCAAATGTTACCTTTTGCAACAGGCTGTAGCCTTCTTTTGTGGCCACTTTAGTTTCTGTGTGCCCATATCGCTACAAGGGTTCATCATAAAATGAAAACATATCACCCTGCTTGTAAGAGGCCCCTCATATAGGACAGAAACTGCTCCGTGGCACACTTCTTATAAAGAGGTTCAACTGTACTAGAAGCTTACGGGTGAAACACGGACTGAGGCTTAAACATTCAAAAAAGAAGTAGCCTCGAAATGTGCAATAGATCCAATGAAGGGTTGCTTCGGTGACTGCACAGAAAACTGCCTGAGATTGGGGATTGTAACATGTGCATTGTGAAGCACCTCACGTGAGTCACAAAAACAAAATGTTCTTTGCACTAAAAGCCCACGAAACTCACATTCATTTTGTGCCCCATGTGAAGTGGTTTAACACCTATTGAGCATAAACAGGTTTAAATGCATATGAGGGGTTGGTTGAATAAATGATGTAGCAATTCCACAGTTACATTTTCATCATCATCATCATCATCATCAGCCTGTCTACGCCCACTGCAGGGCAAAGGCCTCTCCCATAGATCTCCAATTATCCCTGTCCTTTGTTAACTGGGCCCAATTTATCCCTGCAGTCTTCCTGATCTCATCTGCCCACCTAACTTTCTGCCGCCGCCTGTCACGCTTGCCTTCTCTAGGAATCCACTCTGTCACCCTTAATGACCAAAGGTTGTCTTAAGGGATCTTAAGGGCCAAGAAAAGAGCAGAGTGGGTTCGTGAATAAACATGTGTTAGGGACATATTAATAGGAATTAAGAAGAATAAATTGGCGTGGACGGGCCATGTAACACGAAGACAAGACATTTTCATCATGGGGCTCTCCAATGCAGCACAAGTCAGTGTACCTGGGCTCGGACGATGGTGTCCGGCAGGTGCGTCTGGACCTGTGTCGTGGCCGACACCTGAGCTGCCTGCGCTGTGTTCGGGATCCCTATTGTGGCTGGGACAGGGACCACCACGAGTGCCGCTCCTATGTGACTGGGTAAGCTGTGGGCAGCAATTCCTCAGCATCGCAAAGAACAACGGTGGCGTCTGATGAAGCTAGCGTACATGTACTTATGGCTTTATGCAGCTAGTGCTCAGAAGTTTTCACAGTACGAGTATGTAACTATGAAGGAGGAGGCCTACTTCAAGTAGTTCCTACCCCATTTGTCCAACCCACTGCCCCTTTTATTTAAGCCTTCTGCTGGCCCCCTTCCCCCTTGCAGTGTCACTGACGTACCAGTATGTTCTCCACTGTGCATTCAATAATTCGTGCCGAAGCACAAAGCTGGCCTGCTTGGACTGTTTGCACCATTAGTTGAATCGCTGTAGAAGCTCGTATCCGCTGTATTAGTACGTATATCTAAGAGTACGGAGCCATATCAACACTATGTATGGAGCGATCGTGCCCACCCTTTGCTTGAGAACATGGTTGCTCTGCGTGCGTTACCCTCTCATGCTGGGTGACGATGGGGTGCATGGGTGACTGCGGGTATAAGGGTTGTTCTGCTTATTTGCAGTTTTTTTTTTTTTTCCTTGTTAAGTTGGCGTATGCTACAGCGCTTGTGTCCAGGGGCACGTGCACTTGCTTCTCTGATAGACTGAAGTATGTCCCAGATGCTGCTTTCGCTCGCTTGCTGGGGACGATCCAGTCATGGCAGCACATTCTGGATCGTCCTATTATGCTGTCTCTATCGTAATCATAATCAAATAAGTAGCTATGTTCTTTCTCTGGTATTCCCGAAACCAACATGGCACTGGGAATGGTGTGTCACGGCCTGAAACACCCTTCAGTGAAAGGGTTAATATGGCCAAATAAAGCTTTCACTCATTTATTTATTCCGATGAGAACGTAATATGGTAATGATGTCGTGTTGCACTCTTAAACGTGCAGCTTAAGCGCGCTGCAGTTTTTCTCAAGTGCTCATCAGTTAAAGCTTGATGTAATTCTGCCGTAGCATATCTTGCTGTTTAATGGCTAATATGCATGAAATGCTAATGATCCTGTTTTATGAGACAAAAAGAAAAAGAAAAAAAAAACTCACACAAACAAAGTATTCAGGCTTCGAAGAAATCAAAATGCTGCTTAATTGGCCACTGCTACAGGTCTCATCCATGTTAGCCGCAAGGCTGAGCAAATTTTAGCAGCATAAGAATAATTTAGGTGGTTCAGTGGCAATGCATGTGTCACATGACGACAGGTTATTGCATCTTTTTTACATTGTGCAGTCAATAGCAGTATGCAAGAAAAAAAGTTGCCTTCTGTAATAATTTTTAATGAACAGGTCAGTGCTTTTAATTGCTGTAAAAAATATGGCAAATCTCTTGTTTAGCATGGTCTTATGTTCGGAAATTATCAATGCCTTGTGAGTTGCTGTCTATGATGTGCTGGAATGGTATTTCCATATTAGTACTAATTATATGATTTCTACTTTTACTTGTACAGTTTCCTGCAAGATGTAAGCAATGCTACTCCAGACATCTGCGAAGAAAGTGAGTTGCACCACTTTACAGATTGACACCCACCTTGCTCCTGTCCTTATGTGAAAATGTGGGACAGTGGTATCTGTTAGTTGCAGATACTAGATGTGACATTGGCAGCATGTTCAGTATGTACAGACAAAATTTTATTGACGGAACTGATGAAGAAAACACAATATATTACCAGGCACACTGTGTTAGGATGCTCTTAACAAGGGTGATACCACAAGAGCAAGTTTAAAGCCAATGAAGAACCGACTAGCTCGATACCTCACTTTGCTCACAATATTCATAGCAAGGCCATTTTAGAAGTAATGTTTTTATTGATAATTAAAGGAGCATTGGCAGTTGAGTTTGTTGGTGTGCATTACTACAGTGTGACCCCTTTGTAACAGACACTAGTGACACTTATAGAAGAGACAGTCGGTTATAAGAGACATCCTTTACTCACATGGTTGTCTGCCCTATCTTTCCCATTAGTTGAAACTCTTTTGTAACAAACATGCTTATGAGGACACTTGGCTATGAAGGACAAAGTTTCCATTTTGATCAACAGACTCGCTTGTGGCAGATATTTTAACTCTAAACGCAGTGCTGTCGGCTGCTAACTATAGTTAATCCATCATAGAAATGGAATGCTATACTAATCACCAGGTAACGTGATAAAGTCATGGTAGAGAAAACATGGATTCTATTTAGAGTGACACAGTCCACCTACCAAATCACTTAAGTTAAGGCAAATTGGAATAATACCCTAAAATCCTAGACCAAAATTCAATGTGGTGGTGGAACTGCCAAAAAGAAGAGAGGATCCAGAGCAATTATTTTCCTTAAAATCTGTGAATATCTGTGAAATAAGTGCATTTACTTGCTCGGGATTCTGTGGTAAACACTTTGCAGCCTTACATTGTGGTCAGTTTAGTAGTAGCGTTCTCTTATCAAAATAAGGATTGATCAGAAAATGAAAACATGGCACCCTGCTTATAAAGAACTGCTTATATAAGGAACAGAAACTACTCCTTGGTGCATGTCTGTTATTAAGGGGTATACTAACTGTATGAGGTCCTGGGAACTGTGAGACCACAGCACAAAAAAAACCGCGCAAAGGTGCAACTAACGGCCAGATTTTATTGAAGGAACATGTCTACTAAAGAAATGATGTGTAAATGCACAATAATTTTATATTCTTACATCATTTTTTAGTTTATATGTTACTTGAATAAAATCTGGTTGTTAGTCATGCCTTTGTGTTATCGTTGTTAGCTTTTGTATTGTCCTTATTAGCCTTTTTACAGTCCGTATAACCTTGCACTTCATATGGCCTAATAGTAATTTGTAATTACTTTGATTGTTGTGATAGCGTACTAGGTTTCTGATCATTAAACATTTATTGTAGTTAGTTTTCTATGTAGTTTTCCAGATTTATAATACATGATTGGTGTGTAATTTCTAAAACAGTGATTTTAGAATCCATGGCAAGGGCTCACTACAACAATAATTGGTACTGTGTAGTGCTGTATCATGCACATTATCGTATAAGTTGAATAACTTTACTGCCCTGTTTGTGTCTAAACTGAGTATCCACTAAACCCTGCGATTAGGAACGATGTGATTTTCCCTTTTTGAGGCGTGTTTGAAAACTAATGTCTTAGATGTGGTCATTATGAACCAGTTTGCTATAACATTTGCCTCGTTAAAAATGAATCGCTCAGGCAACCGCAGCGTGAAATATATGTCTGAATAGGCTTGTGAAATGTGGTGCAGGTGTCCGCCGGCGTCAGCTGCATGCCCACTGGGGCGAGAGTGTCCACCTTAGCTGTCAAGGCCACCATCCAGAACTCATGGAGCCACCACTAGGAACCACTGGGCCTGGGACCACACACAGCAAGGTCTCTTTTACTCTTCTGCACTACATTGCGTCAATTGTACTTGGCAAAAGGGGGAGTCCAGCTTGAAGTTATAAAATAGCTTTTCATGAATTTTCTTTTCTTTTGAATGCAGTGTGCTTGCTGTAGCCAGCAGTGGCATGAGTAAATGAAATTGGGTTTTATTAACACTTCCCCTGATAATACAACCAAGTATTGTTCGCCACATGTCACGCTTCCTCACGTGTTGACAGGTGACTTGGTGAAAATGTGTTCTTGGCAGACTGTTCAAGTCATAGTGCAGATTCTGCAAAATTTTTCGGGCATGGTAAATGAAGCAAGTGATAGATACGTATTTACTCAGGTAACGACCCCATTTGCATAATGAACCCACCCCCTACTTTTGTCCTTGAAAAAAATAAAAGTATGTGAATGTAATAGGCTCAAACATCGTTATAATGAAGTTGAAGGGAGACACGGAATTACTTCATTATATCCACTATTTTGTTATAACCATTGTTGCCCTTAACTGCAATATTTGCCATTTGGTTGTGAAAATTTCAAAATGCAAATCAGAAGATGGCTCTGTGGCCTGCAGTAATGCTATATAGAGCCACACTTGCGATGAAGCTTTTGAAAGCAGTAAAAAATAATCTACTTTTCAGCACTGTGCGAATCGCAGCCGGCGTGACAGGCTGCATTATTTTGTGGTGTGATTGTCTTTCGCTTCCGTTTAGCGCACGGCTCATCCATGTTACCACGAAACCAGAGAAACAGTGACACAGTCAACAGTGGAAATATACTCATTGTGAACGAGCAGTATGCAGCGGAATACCATGCATACCGCATTCACCGCTACGACGCACATGATGAATAGGCCAACAAACGTCCCTGCGCCAGCTTGGCTTGGCCGGCTTGCAGTTCCCAAGGTCGCTACATCACTGATGCACTCTCGAAGGCCACACCCAGCCGCAACAGCATTTCGTAGCGTTTGCAGGCAGCTATGATGAGAGAAGTGGACGCACTAATCATTTCTTGCCACCGCACGCAAGCACAAGTGCGCCAGCATATTTGTCCCTCACATCTCTACAGCCGGCCATCTGAATGCGCAATTAGCATGACCTCCGAGATCGCATGACAGCTATCTCGGAGGCCACTGTTTTGATATTTAGCTGCTGCGAAAGAAAAGAGAGGGGAAAAGTGGGGATGCAAGTAACGACTGCAATAAAACTGAGAAAAGCAGGAGTACATATTAGTGCGCACCGCTGCCGGCGTGCAGCTACGCACGGCAGTTTCATTGGGCCGTGGGATTTTTGAATCACCGAATGCCGCCTGCAGATATTTTGTTGGCGTGAGTGTGCGCAGATTTTCGGTTTCGAGACTATTTTAGTTTGTTATATCCATTGAAGGTGTCTATTTTACTTAGTTAAGATGAGATTTCGTATACATATACCTTTGGGGATATTGACGGGAATTTTATTTACTTCATTAGATCCGTTATTTCGTTATGTCCCGTTATGTTATAATGAGGTTCGACTGTACCTGCTTCTTTTATTTCGGTGCTATTTCCAGCGCCATCAACTGTTGCAATAATGTAAAATCATGCTGTCATACCACTCGCAATGAGGAAAAAAAATGTAGAAGCAGTTTAACAACCATGCTAAACAGTCACTGGCTACGCAGAGGGAGGGTGCTGTGTCACAATTTAAGAATCTCATGTTTTGTGTTGGAGCACTATATTTCGAATGCTAGAGGAACCTGCCTACGTATAGCGCCGTCTTGTGTCATGCAAGTGTAGTTCCATGGCCTCTGAGATTGCACCCGCCCTCGAAGGCCATGGTCGTGCTGTGCAACGGTAATGCACACGGGGGGGGGGCTATGCATTGCCTATGCCGTGCTATGCTCTGTGAATTCGTTGCTGCTCTTTCCGTGGCTTTGTCTTTGGTTGTTTCGAGATTTTTTTTTTACACTTGCTGACGTAGGTTACGGTGAGCTGGTACGCCAACTGTACGCTTGTCTTGAGCTCTCCAAGTCATTCAGCATGTGTTGGAGTGGGGAAGATTGCTGTTAGACAGCATTTCAGTGTCAATCTGGTGCATGCAACACACTACTGGCCAAATCCGGAGGACAGTCTTTGGGCTACAAATAAATAAGGTAGAATGACGTGCATTGTGCAGCCCAGAACAAGGCAAGTTCTCCTTTTGAAGAACTATGTTCTTGATTGTCAAAAGTAAAGAGTGAAGAGTGTACAGTGTGTTCCACGAACTGATTCCAGAACCATGCACAGGCTGCAGCCGGAAAATGCAGATGGCATATAGACAGCGTTTCTTGTGATATTAAAGCCAGTAGCAGTTATACAACAAGGTTCATGTGGCACTATGTGCTGAAAAGACAGCAGTTCTGAGCAGGAGTGAAGGCAAGTGGCAGGCTAGTGAGAACGAATAAAAAAAATAGTATGCATTGCATAGGGACTTTACTAAGGTAAGGTTTTGATAGCCAGTTTCTTCTATACATTGTGGAATGAAATTTCAGCTCTTAGAAGTCATACATGACAACTTTTCTTTTCTCCCGCGCAATAAACCGTACCCTTAAATTCACGTAAATTCTTCTGAAAAAGAAAAAGTGGGTTCACTATGCGAGTAGATATGGTGCCATTCAAGCATCAGTCGTGTTCACTACTACTCTACGTTGGTTGCGGTAGCGATGAAAACTAGGCCTTCACCACTGTGTGAAGTCGTTGTCAAGATGCACTTTATCTCAAGCTTTTCTTGCAAACCTGAACACTTACTTACTGCTTCATGAAGATAAGTAAAGACAAAAGTTTAACAGCCCGAAGTGCACTATGAAATGAAGTGTACCTGCCTTGTAGTAGCGCCAAAACGGCTTTTGCAGCCTCGCTGGTGTTTCACAGGTTTGTCAAAACGACAAACATATAGGTGCATACGAACATACAGTAAAACGTCCTTTACCCGGATCTCATGGGACTGGCGAAGATGTCCGAGTTAACCGAATTCTGTATTATTGAATGGACCATGAAAACAAAAAGAAAATGTACTCAGTGCAGGTGCAGATAAACGTTTATTTCATTAAAAACTGCGTTATTCTTGTCTGCCTCGTCGGAATTTGTTCTGGAACGATCTTCTTCAACCCCATGAGGTGGTGGTGCGCATGCTCGCTATCGTGAGAACCGACACAGAACTTCTCGAGGACAGCGAGGGCTTTGGCGGCCTCCTGCACAGTGCGATGTCGCGTCAGCCCATCTTGACTGTCATCATCGGAACAGTGATTCTGATTTCGGGTGCACTGCCATCCTTAGTATTTTTCTTTTTAGGGTGAATTTACCGCTGTCAAACTCCTCGAAAACTTTTGCTTGGTTCTTCGCGTAGTCACTTAAGGTGCTTCTCTTAATGTCGTACTTTTTCATTATCTCCTTTCGAGAAACACTTGTGTTCACGTCTTTCAATATCATCACCTTTCTTTCTAGATCATTTGCTGGCTGCTGCGGCTGCTTCACTCCGGTGATGGTCGCCATCACTATGAAGCGCGACGGCGGCAGCAACGTGCACAAGCACAGCCGAACAATGCAACCTGCACGAGCTCACGTGCTACGCGAAATGTCACAACACAAAGAAACCAGCAGCGTAGGCATAGCGAGCAGCTGTGGTGGCGGTGGCAGTGGCAGCGTAAACCATTCCGTTGTCCGTTTAGTAGACACTGGATGCGCCGGAGGCCCAAGCACTGCCTCCGGGTGGTGACTAGTGCCACCTAGCCACTTCCCCCTCATTCACTATCATCATGATCATATTCTGCTGCAGTTGTTTGGTTTCGGTTTCTCCAAAACTCCGGTTCCGCCGTCGCTTACGGCAAATAGTGCTTGAGCCTCAAAGCCACCGAGATTGCACGACTCAAAGCACAGAGTCCAGATAGCCCTCTCTGGTGTGGTCCGAGTTAACTGGTGCGCAGCTAAATCCCTCCAAACTAACGAGCGTTTGGCACCATTGAGGTGTGCACAGTTTTGCTGGGACCGCGCCACGAGTCCCAAGTTAACCGAATTTTTGAGATAACGAGATCCAGATTAATGAGGTTTTACTGTATAAATATTTACACTTACACCCGTCCAGACTCACACCATGCTATCACTTACACACAGGGGTTGGTGGAGTATGAATCTACAATATGAAAGTTAATTAAAAAAAAACATTTGCATCTGCATGGTCCCCACCACAAAAACTGCTGCAGTTTTTGAGGACTGATTTGATAAATACAGGACGTTCAAAGTACTGTCAACCATATGGAGGACAGCACATTTTGTTCTTCATAGGGATAAAGTGCTGCCTAAGAGTAGTGACTACAGGCATTTAGAAGATTAAGCTTCATTCTGAACACAGTTTGCTGGTCTTATCTTTTTCTTGTTGCCAGAATTTAAAAAATACACTGTTTTTCTGGCTTAAAAATTTACTGATCACTTATATTCCTCGTAGTTCAAATGCACTGATGTCATTTTTGTGCTACTTTTTTACTTGGGACAAAATACGTAATATTGCCACACGCTTGTGCAATCAGCAGTGAGAAGATGACTAGCATGCTTCTGCTCTCTGCAAGTAATTCACTGTTCTCACCTCCTATGTCACCTGAATCATCGCACTATCACAAGGTGATCCGAGCTTCGAACTATGTGGTGGCAGGCATCTTGTGTCATAGCTTTCTTTGTTAAGAAGCAAACACAGCGTCAGCAGAGGTCGATGATGGCACCATATTCCACAAGAAGGTTGATCACAAGTATTAATTAATGAGAGAACTCATGAAGAACAAGGGAGCCGATAAAAACGTAGAATTTTTAGTTTCCACTCTAGCAGTGCCGACACCAAAGGGTTTGACGACATGTCCGCCAGCTGTGAGCACATGCACACCCAGTCCAAGGCAGGATTAATTCCTTAGGAAGACATAGTAATCAACCAGAAAAATAAGACATTGCATGAAAATAAAAGCAAGAAAACAAAAGGCTAGAAAAATTACAAACTCAGCATAAATAATTTAAAGTCAGCATCACAAGTCAGCTATACAATTACAAAAACAAAACCAATTACAAAAAAAAAAAACACTTTCTGGGCTTAACAAATTGATAAGGGTCCTTGCCAAGTCTTATCAGGGCAAACACTTCCATGCCATTTTGTTTGGAAAGGCATTTTCTATAATCAAATTGGTGCCGAGGAGTGTACTGTTGTCCAAATGGTTGTTAAGGTGGGAAGCAAACATTTCTTCAGGTATTTTGCTGAAGAATGGCAAGCGCTGAAATCAGAACTGTAGTTTTGAAGTCCCTGTACATATTGTATGTTATTTTAAGAAACATCAGAGTGCACCTGTCACCTGCGGATCTCATGATATTTTGTGCCTGTGAATGGTGGACATTGCAGATGTCACTTCCGTAAACATGTCTACATAATGTAGCTTTTGTTAGCACAGTTCAAAGAGTATATGTATGTGACTAATCGTGCATACACTGTGCACAAATACGTCAGCATTGATTAATGTCCACGTGAAACACTTTTTGCTTGACTTCAGGCTGTTTCACATAGGGAAAGGCACAGTTAGGGATAGGGTATACTAAGATCTAAAACCTGTGCATATTTGCCTACAAGAGTGTCTGACAACACATGGTCTGCAAGGGTACTACTCTGTTCTGCTACATGTTTTGGTTCAGGCATTCCTATTTAATCCACAGTAGTGAAACTAGTTTTTTTTTTAGTGAGGTGCCCATTAAGGTCAGGTGTTTGTTTAACTTTCTGCATTGTTTAAAAGAGCAGAAAATGACTTCAGCATGCCTCGTTTGCAGGTGCCTTTGTGGTACCACCAACATGGCAGAGAGCGTCGCCTGGTGACACCGAAGAGAGACAAGTACATCCACACTGCTGGTCATGGCCTTGTACTTATGTCGCTAACTGAGAGAGACTCTGGTCATTATGACCTTCATCTGGAATCAGTTGGCACACTCTGCAGCTACAACCTCACTGTCGATGCTGGTTAGTTGGCATTTCACAGTAGAATTATGTTTGTCAGTCTGAAAAGTGGCTTGTTCTAATAGCCTCATTGTACAGTGCATGATGAATCAATGTGTGATGGAAGCGCAGCCACAAATACGTGGATCCTGGCGTTGATCGGATGGTGAGAGCTAGCTGTACCAGCGCACTGCAATGGCTCCACTCGCCAGTTGCCTTGCACAGGCAGATGATGTGGCAGCTGTAAGGGTGATTTGTGGTGTCAGAGAAAGGAAGCGATGTCAACGCAGGTCACAAAGCTCACGTCAACACACAACAAGTTTCACAGGCAGATGATGTTTGCTGTCCAGTGGTGGTTCCCAAGCATAGCAGTAAATTGTGATAGGGTATTCTGTTTCTGCTGCTGCTGTTTTTAAACAAAACGAATCCTGAGGTGCCTCTACGAAAAGCTTTTATCCACAGTTATTTTAGAAAAATACCCATGGCACTAGTTTACCAGCAATTCATATCAGTTGCTTGCGTGATGTTGCTCATCCATGCAACTTGCCATGAACAGGGGCAGTTCAAAACTTTCTTTGGTTAATTCATTCGGGTCTTTAGCAATGGACATATTTAAATGGACTCTAGAGGAAAATAGTAAGTTGGGCAAGATTGAAAGATTAGGTGTGTGTAACAACCAATTTGCCCTTCCTAGTGAGAACAGAGCATTTGTAAATGGGAAAATGGTGCAATTGACACCCTCTGTCTCACCGTGTGGATACCATTTTGAAAAGCAGCTCATCCTTTCTGTGTATTAGATGACTGCTCCATGTTATAAATGAAAAATGAATTACATGAGCATTGATGACAAATATACATGCACTAAGCCACAGTTGTTGCTACACATTGCGGCTGTGGAGCTCACTGCAACATTGTGTCAGCAGCCGAGATTATGACGTCAAGTCCTCTTTTCAGCGAGGGCAATTCAAACTGTGCGGCGACAAGAGAAACTTCTGTTGGCAGTTTTGAACTAAAAAAGCAGTGCTAGATTGCAAGACAGGTGAAAAAATTATTCTAGACGAACTTAACATTTTTCTAGTCTCCTTTTAAAGCACACTCCGCCGTGTCCAAGTATTCGAAGATATCCAAATGTGTATCTTTCGAATCGATTATGCCTCGAATTAGGAAAGTAGTCTATTCGAAATTTAGAATATTTACACGTCCTTACTGAAAACTAATAAGATCTCGGAGACTAACTCTCCCCACAGCAAGTTCCTGTCAACAGATGTATAAAGTGTGCATTCAGTACCACTGTAACATATGTTTGCCAATGCCACATAGAATACACAGCCTACACACTTTCATAAGCTAGATGCAACTGTATTACATAGAGCAATTTATTACTGCTGGCCACAGGCACGTAAAGAAGATGTGACACAGCTATTTTTAGTGTGAAAAATTTTCTTTTAACAAGAGCTCGATAACTGAAGCAATGTGCCACCATGTGAACTTGATTGAGCAGAGATGCGATGCACACAGGCCATAAACAACCATAAAATGTACCACTGCAAACGTGCTGCATATGTTGTCCGCCACCTTTTGCGATGGCGACGCTGCACCTAACTGATCTGCTGAGGCATTCTTAGCAATGCCGTGAACATGATTTTGGTTTCAAACTCGATTCTAAGGCACAGGCAGCAAACGTCCACGTTAGCTTCGAGTAAATATGACAACTGCACTCCACAGCCTGCAGTATGGTGTGCGTCACATATGATGCAACACAGGCAGAGGCCAATCATCCGAAGATTCTGATTTCGGGCAGAATGCAGTAATGCTGTATATCGGGCTGCACGGAGGTGCATGATGATGGCAACTGACGAACTTGCCAATATAACCGATCGCTAGCAACCCTATCGCGACAATCTTTTTACTGACAAATTATAGTGATGTGGCCATCAACAACAGACACAACATGAGCAGTTATCAAGCGATATATGGTGCTCCTGACATTGCCAATATGGTGGTGGCCGTGCAAGTGTTCTGTGGCATTATATTGTGAATTTTAAGTGGGCAGAAGGTGCATTTGAGCACATTTCTCGAACTTAGTTGGGGTCACCATGGGGTCTAACAGTTTGGAGAATTTTGTTATTGTAGCGGTGCAGTATAGCAATGTTTCATTGTCAAAAGATACAAAATGTGTTGAATCCTGTGAGCTTTTGCCAGGGATTGTGAGATGTTCCGTTGCTGCGAGAATTTCATTGTTATGGGATTTTGGTATTGTAGGGTTCAGTAGTAGGTACATTTAGTCCAAGACAGAGAAGTGTGCTATGTATACATGGGTTACTTGAGAATTTATGGTATAGCAGCATGTTCTGCTTGTTATACGCAAGTATATGCTTTGTATGCAATGCAGTATTGTAGGACTGCAGAATTTGTCAGCGTTATTTACCCATGTATACTACGCTTACTTTACAGAGACCTGTGGAACCCCGACAGAAACAGACTATAGAAAGATATACTCGAACTGGTGCCATGAATTTGAGAAATATAAGCTGGCAATGAAAACTTGGCAGACCAAACATGCTGTAAGTATGACAGTGCCCTAAATATTATAAGTATGGAAAATGGATAATTGAAGCATTTGCATCAGTATAGCAACTAGTGTGATTGCCAAAAACTATTATAAGACTTCAAATGTCACAACAGCGTTTAAAAGAAAGCAAAAGAACAAATGAAATCATGCAGGTCTTCAGTGTAGGCCAGAGTGATTTGCTGCATTATTTGGTCTAAAATTACGATAACTTTGCAAACAAGCTTCTTTTCCCTTTTTAGAAATGTCAAGGTGGAGGTCACCCGAATGATGTCACCTATCAAGGAAGGGCACCGGCTGCCTAAAACTGACGTTTCGCCTTCCGTGAGGAAGGTCACCAACAAAGGTCAACAGACTCCGTGTTCCCACACTCAGCCTGGATCCAAGGTCCACATTCATGTCTTCTTTGGCATGGAGCCCCCCACGTCTTAACTTTTTGGCTGTTGTACCAGCTAGGCCTCTCATACTCCTTTAGTATGATGAAATCGAGTATTTCCTATTGCAGCTACTTACACGCAGCTTCCAAAGAGCATTGTCAAACAAATTGAACGAAACTTCACATGCAAGAAACTACAAGACTGAACTTATAGCAGGCCAAGCTCTTTGAAAGGCTGGAACTTAACACCTACCACAAGACTGTCATTTCTGTATTGGTGTAGTGCATTTTTGCTCGTATGAAGTGCAATTCGCAGAGGAAAGTTCAGTACACTTGCAAGATGTCAAATAACTTCCAGGAGTGTGTTTAATGAGAGTTGTGGTGATGACATGCCTGCTTTTGTTGATATGGCCCATAAAGTAAGCTTACGTGTGCATTTCATTTGACACAGCAAAAGCCAAGACCTTCCTATATTGCCCCCACTTTCTATACCGGTCCCAATGTATGTTTTGTGTGCAGCAGCTATTGTAAATATGGCTTTTATTGTGACTATAAGTATTTTGTTTGTATTGTCTTTAGTGAATGTTTAGGACGAAAAAACAATGTTGTAGATCAAATTTTCATTTCTTTACCCTTGAAGGTCATTTCCTTACAGTAGGCTGAGGAGGATAAAGTACTCGTGTTCGTACATACTGTATATCTGCAGCAATTCCGATACATGTTTTAGCTGTGTGACTAGCTGCAACTTACAGCAATCTCATTTTGTTGCAGTAAGCACACCTTACAGCAATCTCATTTTGTTGCAGTCAGCGTCTGATCTGTCCATCCTATGTTCATTCATGCTTGCAGCATATTAAGCAGACCACATGCACGGTCTATAATATAAAGCTTTTTAGATGGATCTAGACATTATGTGCTGTGCTCCATATTGAAATTGGGAACATTTGTGGCACATCTTTGCTTTTTCAAGTTCATTCTGACAAAATGTGTACAGCTACTCCGAGATCGTGGGGATGTGGAGAAGCAGTCATGAACAACTTATTGCGGTTCATTGTGGTCGGTGCACACATCCAACACTTCAAGTGTCTGCTGTTCTCATGTCAGTGCAACCTACTTAGTGTTCTCTCTCCAACTACCTTTATGTTCCCAAAACTCCTATCAGCATTTTTACAGGCCTCATGTCAATGAGTGACAACACTTGAGCATTTGGTTTGCAAGTTATTTGGAATGGTACTTAAAGGTGAAGGGCTGGAACCTCCAATGCATGCGAGAAAAGAAAAAGGGAATCAGGTGGATTTCTTGTTGGAATGCATTCACACAGTTTCTCAATACCGGTGTTTATCATGAGACTGTGCCATCTCTAACGAAAGCCACACCCTTGTGCATCGGTATTAACAGTTGGGAAGAATATTTCTTCTTTAATGACTGACTTTATTTTCTGAAGTGTTGTGAAGACACTGCTGCATGTGCTGAGTCAGTAACCTAAGTTTACTTCCTGTGAGTAGTACTATAATGATATTGCACGCTCTGGATCAGCCTTCAGCAATGCGTTTCCTGTCCAAAGGCGTGTTTTGAACTGCCCTATGTATTGCTGTTATATGTTGTAATGCAGTGCACAAGAGCATTGTGCCATCTACTCATTTTTTTATTGTGCCATGTAAAGCTTGGTGTAGGACTGGGCCATGTTTATGGAGCGTTATCCCTGCATGTTGAAATGATCTTCATTGTCCTGGAAACAGCTGCATAGAAAGGCACCTTCTGAATGCCTGGTGATGTCTTGTAAGTTAAATATCGTACAACCACGTGAGCAATACTTAAGCCTTGACAAAAGGTGCAGCACAAGGCAGCCTATTGGACTACTGCTGTTCTCCTTCCAAATGTGGGATGACCCGAGGCGCTCTCAAAGGTTTTTTTTGTTTGCCAGAAATGCACCAGTGTCAGTTTGAAAGGGGCACAAGAGGGAGTACTATATATTACACTGTGCATGTCTTCAGGTTTTCTCTCCAGCATATCCCTGCATTTTCTACATTAAAGAAAATGTTACCTATGTGCAAGAAGTTTTACCATACCCCTCCAGCGAGTAATAATGCAGTACCACTGACATCAGGGTGTCATGTGTCAGTTGTCACGGTATTTTAACATGTTCAGGTTTTTTTACTTCTATAACGTCTGCAGTTTACTTTCCTTGGCACATTTCTGTGACCAGTTGCCAGTTTGAGCTTTGTTTTAGTACTTTTAAAGAACAGTTTTGTTGAGTCCTTTTACGAGCAGTCAGTTAGGCGTCTTTCTTTAGTGCCCTTCTGTTACAAAGGATGCAAGACATGCTGACATTGGCAAGTTTCTGTGACCAGGACTGCTTAGCATAAATGCCTCTTCCCACATTTGCAGTGCCAGCACCATTATGTGTGCATTGCTAACAAATGCTGATATCTTGTGCTGTATGAGTGCGTGTCATAGAGTATATTTATTTACACACCATATGATTCCTCGTGACCTCCAAGATTGCATCGAGGCGTCTTACCTCTTGTAAGTAAATAGTAGGTTGTGCTTCTTTATTTGTATAGTCACATTGCTTAGAATGTGTTCATAGTGCTGTGACGTGAGAACTCTTGTGACTTTTATCATTTATGGCGTTCGCATTGCCCATGGTGGAAGATGCAAATGGGACTCGTGAGAAGAATGTTGCCGAGATGCAAGAGTTTGTTTTTCATCTTTTTTTAAAATTTTGTATTCTGAGCAGCATGGTTACTTGACCTGCCTGTTTTTGTCATTATCCTCTGTGGTTTTGATGTAAGTCAAGTCCCCATCCTGCTGCTTTCTGGCAGCATGTGTTCGTGTGAGAAGTGAACATCTGAACTTCAATGGGGCAGTTTAAATAAATATTCCCTTTTTACATGTCATGTGAGTGTGTGTGCTGTCACTGAAATATGCGATTAAGGAGTTATGGATGACACCTTGATGTCATCCCTAACATCGGGTGTTCGTTCAGCGTATTAAAGCCCGAATCATTCATGAAGGGCATAAATGGCAATACAGTAGAATCTCGATGATACGATTACGGTTGATGCGAATTTCGCGATGATACGAATTTTAATGTTGTTTTGGACGGACTACGTTGTATAAAATGCGCTGTCATTTGGTGAAATACGAACAGTTTCCCCAGCCATTGCGGATGATACGAACGCGCGAAATGACCGCTTTACGCGAGTGATTGACTCAGATTTTTGACTGCAGATTTTTTACGCGAGTTCCTTAGGACTTTGGACCGGAAAATGGCAGCGAAAAACAGAAAAATTTTGTTTTTCGTCGACCAGTGTTCGGCCCATCCCAAAGACTGCAACTTAGCAATGTCGCCGTAAGGTTCCTGCTCGCAAACACCACGAGCCGTCTACAGCCGCTGGATGCGGGAATAATACGAAATGCGAAGCACCATTTCAAGGGATTGCTGGTGCGGAGGCTTCTGGCGAAAATTGAGCGCAAGGATGAAAACTTGCGGACTAGCCTGCTTGACGCGTTACATTTCTTGGCAATGTCCTGGGATAATGTGAACCAGGACACGATCGCGAACTGCTTTCGCAAGTGTGGATTTTTCGCGGAATCGGGTGCAGCTCTTGGTATTCTTCCATCGGATCCGATGGAAGAATACCAAGAGCATGACGACGATTTGCACATCGAGGGTTGGGAGAACCTTGAAACTCGAGCTTCGGCGCGAGACTTCGTCACCGCGGACGACAACGTATAGCGACCTGTGGGCTGCGATCCATTGAAGAATTGGTCGACGAGGCAAAGGATACCGAGTCTGAGAGCGATGGCGAAGATGCCGGTGAGTGTGATCTCCTACCGTCAATGTCGGAAAAACCTTGACGCCCTCGATGTACCGCGTCGCACCGTATGCACCGGCAGCGTGAGTGAAGAAACCGCACCACGGTTTTATTCCTTTCAGGCGGCTTTCTTGAGGGACAGCGAAGTTGAAAAAGTTCAAAAGGACATCATGGACTTTTTCAGCAAGAAGTAGTTGACCCCCAATAAAGTTCTTGTGCATGTTCATAATCAGCTTTAACTTGTTTTGGCTCATACGAATTCGGGATGATACGAATATTTTACGTGCTCCCTACGAATTCGTATCATCGAGATTCTACTGTAGTAACAAATAGACTTGGAGCTTACTGAATTTTTCATTACCATATTCCGTTAACCTTCACATATTTTTCTGCATGCATCGCTGAACCACCAGTGAGTTGTACTTATACCACCCTAAAATCATTTTTACCTTGGGCTGCCCAGCAAGCCTGCGAGGCGGCAAAGAGGCAAGACCTCGAAGTCCCCCACATGGAATGCCTAGGCCCAGCCAGCTAAACTGCTCGTTTCAATAAAAGTTTGTTCCTCCTCTTCATGGGAAGCAATTATCAACACTTATGGCTCTGTTGACAGAATGTAGTGTAGCAGGTGACTTTGAGATTCATATGCGTTTATTGATAGCACAGAACAAATGCTCTGCCATGGTGTGTGTACTGGATGTGAATAGTTGGAAGGGAAAATTACGCAAAGCACTTTGTGACCAAGATAAGGACACAGTAGGTGTCAGCTGGAGCGGTGGAGGAATAGTCAAGCTGAATTGTGAGGTACACACTATGAATCTTAGAATATCTGAAAGTGTATTTGTACAAAGTGTATTTCAACATTATACTGCATATGTAAATTGGAATGCAGCCGTTGATTACGTATGTTGCGAGGACCCCTTCCGAATAATTCTGGGGAGGGAGATGGAAGGGGGTGCGTTTGAGGAGCCCCATTTCCCCTTCACTTAATCAAGGGTGCAAGGCTCAATGTCTTTTGGTAGGGGAAAAGGGGCAGGAAAGTGGAGATCAAGAAGGGAGGCCACCATTTGAGAGTAGTATCCATGCACAGTAGAGTGCCTGGTCAGGGTACCTCTCCGTTACAAATGCCGTAGGGTTCCTGCCGGAACTGGGAAACAACTTGTACTGGGCCCTTCTGTTGGCCTTCCGTCTTGGCTGTTCCCGTTTTCTATCCTTTTATACATATACTTTCCTGTTCACTTTTGTTTGGGTGACTTCCATGATAGAAACAGTTATGGCAGTGCACGTTTCCTTTCTTCTTTTCGTAAACTACTTTTGTGTAACTGGGGATCGAACCCAGTACCTCCCGTATTGGAGCCCAGCTCTGTGGGCTCTCTGTCCTCGCAAAGAGGGCATGCAGCTATCCTTTTGTTGCTCCAACACACAGTGGCCCTTCCTTCCTGGTGGCAGAGTAGCACTGAACTGGGCAGTTCTTCTAGTGAACTCCACCAGCAATTTACCCACTTAAAGGGTCCCTGAAACGTTTTTTTGACATTGCGTCACTGGTTAGGCAACACAATTGTAAAATCATTCACACCATGCCTCGCCACGGTGGTCTAGTGGCTATGGTACTCGGCTGCTGATCCGAGGGTCGCGGGATCGAATCCCGGCTGCGGCGGCTGCATTTCGATAGAGGCGAAACGTTGAGACCCGTGTGCTGTGCGATGTCTGTGCACGTTAAAGAACCCGACGTGGTCAAAATTTCCGGAGCCCTCTACTACGGCGTCTCTCATAATCAGAGCTGGTTTTGGGACGTTAAACCCCACATAACAATAGCAACCACATTCACACCATAAATGAAGCGAAGCACCATGCGCTAAGGCAGCTGTGGGCTTATTTCTGTCGCCTTCCTCCTCACCACTGCTGTTCCTTCTCAACTCGATCAGCTGCGGATTGCGCGCTAGCGACGACTGCGCCTCCCGCGTCAGCCGCTGCCTAGCCCTCCGTAGCGACATAGCGCCCCGATATCCTTACTGAGGTCGCCGGCCTCGGCAGTGCTAGCTATTAGAGCGCCGGCGACTCGTGTGTACGCCGCCAGATGCCGCGACGATACCGTTGGCTGAAACGAAGGAGCACGTTGTAGGAGTACGTTGTTCGCAGTTAGGTTGGGAAAATTACGTGCACGTCACTGGTTGGGGGCCAATCAGCTGCCTCCCCATCCATCGTTCGATGGCGGGGGTATTTGAAAACGCCTTTTGGCGAGCCGCTGCTATCTTTTGCGATGCGCGTGTTCAAAACCTTATTGTAAATTGCACACTTTACGCAGAGTGCTGAAATCTGTCCTCTAATGATCCTAACGACTCGCTCTACCGGTTACCATGTTTGCACAAAATCGTCAAAACCGTTTCAGGGTCCCTTTAAGAAATTCTTTCGATAAAAATTTCTTTTGTTGGCACTTACAACTTCCACAGTGCAGCCATACGTACGTAGTCCTATGGAGGCTGTCGAAGTGCCTCTAGCTTGCCACTCTACGTTGAAGAAGGGCGTAGGTGTAAGCCCCATAGTTGTTTGGAGGTCTCCATAGTAGGCTAATTACTTCATAGCAAGCATGGATATTAGAATTTTAGTCATTTTTATTTCATTTATATTTTGAATCAGTAGTTTTTTTCTCTAGATTACATCGCGATCTTAAATACTACTCTTAAATCGCCTTTACTCTAATTTACCGCGTTCCTAAGTTCTAGGCTATTTTCTAGCAGCCAATTCTTGTCCAATCACTCGCAGTGGGTGTGAGCCACAGCTGTTCAGGTGAATAAGAACAAGAGTCAACCCTAACCACGCAAGCAGCGCTTGACCTCAGCGGCTGGCTGTTCCCGGTGCTTTCGGGCATTCGTGTGAGTTAGCCACGCATTATGTCTACGTCTGTTTGATCTTCATCATCCGTAGTGCATGGAGCAAGCTATCAACCAGGCGATCTCCCTTTCCCGACAGTGAGGCGTAACCAGTCGCGTCGCGTGTGGGAGTCAACTAAGGGCCCCACAGGGGTTTCGATAGTCACGTGTGATCGGCCAGAATTCTATTCCGTAAAAATTAGCGTCGCCAACCTTCTTGTGTTTGTGCAAATTTTTATGAATGCTTCTCATGTGGCGCTTCAAATCTGCCACTGCGGTCAACCGTCTAGATCCTTTTATTTGAAAGCGAATTAGTTGTGTATAATTCATATCAGTTCATTATAAAATCTGTACTGTCGTGGTAAAATCTACAGAAGAAATTTCGTAACGAAAGAGGTATTGTTGCACTGTTGAAATGTGACTTAGCGAGCGAAGCAAGGAGAGGGAGAGGTTGCGCGGGGGAACGCGCTAATCAATTCCCATAATGGGAAGAAGAGAGGAGAATATAAGGGCTGCTCGCTGGTAGCACAGATCGGCGAAAGTAGTGCGGCCCTAAACCGGGAGCACTTTTTTTTTTCGTTTTTTTTTTTGTGCGAACAGAATAAACAGTGTGAACCTACAAAAACCTCCATGAGCTCTGTAGTGACTCGAGTGGGATTCAGAGGCCTTCACTAAAGGAACTGTCGTCACGAAATCGTCGTAGACATATTCCCGATTCTTGGCCAATCCGCCGAATGGGTATGCGCCAGTGGTTCCGGATGTATGCACTACACCTACTATATTGTATCCTCAGCCTTTCTTGGACCCGAACCCACTTGGACGATCGAGGGATGTCCACAAGTGGGTCCTCGGGTGCGGCGAGCGACGCGGGGAGCAAATCCTCGCGTTCGGGACCATCAGGACACGAGGACAACGAACATCAAGACCAGCAACCGATGACCAGGGCAGCGACTTCGCCCCACGAACCGCACGACACGGATGCGGTGCGAGTGAAGATACCATACGTCTGTATGATCTGCGGTGCCGTGCTGGCCATCGCGGCGACGGGCTTCCTGGGGTCGGTGGTCACTCTGCTCGTCCTGCCGAGCTGCCTTCGCGGTCAGGACGACGGCGAAGCTAAGAGCACTGGCGCCGCGATTCCCCCGTGCGTGCCCCAACCTGCGAAGCCCCAGGCAACCGTCCCGTCGCCCACCACTCCAGCCCCTGCAACGCCTGCAACCCCTGCAACGCCTGCACCACCTGCAACTCCTGCACCACCTGCAACTCCTGCACCGCCTGCAACTCCTGCACCACCTGCAACTCCTGTACCATCTGCAACCGCTACAGTTGGAACCACTTCTCCGCTCGCCACCGCACCGCCGCTCCCAGCTCTCGGTACGAACACAGCTCCTTGTTGATAAAGGGGATGCAATGGAATCGCGTTGATACGGTATGTTCACTAGTCACAATTCCAGGATTTGGAGACCTGGACAGACGTGTACACGGTGCCATGCCACGGCGTCCTGACACAGCTGAATAGCAAATTGGTGTGAAAAAAAAATCTTATTTGACAAAGCAAGCTAGTCACTAAAATTAACTCACTCTTCCTCATAGCGGAGTACCACTGGACCGTTCAGATTAAGCTCCGGTGTGCTGCCAAGCTTACATTGCCGGCCAAGTTTGTTCTGAATGTGACACTATGAAATACCTATCCGCGGTCCACGAATAGAGACCACCAGAGAATAACTTCAGGGCAAGTTGGGCCGTTGTTAGTGTCTTTCTGCGCTCGCCCGCCAGAATATTTCATAAGCTGTAGAATATAACGTCGTCCAAATTATGTAGATTCCAAGGGCATTTTAATATTTTACTACGTGCTCCACGAAACTGTTATGGGTGATGTTGGCATACATTCAAAAATGCCTTGAGCTAGCGGGATTTTACTATAAGTTTCCACTTCATCGCTACAGTACTGAAACAACTGCGATAACTGGTTTTGTTCACACACACACACACACACACACACACACACACACACACACACACACACACACACACACACACACACACACACACACACACACACACACACACACAGTCGCATTTGTGAGGCCGAGGATATCTGTGTTCGATCCCAGCCATATTAAAGGCACGGTAATCAACCTCAGGTTGTCGAAGGAGTCGGGAGTTCCCCACTATGCGTGCCTCCTAATCATGTTCCTGCTTTGAAACACAACCCTCTCCTCAAAAAAATTATTGAACTTTTCTCATGAAATACGATGAGCGAATGTGGAAGCGGCTGTTGCGTACTGAGGAAGCTGCTGTGATAACTATTTTGAAATTACGTATGAATACCCTATTGTTAGCATCAATTACCATCAAGGAATGCTTTGCACAAACTTTTTATTGCGGTGGCAATATATCGACACTGCAAGCGCATTTTCGCCATCGCCGTCATGTTCCATATATGTAATAACACACACAACAATACGTACATACACGTGGGTGTTCTAAGGTCCAGCTGAAATAATACGAAGTAAAAACTACATTGTTTTATAATCGTCTGCGCTCGATGTTATTGCGACGTCACTGCAATATTTTATGTATATGCGGTATACCCAGGAACTCATCCGGCACGGTCGAAAGTCGAATTCGCTATTTGAGAGCAGTGCCATTCACCTTCAGGCTGTTCGGAGTCGTCCGTGGTTGCGCTTCATGCTACACCACGTGACTGTACCCTGTTTTCGCCGTTTTATGTTTTCACAGTGGATCCCCCTGTGAATGTGTTCACGCGTGGCAAACTCT
The DNA here is from genome assembly GCA_013339685.2 of Hyalomma asiaticum. Classification (NCBI taxonomy): domain Eukaryota; kingdom Metazoa; phylum Arthropoda; class Arachnida; order Ixodida; family Ixodidae; genus Hyalomma; species Hyalomma asiaticum. The sequence goes on from CM023482.1 coordinate 144,593,731, forward strand.
TCTACCGTTCCGCTTACCTGGACGATAGCAGCGGGCATCTCTTCGTCGGAGCCATGTACGTGGATAAAAACTTTCTACGTGGCGACGAATTTGGTTCTTGGAATTTGCTTCGAGCAGAGAGAGAGAGAGATGAGGGCTCACACAGTGTCTATGTTCACTCGCAGGGAAAAGATGTTCCAGCTCCCGCTTGACAACATAAGCAGCCCAAGCATCAAGGTGACCGAAGACGCATGCTTACGTAAACAAATCATTATTGCAATAGCAATTATGTGGACACTTCAAGCACGTGTTAAGCCGTCAGCTTCGCCAGTCACGCTCTATATATATTGAATGAACTTACACGTAGCACACAGTGAAAGGGAAAATGTCTTTACTAACGTTTCGGCCGTGTAAAGGCATTTTTCATTTCACCGTGTGCTACGTGCAAGTTCATTTAATGTAGAAAATACCCGGACCCATCGAATCTTCCCTCCAAGTCGACCGATCAATGGAATATCATTAAAGTGCTACGTCTCATAGTTTCATACTATATATATATATATATATATATATATATATATATATATATATATATATATATATATATATATATATATATATATATATATATTATCCGATGCTGAAATCTTGTTGCACCGAACGGTATCTGCGCAGGAGCTTGACTTGCCGGCTCCAACAACTAACGTGAACAAATGCCGTATCTACAAGGGACAACATCTGGTACGTGAAATGAACGTTCAATTGATTAGAACGCTAGACCTGTTGCCTTTGTTAGGTTACACAGAGACAATAACCTACGATTTGCGAGTGCCGAGTTAAAGCAGAGTACGAGAAACATTTCAACGTTCCGCGCACGTAGTGAACTCCGGAACTCGTGGTCCCTCGCCCGAAATACCGAGGCCCAAATTCACAAAAGCATCTTAAGCTAGGATGTTTCGCGAGAGGAATTTTAGCCAATCTCAACGCTGGACATATCATTAGCGAAGGCAGCAGGCCAAGAGCGAGGAGCGCTTGCGAAACAAAAAACTTGGTGAATTTGCACCTTTCTTCACTAAATCACAAGACACATTAGCGCAACGCTGAATGATATAGACCACCTTTTGTTTTGAACGCATGTGGCTCAGGCCTTCACGGTACTTGTTGCATGCCACTTTCAGTCGTCGTCGCCGTATCGTGTTGACCGTTGTCGTTGCACTGAGCCAGAAGTTGGGAGGCAACATGCAGTGCTACCGGATCGAGAGAGCATTCACCTCGACAAGCTATCGAATTCGATAGATGTGGCGGATGTTTTTTCTCCTTCCATGTTTAAAGACAGAGAGAGAGCGAGAAAAGAAAGAAGAAAAAATAAACATATTTTGTATAGTACGTCAGCTTAAATCTGCCAAACAAAATATATACATATGATGACAGATAATGGCCAATGTGATTACTATATGGTATATGCTGGAAAACTCTGTGCTTGACCATGGCTGACCGCAGCTGGGCACTGACGTGGACTGCCGCAACCACATCGGCGTGGTGCAGCCGATACGGGATGGAAGCACGCTCTACATCTGCGGTACCAACGCAAGGGCGCCCACGGATTGGCAAGTACAGGTGGGTGTGGTTAAACAAGGGCGTCCACGACGTTTTTTTTAGAAGTTGAATTGTGGATAACTTAACATAATGTTAATTCGGAAAGAAGGCAGCATCTTTTTTTTTTTTTTTTTTGTTGAAAGGTTGGCTACTATAGCGGAGGCTTCCCTTGTTTTTTTACTGGTACTCAGTTTTGTTTATTTAGCTTACGCTAAGAACTACCACATTTAATATAGAAACAGACTTCCGAGTTCTACCATACGTGGTACGGCATGTGACTTCGTCAAGACTGGGCAAGCACTTTTTCCATGTGACGATCGGTAATGATTCGGCTGGCACTTTTGCGTACGGTGCTTACATCATGTGATGTCTTATGGGGCACCGCAGGCTGCGGACCTTACCCTGGTGCCCGCGGCCAACCAGGTGCCTATGGTGGGAACCAACGTGTCGGAACAGGCGCAAGGTCGCTGCCCCTACTACATCCACCAGAGCTCCGAATCGTTGTGGCTGGGTAATCCTGCTCTCTTTTTTTGGTTGAAAACGGCTCCTGTTGCCTATTTTGTGCGTCCGTGCGGCTGAGATGATTGTGGAGGCAGGGAGTTTTAAAGATGATATCAAATAGGATTCGCTATAGTGGAAGGCATCGGGTACGTATACGAATTTGTGGCTTCGTCGTTGTTTTACAGCGTACGTTGTTATAAGCTCGTTAAAACGGCAGAAACTAGCGGCAATGGTGTCCACAGCCGCCGCCGACGGTGTCCGTAACCGTTATCACCTTCAAAAAGAAGGACAACAACTCCATCCCTGTTTGAACCAAGCTCAATAAGATCGGTGCCACTACAGCCCTGACTCACTTCACCACTTGGTTGAGTATCTTGCGTACATTGATACGGTTGGAGCGGTGTTTCATGAGACCATGCTTGTCGGTCACTGGCTGTAGTTTCATCGATGATGACGAAGCAAAAGGGTGAGGAGGCAGGGAAAAAAAAACAGATGACTACGATGATGAAGAGGAATAAGGCACAGAAGAGGACAATGAAGAAAAAGAAGAAAAGGAGGAAGCAGATGGTGAGGAAGTGAATAGGCCCGAAGAAGGGAGGACTCTGATGACTACGAATACGACGACGAGGAACTCGACTAATAAGAAGACGACGAAGAAGGAAGAGAGGAAGGCGACGACAACGAAGAAAAAGAGGAAGCAGATAATGGAAGTGGAGGGGGAGGAGGAAGAGAAGATCACTGAAAGAGAGGAATGAGAGAACACACAGCAAATTCTAAAGCATACGTTGCTACTGTGCTGCGTCTTGTGCCCAGGCGTGGGAACTTTTCTAGTTTCCCGACATTGCTGACTTCTGAAGTCCATTTGATAGAAGATGCCCTACGTTGTTTATCTCTGAATTGTTTATTTACTGAACAATACTGCCTACATGTAAAAAAAATGACTGCTGTTGCGTCTACTATATACGTCCGCCGGTCCGTCCGTCCCACTTTCTATGAGACGGACGGACGGACAGGCGGAGGAAATTTTGCAAGTTCTCATTCCTGCAAACTACTTGATCAAGGAGGTTTTAAAGCGTCCTTGTTAAAGTTACAGGGTATACGTTCAGGTAGACGCCAATTCGCTTTCTGTAGTATTTCACCCTTTTGGTGATTGATCCAAGACTTTGTTATCCTTTAGACAACGTTTCTACGTGCAGACGACGCGCCTTCGAGTGGAAGCTCGAGCGTGGTGGCCCTGACCGTGCTGTCGACAGGCCAGTACGGCTACTACCGGTACGGCGTCCCAACTCTGCGGGGCCTCCGCCTAAGCTCGACCGATTCGACCGCCGTCCAAAGTGAGTCCTACTGGGCACTGATCTGCGCTGATGTGCATGGTGCACACTGCACGCAGGGTGCATTCCATGCTGACGCGCCTAATAGACGCACTGTTTTACCTTTTTGGTCTACTGATCAATTCACGTGGGCATCGTAACGTCTCGCAGGAAATATACGACTGCGACAAAACACGGAAATTGATACTGTTTGCAGTGATGTTCCGTGCAGGGAATTTTCCCTTTTTCAGGGAATTTTTGGTCGAAAGGGAAAAATGGAATCTTCGCAATATTGCACGGAATTTTACAGGTGATGACATATCCTTATAATGTTCGAAACACTTCTGTTACGGGGCACTTTCGGTTTCTCCAATCGTTCCCGGCGCATGTATCACGCAAAATCATAGCATTTAAGCCGTTGTTAAACTTTGACTCCAAGCATTCGAAAGTAGTAAAAAACGGAATAGCCTTGTCCTGTTTAAAGTCAGCCCTATCGAAGTCGTGCGTGCACCGTTTGACCATTAGCTTTAATGCGCAGGTCGAGCGCCTCTTAGATGCAGGTTACCCTAGACTAGCCATAGCCACAGTAGCTGAGCGTCTTAAGAAGTCGATTTCGACCGGAACAAAAGCTGTAGCAGAGAGTAACATTAACAAGAAAAAGGTCGTGAGTATTCCGTATATCCACGCAGTTTCGCACAGGCTTAAGAAAGTGGGAAGTAAATATGGGGTTAATGTTGTGTTTACGGCTCCCAATAAGTTAGGAAGGGTTTGTGCTGCAGTGCATAGAAGAAATGAGCAGATGGAAGGTAAGAAGCGAACGGATATCTGTCCGGTTAAGCACCTAGCCAAGAACAATTTCACCGACTGTCGCATGGGTGTAGTTTATAAGATTCCTTTTAGCTGCGGACGTTTTTATGTAGGGCAAACTGCGCGTTGTATTAATCAAAGATTAATTGAACACAGAAGGTCGCTATCAGGTGGGACATCGTACAATCTATCCTTGCACTGCCAGGTCTGTAGCTGCATGCCCGAGTTAGACAAAACCGAGATCCTGTACAGGCATAAGAACGAAGATACGCGTTTATTGGTTGAGGCCTGGCATATCAGTATTAGTGGAAGTGCATGCGTGAGTCAGCCGTCGATTAGCTTAAACAGAGAGGAGATAGAAAGCCTTAGGAGTTGTCTATCGCGAAGACCGGCACGTGTAACCGATTGACAGGTGGCGCTACCATTCCGAGCATGCGCAGATAAGCTGTGTGTCTTCTTTCTTTTTCGCCTCTGTGCTGTGCATCAGTTGTTAGTCGGCGTTCGTGTTGTTCACTGCTCTCCTTGTGTCCGTGTCCTGCTCGCCTCTTCTTTTGATTATGGAATGTTACCAACTCGCTCAACTTTCTGTCCTTTTGAGCTTCATTTCTAGTACCCTGAGCCCTTTTCCGTGTTCTCCTACTTATCTGCGCAATCCTGCTTCTTTAGCCTCTTTAATTGCTATATGTATGTTTCGCGCTAGAACTATGTCGTGGTTCAAACGCAATAATATCATTCCGATGGAAATTCAGATGTTGTGCGGTTTTCTTCTTCCTTCTACGGGACACGCGAACAGGATTTGCGCGATTATTTCAGCCGAAGCATGGCGGCAAGTCAGATTTTATCGCCAGTGTTTAGAAGCCAACTGCGCCACCCAGGGAGACCGTCAAAGGGACCGCACTTGCGCCAATTGGTTGAGAGTTTCCGAGCAGCACGCGGATTTTTTGTGGAGGACGAAGCTACCGGATCTACTGCAATGTAAGAGGAATTCTTTTTCTACTAAATCGCCGTCGGAAAAGGTAATGATTCTCGGAGACGCCGTTTTGGGCGAGAACCACAAGAAAATTCTAGCATTAGGCCCTAAGTACTGTTTTCATCCTAACCTAAAAGAAGTTGACGTTTTAAGCTTACCTCGATCGATAACTAAGGTTATTCCGGAAGTTGAACGGTCTCGATGTATTTCAGATTGCTTCACCAGCATCAAGCATTCGAACGATCTCGCTAAGGCCTCTGACCCTATCCGACCGGTTGTAAATTACTGTGTGGAACATAAGCTTCGACCTGTTTTATCTGATAAGGAAGGTTGTTTTGTAATAATGCCGAATAGCACTTTTTCTGATAAAGCCTCAGCAGCTGTTGAAAAGAATTTGACCTGTGAAACTGAAACCTTCTGTAGTAAAACAACGAGCTGTCGATCTCCTGTTGAAACATAGTCTAGATAAGGTAGCTTCCAGTGTTAAAAAGGCAAAACTGCTCACTTTAGAATTATTTTTCTCGGCGAAAACCCATAAGCCAGAAATTCCGTTTCGCTCGATTGTATCAGAGTCAGGGACTTGGCAAGTTTGTGTAGCTAGCTATTTGCAGAAGTGCTTAACATCCTTAAGTTTTTCTGACCCCTTCCGTGTACGTAATTCTCAGGCTCTAGTTCAGTTGTTAACAGAGCAAAATCCTGGCCACTGCACAGCGTTTAGCATGGATGTAGAAGATTTGTATTACTCGTTGCCGCATGAAGGTTTACTAAATTGCGTGAAAGAATGTATTCAAGAACAAGGGCAGGAGTCCGGTTTCATAGATAGATGCGGAGTTTCCACAGGTACCTTTCTAGAAATTCTCTCCATGTACTTAACGTCAACATTAGTTGGATACAGGGAAGGCGTGTTTCTGCAGAAATCAGGGATTTGTATAGGTTCAAAGGTAGCCCCTATTCTAAGTGATCTATACTTGAGCAAGTTTGACTGCCGTTTAAAAGAGGCCTTAGGGGACCGCATCATTAGGGTATTTCGGTATGCGGACGATTACTTGGTACTTTGCAGTAAGGATGATTTGAATCCGTCGTCACCTATGTAAGCGATCAATTTAAACTTAATGGAGATGGTCTAAGGTTTACGAAAGAACTACCGGAGAGAAACGTAATACAATTTTTAGATATCTCGTTGTCATTTGAGCAGAATCACGTGTGTTGGCAGTATTCCCCTAGAGCATCTAAGCCGTTGTTAAACTTTGACTCCAAGCATTCGAAAGTAGTAAAAAACGGAATAGCCTTGTCCTGTTTAAAGTCAGCCCTATCGAAGTCGTGCGTGCGCCGTTTGACCATTAGCTTTAATGCGCAGGTCGAGCGCCTCTTAGATGCAGGTTACCCTAGACTAGCCATAGCCACAGTAGCTGAGCGTCTTAAGAAGTCGATTTCGACCGGAACAAAAGCTGTAGCAGAGAGTAACATTAACAAGAAAAAGGTCGTGAGTATTCCGTATATCCACGCAGTTTCGCACAGGCTTAAGAAAGTGGGAAGTAAATATGGGGTTAATGTTGTGTTTACGGCTCCCAATAAGTTAGGAAGGGTTTGTGCTGCAGTGCATAGAAGAAATGAGCAGATGGAAGGTAAGAAGCGAACGGATATCTGTCCGGTTAAGCACCTAGCCAAGAACAATTTCACCGACTGTCGCATGGGTGTAGTTTATAAGATTCCTTTTAGCTGCGGACGTTTTTATGTAGGGCAAACTGCGCGTTGTATTAATCAAAGATTAATTGAACACAGAAGGTCGCTATCAGGTGGGACATCGTCCAATCTATCCTTGCACTGCCAGGTCTGTAGCTGCATGCCCGAGTTAGACAAAACCGAGATCCTGTACAGGCATAAGAACGAAGATACGCGTTTATTGGTTGAGGCCTGGCATATCAGTATTAGTGGAAGTGCATGCGTGAGTCAGCCGTCGATTAGCTTAAACAGAGAGGAGATAGAAAGCCTTAGGAGTTGTCTATCGCGAAGACCGGCACGTGTAACCGATTGACAGGTGGCGCTACCATTCCGAGCATGCGCAGATAAGCTGTGTGTCTTCTTTCTTTTTCGCCTCTGTGCTGTGCATCAGTTGTTAGTCGGCGTTCGTGTTGTTCACTGCTCTCCTTGTGTCCGTGTCCTGCACGCCTCTTCTTTTGATTATGGAATGTTACCAACTCGCTCAACTTTCTGTCCTTTTGAGATAGCATTTAAGATTCGTTCCTGTTTCACGAAGTGTCTTGTTGTTTCCTCCGGCCGGTAGGCTCGAAATCCACATATGCGCTCTGTATTTATAGCACATGAGCTCCGAGATTGTAGATTGCCATCGTAGCACACCCTAGTGGAAGCCATTATTTGTTCACCAAAAGTTGGCAACTATGTGTGCGACAAGCCAGAAGCTTTCAGTAACAAAAACAATAATAATAGCACACTTTTCATTTATACAGCTGCCGTGTGTACACAAACGGGCATGTACGGCATTTCTTCTGCATCGCATACCCCTTAAAGACAGCTCGAAGGTTGCTTCTGCGTAATCTTGGAGGCAATGCTTTGAGTTGCGCAGGAGCACAAGCGCGAAAAGAGAGAACGACAGCGAGAGCCGGAATCACGTCAAACACGCGTATATGTATATATATTTGTGCAGGGAAATATGCGGGGATTTTTAGCGATGCATGCAGGGAAAAATGCCTGAAATCGGGAATTTACATGCCTCGGAAAGGGAATTCTTCGGCGCAGGACGGAACATCACTGACTGTTTGAAGTGTAGAGCTATACCTGCTGGGGTAGCATAGCAGCTGGGTGCTAGCTTGCGAATCTCAAGGTCGCTGGATAGAATCTCGGCATGGGGGCGAAATGCAATAAAATACCCGTGCACTTAGATCTAGCTGCACGTTTTAGGAACCCCAGGTCGTCAAAATTATGGGTCGTGTCTCATTATCATAGCTGGATTTGGCGCGTAAATGCCCACCCGTTGTTATTGTTATTATTAATTAAATTCAAGAGCTGTAATACCAACAAGTTATTGACGTTGTGCTGCAGGTAAATGTGGCTCTCGGCCTCGCCTCTGTTGCCTTGGTGTTATAGCTCCCGGCTGCTGATCCGAAGGTCGCCATATCAAATGCCGGCTGCGGCGGCCGCTTTCGATGGTGACGATATGCGAGAGGCCCGTGTACTGTGCGATGTCAGTGCACGTTAAACACACCGAGGCGGTCGAAATTGCCGCAGCCCTTTACTCACAGTCAATCGTCTCTCACAATCATATCGTGGTTTTGGGATGTAAAACACTAGATATCATTGGGTGTGACAACCTCTAATATTGTTAACTAATGTCAATGCGTTACATCAAGCTGAGGTTAGGCGTATATGCTGCATCTTTAGATCTTGCTGTGTAAAAATGACAAAAAAAATGGTTTTCAAGTTGTACATGTCCTTACTTCAGGTGCTGCGCAACACATTTGAGTTATTTGCAGCTAGTAAGAAATGCGTTCAACTCAATGTAAAAAACAACAAAAAATCTGCATTGTAAATTATATGTTTTATTTTTTTACTCTGTATGTATGTGGTTAAGATAGCCCGATACTAATTTTCTCTTCATGGAAAAAAATAGAGCCTACGTTCGGCGAGGCCCTGCAATGGACTTGGTGACTGCAAGAGCCAGGGATTTATACCTTCTCTCCCAACACCCTCCTACCCAGCTGGATCCCTCCAAATTTTTCAGTTAAACAATAACATCGCATCCCCCCCCCCTTTTCCTTTTTCTCCCTCTGCCCGCTTTAATCGAAATTCTGGGTAAACCCCTAGTAAGGACAAAGAGCGATTTCCAGTACATACATTCCACCAAGGCATGCTGGTTGCGTCAGCGCGACCATCATTACTCTTTTTTTTTTTTTTTTTCATGGCAGGCTTTTAAATGGAAGCACTGGTCTTGGTCGTTGATATCGTATGGAAAGCGAGCGAACGTGCGTTTCCGCTGTCTGTGGTCGTTTCTCGTACTCAAAGTTGCACATTTGCGACGCGCTTCCTACCGGTCGCATTCGCTGCAGCGTTTATTTTTCATCCCGCAGAGCCCAAACTGGTGGGCGCGTACTCAACGGCTAAGCACGCCTACTTCGTGTTCCGCGAGGAAGGCATCGAACGCAAGGCTTGCGGAGCCAGGGACGTTTCCACAGTGGCACGCGTCTGCAAGGTTAGAGACGTCGTTGAATGCACGTGGCCCCGTTACGCGTGGTGCCTTGGTCTTACGAGGCTGAAAGGAATAGTCGGAGGGGCATCTTCGCTAACCTGCTTCGGTGGCTCAATGGTCATGATGTTAGCTGCCGTAAGCGGGAGGGATAATTCAGTTACATACGGCGGAACTGAAATGGAGAGGGAGTACAATGATGCGCGTTAAGAAACCTTACATGGACAAAATTATTGCCTAACCACCGACTACAATGCCCCTCGTAGTCTAAATTCTGCTCTCGCGCTTTACATGTAGTGGCCTATTTCAATGCTGTTACGTGGCTTGAATTCGAAGGCACGACTTGTCAGGATGTGACGGGTGTAACGACGTTCACAGTGTCTTTACGTTCATGTCACGTGACGTCATGTCACACACGTGAGGATGACGTCGTCACTTCGTTACATGACTTTTGGTACCATCCACCATGGACAACGCCGGAATATTCGTCCAATGAGGCGTGTTTTCGCAATGATAACAAACCAGCGTAAGTCCGAGAGGGACGCGCGCTTGTAGCGCCGTCGTATTGGCCTTAACTGGGTTTAGCCTCACCTCCACTTATTGTATTCGGTGTCAGAGACGTATAATCTGTTTCACTAGTTCCGTGCAGCAGTGCCGAAGGCTACGAGGCCATCGAGCGCAGAATCCTTCCGAGGCGAGACGAAATGCCATTGTTCGGACACGCGCACCCTGCTTCGTCTTCCGCCTTCCAGGGCTGCAGCTGCCACTGCAGCGCCCGCCATTGGCAGATAACAAGCCGCGGAAGGACACGTTTAGCGTGCGTTCGCCCTCCTGGTTGGTCAAAGAGGGCTGTAGCTTCCGCAATGCTGCACAGAACTTCTGAAACAGACTATAGATGGCGGCGCAGCGATAGTTTTACGATAATTCAAAGGGAAGCGCTTTACTGTTTGAGGCAAGGTCCGGTTGCCTGAGAACCCGAAGTTACAGAGCGAAATTCAATAAAGAAGGGGATACATGTACGTGCTGTGGAAAAGCTAGGGAAACGACAGACCATATTTTGATTGAATGTACAGATGTCCACCCAGGTGTAGCTGTGGACACTACCCTACAGGAGGCCATGGGTTTCAGGAGTAACAGGGGAAAGCGCCGGCGATAGATATAAGTAAAAGGCGCTTAGAGCATTGGTGGCGCAAAAGTATGGAGCAAACAAAAGCGCAAGGTAGTTCGGGTAAGATTGTTACATCACAGCAGAACGATAATAGATAAAATAAATAGACGAGGAAAAAAATTAGTTGTGAAAATATGTGTGATTCGGGAAAAGAAATGGTTGTAAACGAAAAAGAAATAAAGCTAGAGCTTGGTGGCCCGGCCACCGCCCCGTTATAAAGGGGACGCTCCTAATATCCATCCATCCACGATGTATTGAAACGCTTTGCTCAGTGCTCACATTATCCCGTGACACTACACATGAGTGAAGCGGGCTTCTCCGACAAAACCCCCTGCACGCGGAGAAGCCAGCTTTAACGCCCGTGTTTAGACACCTCACATGAAGCGGCGCGAACGAACATACTTGAGAAGAAGAAAACGACACGGTCATCAAGTGTGTTAGTTCGCGCAGCTTTGTGTCATTATGAATTTCCAACTTACCCACTTTTGACTTTATAAAGTCTAAACAGGAAGGAGGGACAAACGCAGACAAGGAACTAGGTAGTACAAGCACGCAACACTGAGTACTTGTGTTCTTTTCCCTTGTATTTCATGTGCATTCGCTCTTAGTTTGCCGTCAGTGTATATGTCTTCAACTAGACGCGTGCAGAGTCGTGTTTTGCATGTTTTTTTTTTCGCTGTTGGTAGAGCAGAGACCGCATTATACAGTTATCGCACTTGCTTAGTCTCTGATGCAGCTGACGTTGCAGCTCCACACTGTACTTAAAACAAACAAACAAACAAACAAACAAACAAACAAACAAACAAACAAACAAACAAACAAACAAACAAACAAACAAACAAACAAACAAATAAACAAATAAACAAATAAACAAACAAACAAACAAACAAACAAACAAATAAACAAACAAACAAATAAACAAACAAATAAACAAACAAATAAACAAATAAATAAATAAATAAATAAATAAATAAATAACGGGACACATAAATACAAGAAGACGGGACGAGCGCTGTGTCTGTGCCCCGTCGTACTGGTGCGCAATTTTTATTTTAAGACCTTGAACCCTCTCGTTCATCAATTAAAGGGTTCCATACTGAACTACCTGAACGGAACGAACCTTTCCGAGAAGCCATCAGAATTTACGTGGTTTTGCCTAAAAGGACACCTATATGCATAAAATAAAATAAAATAAAATAGTCTATTTAGACAAATATCTGTGCTCAGGCGCATCATTTATTTTTGTGTTTTTTGTTTCACATGAGCAATCTTTCAGTAATGATGGGCTGTTTTGTTTTAACAGAACGAGATTGGCACCAGCGCGAACAATCCCGACCCGTGGACATCACTAATGAAGACACGCCTGCGATGCGTCGACGATGCTGCAGCCAATTTCAGCTTTGACGAAATATGTGAGTAGCGGGTGCCTGGTGCGCAACCCATAACAGTCACGCAGTATCCCACTCTGCTAACTCGCTGTTCGAACCGTTTCCGATAGACGCTTTCTGCCTTATGGGTCGGTTTGATTGCATGAATAATTTGTGAAGTCGTCCTCATTGAAATGAACGATGGAGAAGGGTATGCGACCGCGACGCGACGCCGGCCTAAAAAGCTTACTGAGCAGAAATGAACCTGTTTTGAACCGTACCTCGTTGGAAGTGTCGTCTCGGCCATGCGCCAACCGCCTCGAACCGGACGCTGCTGGTGTGGTAACAGGGACATTTTCATGGCGCCATCTCTCGAATCATTCAGTTAATAGACCACGAGTCCGGCCGTGGGCCGGACTCGACTCTCCTCCGCGCTGAGGGTGGAGTCGAGTACGGCCGTGTATTGCCTCGAGGGTGGCAAAGTGGGCTTGTTGGTGGATGTTCGATCCCGGCCGCGGCGGTCGCATTTTCGATGGAGGCGAAAATGCCAGAGGCCCGTGTACTGTGCGTTGTCAGTGCACGTTAAAGAACCCCAGGTGGTCTAAATTTCCGGAGCCCTCCACTACGGCCTTTCTCTCCTCTCTATCTCTTTCACTCCCTTTCCCCCACCCATACGGACGCTTAGCCGTGCTCCCTACATGGGCTGCAGAAATTAGCGTCCTTTCCTTACCTAACCACAATCATCATCATCATCATCATGTTGACTATGGAAACGCTCTTTCTGCGATGAACGCTGTACCAGCTTGCAAGGAACGAGAACGTGCCCTCGCCCGCGAGCCCGCGAGAGACAACGCCGACGCGGGCAGCGTCTGCTAGCGAGTTTCTTGATCGAAAAAAAAAGCAAAAAAAAAAAAACGACTGCTCTTGTTGCACAACCGTTCACCGGCCACCCCATACATATAGGCACTGGATCTTGACCTGCAATGCAGAGCCGGTGGGCGACTCCTCTTGTGCGTAGTTAAACAATAACGATTTGCGGCGTGAGTATTAACTAAAGGTAATCCGGAATTAGGCACGATCTACGACGTGGGAGCGCAGGAACTTCATAAAGACCAGGAGCGTGAATGACAACGCGTGTGTAAATATACACACGCGTTTTCACTCATTTACATGCGCGAGTGGACAATGTCACGGGTGATTTACGGTAACACCGAACGATCCCCAGTGCTTCGCCCACTCGTCATGGTTCACTTCGTGGAGATGCGTTTTTTTTTTTTTTAATGGCGCAGCAAAACGTGGACAATGGAACGAGACAACCCGTCCCGAAAATAAGATGTCATTGTTGGTAGTCAGCACCTGTCTGTCTCGATTTTTTCCGTTGTCCGCGTTTTGCTACACTACTAGAAATAACTTTTTTGTGAAGCTTGCCTCATCTCTACTGATTTGTCCTTCTCTCCTTCCCGCAGACGCTTTCCACTGGGTTCCCGATTTGGAAAACGGCGTGCTCTTTGGCGCCTTCGTCTCCGTCACGTGAGTTAGAAATTTGCGCACACGCGCTTAAACGGTTCATACTCCAGGTAAAATTCGAGTGCACTTATGTCACTCAATTATTTCTCTTGACTAAAATGCATAACTATAAAGTTCGCTTGCTTCGCTAAGATAAACGACAACAGTGTTTTGTCATAGCGAATGCACGAAAGGGAGGAACCTTCATGGATGGATGGATGGATGGATATTAGGAGCGTCCCCTTTATAACGGGGCGGTAGCCGGGCCACCAAGCTCTAGCTTTATTGAATGCTGGAGCCGGTGCAGCGCCTTCTGGTAGGATCTGTGGTCGACATGCAGCTTATACCGTGGCCTCCGCGATCGGCACCAGCGGCGCGGGGTTGATCGACACCACGATCGACACCAGCGGCGCAACCCCGCGCCGCTGCTGCCAATCGCGGAGGCCACGCTTATACACGCAGTGACGCAAAGCCATGCTGGCCAAGCCCGGAGTGGGGCAACGCGCGCACTAGTGTCCACCTGTGTTTTTCTTTTCTTTTTTTCTTCCGGCCATAGAGTGTTGCTATACCTTACGCTGTGCTTCAGAAGACGCTGATGTAGAATACACGACAGAAGGTGGTCGAGCTTGCGTGCACGGGTGACCCAGGCCTTTCAAGGCGGGACCCAGACAAGGCGGCTTGCACATACGCCTGGCAATGAAACCAGATATCTCGCCGCAGTTCTAGCGTACACAGATATTGAGAAGAATTACTTCAGTTCTATAATAACGCGACATGATATGTGGTTACAGAGAGCGTACATGCGCAAACAAGGTCAAAGAAAAAGTGTGGACGAAAGGGGATGTTAGGTGTGTTGTAATAAAAGTAACTTTTGTAGCTGCTGTAAATTCTTGATGGTGCAAGGGCATTGAAAACAAGTGGCGGTTCCATAAAGAAATGTATGCTGTTAGAAATCGTAATGACGATGCTAAAATATACATACAGCCATGCTTAAAAGAATGTGACGGCACATGCATCGCGTAAATTGAGTGAAACGGAAAAAAAAAAAACAAAAACTTAGAAGCCAACATGCATAGGGAATCATACATGTTTGGGTGAAGGCGCGCATCAAGCTGCTGTTTTCTTTAAGACACGTTTGTTCTCTGGGACACTGTCTGAAAATGTATTGACTTGTTGCGGCCCCAATGTGGCATCGGCAGTGTAAGAAGTGGTGACCGAAGTCGTGCCACTGATTATTGTAGGCGAGTGTGATTCAGAATGTACGCGTCGTAACTAGGCAGCGGTTATGTACATTGACAAACTAGTGTGCGTGTATATATGTGTTAGGCGTTCTTGGGGCAGTGCCGCGCACTACGACTCGGCGGTGTGCGCCTTCTTGGAGCGGGACGTCGAGCGAGTGTACGTCAACGGCACCTTCTACGAGCTGATGAAAGGGGACAGCTTCACGCTGAGCCGTCCCTTGCACCACACCCTAGTGCCGCCAATGCGTCCGGGGATCATCTGTCCGCCGGGTCCTCGCACACTGAGTCCCGCCGATACCCTGTTCTGGACGACCCACCCGCTAGTCATAGAGACGCCCAGGCAGCGCCACAACCGGACCTTCTACGCGCACGCGGGCGCCGCCTTCCGCAGTCTGGTCGCGTTCGTGCTGAACGAGACGTGGGGCGCCTGGGTCGTCTGCTACGTGTCCACCGGTTGGTACCATGAATCTGAAAAAAAAAAAAAAAAAGGGTGCTGTGGTCGCCTGCCATCCTCGGTGAACACGAATGGTACGAAGAGTAGTGTGACTGAGTGATAATGTCATCGCATGACGTCATTGTGCCGCCCTGGCCAATGGCGTTACCACGTGGGATTACGCGATGGACTCAGGATGACGCCAGCGGCGACGTCGTCTAAACCCTGATCTATTGGAGCTCTCCTAAGCAAATATAATGCCTTCGACGACGTTGTCGAAGGCACTATATTACTTAGGAGAGCTCCGATAGGTGTCGCGTTTCTGGCAGACATTCCTGCAAACAAAGTCAGTTCGTGGTTTTTGTTTTTTTCATTCATTCTCTTTATTTTCCAGAAATTGACAAAATATTACATTCTGGATGGTCTCCTGGGCTAAAAGCTGTAATCAAACAGCTTGACTGGGGCCCAGGAGACCAGCTACATGGCAAACAAGTGACAGCTGAAACAAAAATAAACACAAAAGTCGCCAAAAAAGAAACCTTTCTTTTACATAGACAAACATAAAATAGCCGTATAAAGCGTCATAGGCACATTCCCCCCCCCCCCCCCCCCTTTTTTTTATTTTATACAACACGCTGTTTAACAACAAACAAACCGAATTCTCAAAAGTTATATAAAAAAAAGAGAAATGGCAATACAAGGAAACGATAGCATAAATTACACCCACAATTTTGGCAGTGAACTACACAAAACATCACAATATAATAAAGGAAAATAGACAAATAGACTGTATCATATACAACTATATACAGAGAGAAATAGACTACAAGTTTGTGAAATACATGAAATGTAAAAACATTAGTAATTCAGAAATATTTCACGTAAAGTACTAAGTGCAGGTTTAAGTAAATGTTTATGCTTATTTAGAATACATGGGAGGTTATATTTCAGTGACTGTAGTTTATAGTCAGTGCGAAAACGCGGTATATGCCAGTCTCCTATATTACGAGTGTTGATAACATGATTGTGGCGCTGCAGAACAGCAGTTGACTGAAGAAATTGTCTAAATGCAGAAGAACATAAATAAAATGATCGCAGGATGCGGAACTCATACATATATTGAATTTTAATTATACTATGTTTCCGAAAATGGGTCGAAGTCGGAGATAGGTAACCAATGTTGGCAATATGACGGATAGCTTTCTTCTGTAAAAGCAATATTTTGTTTGTTACGTTGAGTTGTAGTAAGCCAAACCAGACTGCAATAATTTATATGCGATTGAAACAGTGCCTGATATATTTTGACTTTTATATTTGTTGGGAGAATTTCTCGACAACGCGACAGAGCTCCCGTAGTAAAAGAAAGTTTCTTGCACAAGTCACTTACGTGGGAATCCCAGCTCAGATGGGATGAAAATGTGACACCGAGAATCTTATGTTCTTCGACAATATCTATTTTTTGGTCTGCACACATTATATCTTGTTTAAGGTTCAAAACCTTATTTCTAGCTCTAAATATAATTACCTTCGTTTTCTTAGGGTTAATTTTAAGTTTGTTTGATAATGACCATGATGTAATGTTACAGAAGAAATTATTACAACTTTCTACCAGCGTATCTGTATCTGCACCGGAAAACAATACAGTGGCATCATTAGCATAAATTATAAATTTTGCTGACGTATTGATATTAACAATATCATTTATAAAAACATTAAAAAGAAGGGGCCCTAATACACTTTCCTGTGGGACCCCTCTACTAATAGGCAATGAAGAGGAGTGATGGTTACCTAGACACACACACTGTGATCGTTCTGATAAATATGATTTTATTAGAGCCAGGGGAGTGCCCCGAACACCGTAGATTTCTAACTTATGAAGTAGCGTACTATATGGTCAATGGAATAGAAAGCCTTGGTGAAATCAATGAACAAACCTAATGTGAAAAACTTGTTTTCGATGTGGTCTAAAATTATTTCTTTGAGGCGTAATAAAGCTGACTCCGTAGATCTTCCTTTACGGAAACCAAACTGTGCGTCACTTATAATGTCATTTCTGGTGAAAAAATTCGATAATCTAATGTGCAGCATTTTTTCAAAACCCTTAGCAAACACCGGAATAATTGATATTGGGCGATAGTTTCCAAGGACGTTTTTGTCACCACCTTTAAACAGTACAGACACACGGGAGCGCTTCATTTCACGTGGGAATTCTCCGGACTCTACTGCTAAATTAAATATGTACACAAGTACAGGGGCTAAATGTTCTAAAACAAATTTTATAGGACCGATCTGAAGATTGTCTATATCTAATGCACTGCTATTCTTAAGACTCATAAATGTTCTGAATACTTCTGGTTCATCTGCCGGGTTGAGAAATATGCTTTCAGCATTTCGAATAATTGAGCTGTTCATTCGCACAGCATTATTAATTGGTGTTATATCAGAAGTGAAATATTTATTGAAAGAATCAGCAAGCACTGCACCACTTAGTACACGATTGTTTAACGTGATTTCATGTGGCATGGAATTCGCCTTCTGGCGTCCTAAAACACTGTTAATTGCTTTCCAAGTTGTATCAGGGTATCTTGTACAGATACCAGCAAACAACTTTTCATAATACTCTATCTTCGCCTTTCGAAGGGCACTGTTTAGTTTATTTCTGAAGGCTTTATACTGCTTTAGCAAGTGTTCCGCTCGAGATTTCAAGAATGCATGAAAAAGCTTATTTTTTTGGTTTATCAAACGCCTAATAGCAAATGTGACCCATGGTTTTCTTAGTCTCTTTGACGGTTTAAATGTTTTAAAAGGAAAATGAGCGAGGTAGATATTCGTAAAAGATTCTATAAATTTCAAGTACGCTTCATGAACATTTCTTATCATATAGACGAAAGACCAGTCATGCATGCTAACGGCACGCTTGAAAGCCTGCAGTGACTCATCAGTGATATTCTGTACAGTGACCGTGTGATGTTGACGTCTTTTCCCTACTCTTGAGGAACTATATTGCATGAATACTGGACAGTGGTCACTAATGTCTGATGAAATAGTACCAGAGCTTGAAACAAGTGTATCAGCATTGGTAATCATCATGTCTAACAGTGATGAACTGGATACTGTGATCCGAGTTGGCGTTGATATTAGATTTGTAAATCCAGGTGAGTGAAGACATGATATAAACTCGCATGCGCTTTGAGTATCCTCCAGAACGTTTATATTAAAATCACCACCACACACAAGCCGATATTTGTTTGAGTTGATATATTCTAGGAAAGACTGAAAGAAATTCAAAAAGTTCACGAAGTTACCATTTGGGGGACGGTAAACAGCAGCAACAATTTCAATGTCACTTTTAAGCGTTAAGAATTCAAAGTGATCTGTAACCACAGAGAAATCGGGAATAAGTTCATAGGTTCGACGAGAATCAACAAAGACGCATACACCCCCATCTCGACGATTCGGACGATTTATAAAAAAACGCGCGTAACCGTCCAGAGGAAGCATATCACAGCCATCGTAGTACCATGTTTCAGTGATCATGATTGTGTCAAACTTAAACGAAAACTGATTAACGAAGCATGTGATGTCATCTTTTTTCCCAACTGCGGAACGTGCATTCAGATGTAAGATGGTGCTGTGCAATCGACTATCTAGGGAGATATTTTGTGGTAGAGCAAGGTTATGGTAATTCATTTTGACTTTTTTTTTTCCCTTCCCCTTTCGAACGGTGCAAAGCGTGATACTTCGATTAGTTTATTTTTTCGAGGTCAGCTTCGCGAGATATCTGTATGGCATCGGAATCATCAGACTGCCGCGCGAAAATTTTTCCATTGAAAGACCAAACGGATTTCCAATGCTGTTCATGCCTGCGCCTTACTGCCATGCCTAGAAGGCGCTTCAGAGCAGGACAGAGGTGCTCATTTATGTAAATCTGCGCAGAATCAGAAACTCCGATGTCATTGTTACGGATGCGCATCTTTTTTCCTTTCTTTAGTACAAGATCTCGCTTTGCCCTTGACTTGAACTGGACTACAATGTTACTGCGGTCAGGGTTACGGGTAGGCACTCGATGACAGGTTTCTATATCAGAGGCTTGAACAGGCTCATTGATTGCCTCACCAATTTTTGAGAGGATGCTTGGAATATTCTCATTTTCTTCTTTTTTTACACCCTGAATTTTAATGTTCGAATTTCTGGAGTACTGCTCTAGGTGAACAAGCCGTCTCTCTATAGGTCCCCCGTATGGGTCTCAAGAGTGTGGCATTTCGCCTGCAGTTCCTTGTTTCTAGTGGATAATTCAGCATTTTTAGTTACTGCAGCTTCCAGCTGCTTTTTCAAATCTTCTATAGTTGTATGAGCAAACTCAAGGCTCTGAGCAATGGTGCGTTGCTCAGTTCGAAATTCACGCATTTCATTTCTGAGTTCTCTTTCAAACGATTCACGCGATGTCTTCATTTCCTGCTTGAATTCCTCTCGTAATTTGGAGAGATCATGCTTGACATCTTCCTTAATCTTTGCAATATCTTTCGACATGAGTACAAGATGCGGGTAACAAAAGTAGCACATACAACACACGGCAAGATATAACAAAAAATGATGCAGCTTGGCAGCAGTGACAATATATTAAATGAAAACAGAACTACAAAGGTCTTTGCACCAACCTGCGGCAAGAATGTAGCAGAAATGGCCCAAACGATATGACCGAAGCTCGCCACTGCTGCCAAGTGAAGGCCTCGATGCCTGAAACAGTGCTTTTTATGGTCGTCGTACTCGCGCCGAAATCACTGACGCGGCCGCTGCCAACGCCCCCTTGTGCTGCACGGAGTCGGTGAATTCGGCCGACACGTGTCCAACTGTCCAGGAAGATCGGGTGCGCTGTGCAGGCCGCGAAGAAGTGATCTGCGGCAAGAATGTAGCAGAAATGGCTCAAACGATATAACCGAAGCTCGCCACTGCTGCCAAGCCACTGCCGCCACTGCTGCCAAAAGCAACGTCGTGGTTGGAATCGACCCCTGGCCCTTGGAGAACCAGGGAACAAATTTTTCCGTGGTCCTGTGCTCTGGCTGACCAAGCGAGTGTCCAGTTCGCGCGTTAATGCACTCAACAGGTCGCAGCCATCTGGATGACCATAGGTGCTTTCGCATTCCGAAACTTCTTAGTATCCCGATAGCAGTCTTAGGTATCCCGACCAACATTTAAAGGGGCATTATAAAATGAAAAAAAAAAGTTTTTCTTTTTCTTGTGGTAGTATGTGAGCTTTCCACAATACCAAAAAAGGCCTATCTTGCGAGGATAAGACCTTTGGTATGCTAGAAAACGCGCAAAAAGAAAGTGACGGTGGCGACGCCGCTTTGAAGTTCCAGCACTAAAACCCGTGACGTCTCACATCTTTGACGGCGTCTGCTAAAGGATACATAACTATTGATCGGTAAGAAAGACATGCATTCTGTTTTAAGGAAGCCAGAGTCTTAACACGGGGAGTTTCAGAACATTTGAGGAAGCGAATTTGGCGAGAATAAAAAAGAAATTGGCCTTCTGACGTCATGAGACCGAAGTTTCGGCGCGTTTCAAAACTAAAACCAACCAGGGTACCAAACGGAGATCTCTTCTGGTTAACCTCCCTTTCTCTCCTTTCCCTTTCTCTCTCTTTCTCAAAACTAAAACGTTGGTACTCATCTTTTTTTTTTAATATTCAGCTTAAAATTGCGAAGTTAAAGGAGTACTGACACCAATTTTCGAAGCTGAGTTTACTCCACCATGCAACTCTCCTATATGCGTAGAGAGCTCTGAGCGAATGTTAAGCTCAGGAAATGCTGATATTTTAATTTGACGTCAAAGTCAATTTTCACATGGCGTGCCTACTGACATCGACACTAGTGTGACGTCAGGCTGCAGTACAAATGTTGGTGACTTCACGCAGCAGTACGGCAAGTTGTGATGACGTCAGGTACAAAAACATGCAAAATGCCCGTTTGCGCGTCACTCTCGGTCGTCTGCTCTCGCCGTTCAGTCGCCGTAGTTGAGGGTGCCCGCGAAGCGAGCGAGAGAAGTCTAATTACCCTCTATCGTCGTGTGTGCTCGCGTATAATCGGAAAGGAAGCTCGCTGTGGGGCCGGCGTTTTGCCCCTGAAATGCCGCGGAGGTCTCGGAGGCCACCTTAGCTTATCGCGGGCTCCGGAACCACGCCGATACCCACCGTGCGTGCCGTATGTTGCATCTTGCACTGTGCCGAAGCATTTGCTGTCGTCGCTATACAAAATATTGTACATCATTGACCCCGCACTTGCTACAGGCACTGTGCGCGAGATACCACTTGGCGAAAACGTCACGATTTTTTGCGGGAGCACGTCACGAGGGGCTCATTACTATGCACATACTGTGTCGTGACGTCAGGTTACAGTAGGAACCGAAACCAACTTTTAAAGGCATGCTGTAAATAAATTTTCACGGCGCGCTCACGCTTACCAGTACGTTTTCTGGGCACTGGAGGGCTTGGCCTTTCATTTCATGCAAAAAAAAACGCCAACTGAAGATTTTCATGGCAGTACTCCTTTAAGGACGATCGAGTCCTTGAAATATAAGTGATCATTCTAAACCGCTCCATTTTATTGTTTTAGTGTTTCTTCCAGGTGAAGGCTTTACACATGTCTCATGGTTCCAAAAAAGATCCGGTGTGAACACAAATAGTGACAGTAACGTGTGGCGCATATCTGCATCTATAAATAGAAAATAAATTGGGGTTTGTAAACGTGAATGAAAGACAAAATAACGGCCATTAATAAGGATCGAATGTTAATGAAATTAATTGAATGTGTACTAAAGTGGATTGACTTCGATAATCTTAATTAAGCTGGAGTAAAAAAAAGGCATATCAAATTAATTCAATGAGTGTCTTTTGAGAGCATACGCTTTCTTCTATGCTTTCGATCCTTAGCGTTAGCTAAAGGGAATATAGATTAATTTGCGTACGATGCTCAGCTATCGTCATTCGCTCCGGAAGATAGATATCACGATTTGACAAAAATCAATTCCATTGTGCGGACACTGACAAACTACAAAATTTATTTGTGTACGGTGCACCGTACGCAAATAAATTAGCGCGCGGTGCAAGCTTCTCGTAAGGTTCGCCTATGCCTCTGCTTTGCTCTTATCCTGAGCTACACCCACAAATGTTCTCATTTCATCACACGCTAGCCTAATTCTCTGTCGTCATCAATTGCGCTTGCTTTGCTTTGGCGCCAATTGTCTCGCTATATAACAGACCACCAGATATCCGTCCCAGATGTAATTGCGCGGCCTACCCGGGCCCATTTTAACATGATAGTGTTTTGTGCCGGTGTCCACACGGCATTACTACGTCACTCTACGTCACTACCGCAATGGATATGATGCAGCAAAATTTACATAAATAATGACAAAGAAAAAGCAAGCAGAAAGAAATTTCACCAACGCGCCCGGGTTTGAACACACGATCGCTCGAACCGCGACGAAAGGCGCCCGCCGCGCTACCGACTAAGCTATCATTTTTTTTTTCTTTATTGTACTAAGCTATCCTTGGCCATGTTAGAAGGAGCACGAACGCGCCTTATAACCCTTCATTTAAACTTTCTCCATCGCCCTCTTCTCGTTGTGTTCTCCGTTGACTGGGGCCGTGCCGCCACCTATATTCGGTACGGCAAAATATCGTCATAGCACCAAAGAACACCTATAACTCGGTCTGGGTAGGGTAGTGTCGGCGCTCTCGCTGAGGCTACCCCCGAAAGCGCAGTTCGGTGCAGTTCGTTCATTTCACTTTCTTGTTATACCGATTCCTATAACAGGGGAATCAGCCACATTTTTTTTTTCTTTTCTTACTACCAAGCGCAGTAACGCTGCGCTTGCTCTCTAATCCACACCGCAATCTTCCTGTAACGAAATATACGACTATACATTTTGAATGCATTGCCTCTTGCGGGTTAAAATGTAGCCAGTTCAAACAACGTTTTCCAGAGGAAGGCGCTTTACTGAAGATTGCGGAGAAAATCCCCGCCGTTGGTCAAGTGCCTGCTCCTGCGCGTTTGGTGGACACGTTCAAGACCACCACGGAGCCCGTACGGAAGATGCTGGTTTCCTTGAAGGTGCATATAAATAGAACTAACTTGGTAATATTTTCAATGCGTTTCGAACTCTCAATCTTGTGTAGCTCGGTGTTAATACAAACTGCCGCGGTGGATGAGTGACCTGGCATGGTGCACATACTGAATGCAAGGCACTTCCTAAACCGGAGTTCTAGTTTTTTATATCAGGGCAGAAAAAAAAATTCTTACGAAAAGTGCTGGATACGTAGCAAGAGGGTAGATATAGCAACGAACGTTTGGTCATAGCGCATAGTGATTGTTACGTAGAGTTTCAACTATTGAAGCAATCTTCGGGATGCGTCAGAAGACGTAGTGACGGGCGTCACGTTTGTTTGTAACCATCTGGTGTTCTGCAACATGCGTCGACACATAAGTACAAAAAAAAACAAAACAAAAACAATACCGACATGTAAATCTAAATGATGCCCCGTGAACAAGAATCAAGCTGCGTAGAAATGCGTTGCGCTGTATGGTGTTGGGTCGTTGCAGTGTGATTAAATACGACACACACACACACACACACACACACACACACACACACACACACACACAAAAACCAAAATCCAGTCACTCAAATGACCGTGCATTCGACCAATAAATATTTAAATTAATGCAAAACTAAATGCGGAAACTGAAACTACTTTGGACCAACAACTCGTAAAATGTGGACAAGGGCAGTGATCAATCAATCGTAGCTTAATCATGACTTCGCAGCACCGGAGCCTGTACGTGTTCTCAGATGTGGATGTGCGTCAGTATCCCATGGACGCATGTGAAGGGCGGCACGTGGACTGTCCATCGTGCATCCTGGATCCCTTCTGTGGATGGAATGGCAGCGAATGCCTTGCTCACACTGTCGGGTGCGTCGTGCTTCTCCGATTTAGCAAAATCTTCATATATGTGTTTATGCGCATCCTATAGTGATACCTCGCTTTATGTACAATGTCTTCTTTAGGAAGTTTTAAAGAGCCTTACTCTCTTCGTGATCTGCATGTGTTCGAGTGGAAGGAAGTAAGGCAATTTTCCGAAGGTGCCCTCAGCCTATTCAAATAGTTGGCGAATAATGCAACGCGGTCGAAAGTTGGGTGGACGGGTACGGTCAAAGAGTCTGCGGGGACAACACGGCCGCAGTTAGCACAGGGCTGGAGAAGTATCGGAGAGGCCCCTGCCCTCCATTGGGCGTGCAGGTTGGTGATTTTGATTACATGCATGCAACACGCGCCGCGTGCTTGTAAATTAGGTGCACGTTAGAGAACCCTGAGACGTGTCGAATTGATTCGGAGTACCCACTACGGCGTGCCGCGTAACGGCACCTTCGTTTTCTCATTAAAAAAAAAAAGGAAGAAAGACGGCCAGTGTGTGAAGTCTGCTGAAACAGCGGAGCTGTCGTTCTACTTTGTTTCCCTGGTGGTTTTCTATGATTTTCTAAGATTTTTCACCACCCCCACGGTACGGTATAACAACGTTGGTATTCATTCATTCATTCATTCATTTAAAGAAAATAAGAACCAGTGCAGTAACAGGAGGCAAGGAAATCAGGAAAGACGATACATATGTACATAGTTGTGCTTGCGGAACTTCACTGTTCTGATACGTAGTTGTGCGTGAGTGATTGCATTCTATGTTCAAGAAAACCTACTCAGCTAAAAAAAGCACTTCGTATCTTTTCAGGTCGATGGCCACCACTAGCCGAACGTGCTAAAGGCGGACGTGTGCGGGCAATAATGGCTTCGTTCTGTGAATATATATATATACGTAGTAATAACGCCGTTATCGGGCAGCCGGAATGCTTTGATGAACACTTAGAATGGGCACCATCTCGTTTCTTCGGCCTTCGTAAATGTCCCCGGACGTTGTGTCGGTTGAATCTGTGGCCCCACCGACTTGTGCTGCACGTACTGCGAGCGAGCCTTCGACGAGCCTGCGTCGGACTCATGATTTCTTCGAGAATGGCTGTGAGGTGAATGCTTCGGGGTGGACATTATGTGTCGAAGGAAGTCGGTGTCGATCGATGTTGCTCACCTTTGTTGACCTCGTTGAATGACGCGCTATTCTAATTTTCGGAATGCGGGGCCCTCCGCGATGATGAAGTTATTGCATGCGTTCTACCAATAAAGTTTGCGTATCGTGCCAGTATTTTTTTTTCCCGGTTCGTATTGGAATGCAGTGTATTGTTAGCCTGTTTCCACGCTCACCCTTTACCGGAATGTCCGTGAATGTTCTATTTCTGATCGAAATAAGTGTCAAAAAACGCAGACTTAACAAAGAAGAGCAAGAGACGTCAACTGGCAAATTGAATCAATAAAACATAACTAAATAAAGATAAAAAGGTACGACACACACACACACACACACACACACACACACACACACACACACACACACACACACACACACACACACACACACACATATATATATATATATATATATATATATATATATATATATATATATATATATAAACGCTTTTTTCTTTTTAGACAGAGCAACGCTGCCTTCACAGTTGGAGCTAAATTCAGTGACTAGGTTGTATGGCCCAACTTGTGCTGTGCGATGTCAGTGCACGTTAAAGAACCCCAGGTAGTCGAAATTTCCGGAGACCTCCACTACGGCGTCTCTCATAATCAGAAGTGGTTTTGGGACGTTAAACTCCACAAATCAAATCAATCAAATCAACTTTTAAAAGCTTTCGTCTCTCATGCGTTCTTGTTTGTTGTCCATGTACGCTCTTTCCCAACGAAGTGAGGAAAATGCAGGCGTTTTTTGTTGCAGCGGATTGTTTTTGTGTAAATGGGCGGTCATTGTAGCAGCCGGTCATTTTTAGCAACTACCTATCGATTTCAAAGATGCCAGACCCACTTGCGCTGTCGGTTTCTGTATGAGTAGTATAGAACATGTAATATTACCCAATAATTGGGGTACTTGAGGTAGCAAATAAACAAATGTATATTTTATTTATAAGCCATTAGTTCTAGAATTTATATTTTTCGCGCTGCACTTGTGATTTTGTTTTCCCAGGTCGTTTACGAACCATAAAAGCGTTGCTTTATTACACGTATCAGGTGCTTTGATGCATTGTCGTTTGATGTCGCGTCTTAGTGCGTACGAATGATTGTTTCTTAGATACGTTGCAGCGTTAAACGTGCATCACTCTTTCATACTTTTATGAAAATTTTCCTTTGCTAGAGATGTGATACGTTCAGAAAAAAAATCGTCATAAATCTAATAGTCTAGCAAAACGTTTTGACAAGCTATAGCGTGATGTGTTCATTGCTGCACTGGTAATAATACAAACTAATATAAGTTGGCGCGTACAAGTCTATGGCGACGCTTTAAAACAGTAGGCTTCGTTCTGACGCGCGTCTCCATTGCCTTTGCTTATGCAGGCGCAATGATTCCTCATTAGACAGTCTTAGTACAGTGCAATATATCTGCAGCACGCAACTAACTATGGCATATTCCTCGGGCTCGGTCTTTTGCGGAACACCAAACTAAACTTTCAATGTCGTCTAATTATCAAGCCGGTTGTTTCCCAAAATAAATAAAATAATTTTTCATGGCTTCACATTCTGCCAACTTCTACAGATACCTTTGTTCTCATGCACATGTGTTTTGGCCCTCTCTATTTTTTTTTTTTTTTGTCCTTCACGCATTGTACCTTTTCATCCGTTTCCCGTGTAGCTTTACGTTGTGACGCGTGCGTAATAAGAGTTGTTGGACGATGACTCGCCTTATTTCTCTCTCTGTTAATATCACATATCTGTGCAGACACCAGTAAAGATGTAAAGAGTCCATGTCCTCGTATATAGGTTAGTTCCCGAACGTTCACCGGTTTGACCTCTCCACGTTCAATTCAAACCAAGTTTCGTAGTTCGCTTGGGATTCTCATAGCAACTGCAATTGTATGCACTTACCTCCTTCTTTACTAAATTCCGCTTTAAAACTTACATTCTAAGGCAACCCGGCCTCACTTCGAACAGCAAAGCCGCTTCGCTTTGCTTCATTGTAAACTCCTTCCTTCCTTTCTCCGTTTTCAAGCTTTCTGTTGTTATCATTCGGACTCGGGGATTTTTTGAGAGCTGTCGCTCCGAGAACCCCACGCGGCAACGGTGACGTCTCTCGTTAAGCCCGGAAGCGTCAAAACAAACGGTCGATCACAGGAATGACTCGCTCCTCGACGGCGGATGCGGACTAAAAGCGAAACTTGATGCCACCATTTGCACTCTGCTGCCGCTGATAATAACGAGCCAGAAAGCGCAAAAATCGCGTCGAAGCGAGCCGCTCCGACGACGACAAACCCGTTAACTCTCAACGCCGGCAACGGGGAGGTGTGTTATTCTGGTGCCATTTAGAAAACACGAAGTAAACTAGAGTGCAGAACACGACAGTCGTCGGTCGTCGTCGTCGTCGCCAGCGTCATTCGTTATATTGATGTCGTAGTCATACAGAAGCAAATAAGAAATCCGAATGGTGGAGCATGAGACTCGAACAAGTAAGTCTATAGGCGGTGCTCTAGGACGTTACCACAACAGTTGATCCCCGATTATGCCGTTGGAGGGAATGAAAAGTCGGACAATTTATTTATAGGCGGTTGCACTTGTCCATTGTGTAGTAAACAATGTGAATATTTGTGTGCCAGTGGATTCAAAAGTAATCACACTGTGCCTGCTATGGGAAGACATTACTTCATTAAGGGAGATGACCACATGATGGGAGAAATGCTGGGCGTGTATCAATCAATCAATCAATCAATCAATCAATCAATCAATCAATCAATCAATCAATCAATCAATCAATGTGCCCTGGAACAACCGTAATATCTTTGCTCTGGCGCAAGCAAATACCAAAATAAATAAAAACATTAAAACAAACAATACAGTAAAGACACTCTTCAGAAGAATACAAAAGAAAAAGCGAGATTGAATAATCAATGAATCTGGACAACAGAGTATGTACATAACTACATAAAAGGAAGGCTGAAAGACAAATAAGGGAAGAAATTTTACGATGTCCGACACTGTGTTAAAATAGTGCGGAACTCTGCGGGAAAATATGACTGTGTTCTGGAAAACATCTAGGTCAGAAAAATAAGCATTATTATGACTTTGTGTCCTGTCTCAACAACAACAACAACAACAACAACAACAACAACAACAACAACAACAACAACAACAACAACAACATGACTGAGTTGAACTATATTCATCAGGGAAATAGATCTTTAAAAATTATTGAAAAATAATATCCAGCTGCAGATTTCTGCCCTATCACCGTAAGTGGGCATTGTTATATTTAACATCGTCTTCATAATCACCATCAAAGAAAAAGTCCTGCCACGAAACGCGAGCAGAATTTCCAAATTTTATTCAGAAATCAAAAAAATTACTGTGAATTCTAGAAATATCTCTGGGGTGTTTTCACTACACTATAAAGCTGCAGGAGCGTCTGATTAACCATGTGCGATTATCCTGGTGACACAAGACGAATTCCTTGTTAACAATTATTCCTAATCTAAGATAGATAGATAGATAGATAGATAGATAGATAGATAGATAGATAGATAGTACTTCCGAATTGCTCCCGCTACTTTATCAAATTCCAAAGTTATTTTATTATAGTTAATTTGTGTTGCTACGAGAAACTTCAATCGTTCGTACGATACGCCGCCGATTTCTTTCTCATCGCTCGTTTTACTTCGAATATTTGTCCCCCTCATAATAACCGCCGGCTTCATGACCCATTCCCCGTAGTGGGCAAGAGCCAAATGAAAAGGAACAAGCAGGCGCGAGGTGCGATCGGTCGCTGCTACGCCATGATGCCCGAGTCTCACTCTCACAAGGCGTCTCAGCAAAACGTCATTTCTCACAATTTGCAGGCTTACGAGAATCAGGCGTACGAACCGCAGCAGCAAATGCACGTGGCTGAACAACAGGCCCACTGGGGTGTCACGAACCCGGAATTGAGCGCGAAACATGGGTCGTCCAACTGGACCCATTCGCAACCATCGAAGAGCAGCAGCATGGTATGTAACGCAGAATGTCCAGAGTACAGTGCGAAATATCTTAATTTCGAAAGAGAGAGAGAATTATATTATTTGTTTTTACGTGCCAAAGGTGCTATACGGTTTTGAGCCACGTTGTAAGGGGGAACTCTGGATTATTATGAGCAGTTGAGGCACCTCTTTTCAAACTTGGAGTTAAATCTAAGTACATTGATGTTTTTCATTTCGGCGCCGTCGCTACGAGGCCGCCGTAGCCGGGAGTGGAACACGCATCTTCGAGCTTAACAGCGCAACAACTCATCTGCTAAGTATATCACGGCAGTTAGTATTATAGTTGCTCACTACTAAGTGTAGACCGTGGATTTATGTTGGCAAGCGCCATATTGTGGCCCCGAAGTACTTTCCATTTCAGAAACAACTCGAAGCACTGTGAAATTCGCGAACTCGGGGAAACGCGCTTCGCGCCGCCTTCGTATAGGCGTATGAAGCATGGCGCCCATGACATATACTGCCCCTTTATCCGTGTTCGAGATATTTGATAAAGGATTGCTTTCTGTTTCTCTGCGGGACGCGCCGTGCTCGTTGTGATGGTGACGAGTTTTGCCCTTCCTGTAACGATAATGAGACTAGGCTTGCGACAGACAGACAGACAGACAGACAGACAGACAGACAGACAGACAGACAGACAGACAGATAGATAGATAGATAGATAGATAGATAGATAGATAGATAGATAGATAGATAGATAGATAGATAGATAGATAGATAGATAGATAGATACTGGAATGAAAATTTCTCGCGACACGGTCTCCTGGCATCAGGCTGAAGACGGCACCTACCGTCCGTTGTCCGTGGTTCTGGTGCTGATGGCCATGCTGGTGTCGGCCATTTTCGGCTCCGTTCTCACCCTGCTCATCTCCTTGTCTGGGAACAACGGGAACACGGCCGACGTCACAACCACGGAACCCAAAATTGTTACTGAAGGCAACACGCCACCGATCGACATCCGCATTACGATGCCGACAACGCCGTCGGCCACAGGTATACGCGTAAAATGAGTCGAACGGGCATATGACATTTTATTGATGCAGTCCGGCAAACCACTTTTTCCATGTTTGCTCCAAGTTCCTCTTTTTGCGTTGCACGGTCCTAATACTGCTCTCGTCCTCGTTTTGTCTTGTAACCCCTCGCTACTGTCCTTACAGAACGTAATGGAATCGTCGTGCTTAAACTGAATAATCGCACTTCGTAATAATCCACACTGAACAGGTTGCCCCATAACTTGCTGACAACGGAGACTGGGTGCAGTGTGCTACATCTGGTTTTGAGTCGCGGTTAAATGAGTGCTGCGGAGACACCGTGGTTGTAGAAATGACCCCATGACCAGTAAGGGTACTTTTCATCATATAGCTAATTTTCAAGAGCTGTGCTGTGACAAAATATGCATAACACGAGTCCCTTAACGTTGAACCTAAGGCAGACTTTCTGTTCGCCAAATGCTGACTGCACTTCCGTAGCGATTAACCGAGTTTCGTATATGTCATGTTAGTCTTTACACTGTCTTCTCGGATTCGGCAATAATCCTGACATTTACACTCTATATTGTACGAAACTTCTCTGCTTGGCAAAGGGGAAATTTTGGGCAAGGGAGCGGGACTCATTATTAGCGTTTAGTGCCCTTTCGAGTTCTGTTAAGTGGACAAGAGTGCGTAGAGTGTTATGTTACTCAATGTAAGTGATCGCGTGCCCGCGAGCGAAGCTTCTAGATGAACATGCGTGCCGCAGTGACGCTGCCGGTCAAGGTGTTCACCCGTGGCACGCTCTACTACCGCTCTGCTTACATGGACGAAGACCGAGGACACCTCTTCGTCGGAGCCATGTACGTGGATAACGCTCTGCTTTGCCGGACTTTCGCCAATTACCATGTATCCACTGTATTGTGGATTGAGCGTTTATCATAACTTAGAAATTAGCAAATTGAGTGCCGAATCATTGTGTTGCTTTTCAAGGCATTTCCTTTGACCGACGAATCATTGATGTTTCTTGTCACAAACTTGCTTTTATAACATTCCCTTCGTGTCTTGGCAGCTTTTGTTCGAAATATGATCATACCTGTATTTACATGTTTTTCGCGATATTGGTGTGATTAATTCTTGTTCTAATACCTCATTTGTATTTCTTTATTCTCTATTGTAACACGCAGTTTGTTGTTGTGGCGCCATACAACCCACCCTGTAACGGCCTGATGGCCAACAGGTATCGTAAATAAATAGGATACCTTTAGGTAACTGCGATAACGTTTCCTCCATGACAGTGCATTTTTACTGTATTATACCATACCGGAATAGGTAGGTCTTAGACAGTGGCGCATGTTGGCGATATTATCTGACTGCATTTCAGCAAGGTTTAAGCTTACAAGCTACATCTAACGCGTATAACGAAAGAAGGCGAATGTGTCAAGAGCTCGCTTACTTTTTGGAACAGACAATGGAGCCGGGGAAGACATCCGGGACATAAATTGTAGCTTTAGTTGTAGTGTAGTAATTATGACGTAAATAGAAAGGAATTAAAATGGACGAAGGAAGCACACTTTCCGTTGGTAGGAACCGAATGTATACGACCTTCAGACAACGCCTCCGTTGCTTTACCAAACCGAGATACGAAGGCGGTCGTTCCGGTTATGTTATGTGCGTGTAATTCTGGGAGTGTTGGCCAGCGCCGCTCGATGCTATGGGAGCGAATGCAGAATGATCCTTCATTTCCTTTTCATTTATGTCATAATTACTACACTAGTGTTAAAAGCTATAATTCATGTGCTTCCTTGGCTTCATTGGCTTCAATAGGTTGTGCCAAATGTGCTTATGAGATGGTATACTGGGTACTACACAAAAAAACATCTAAATTAAGTACAGAATAAGGGTTTGATAAACGAATGAGTGCTCACAGGTGAATTGTTCTGGGACAAAAGGAGAGCTTTGTTTGCCAAGTATATATATTCGCAAATCTGGACGCAGCCTCACAGCCTGCACATTCCTAACAAAGGAAGTGTGTCTGTAGCGGTGAAGTACATTTTCCTTGTGTATATACGGAACGCTAAGTACAAGATACTCCAAAAATAACCTGCCTTATAGCAGAAATTCTCCTCCATCAGAGCAATTCCAGTACGTATCAAAATCTTAGAGTAACTTTGGTAGAACTTGCAATGTATGTACAAAACTGGTTTGATGACCGCGTGACAACCTTGTGATGTCTTATAAGTAGTCTAGCAATGACTGAATCATTACGCAGCCAGCATTTCCTTTCTAATACCAGCGCAACACAAAAAAGATGAAAGCAAAGTTTATAAACGTAAGCTAAAGGCAATGCCACTCTGGGCCTTTCGGTGAAGTGCACAAATTAAATTGTTTGACTTCTAAACGGTTATACACTAGCAAGCTGCAGTAGACGGCTCTCTGATGTAGGAACGCTCTTATATCGGTATAACTGAATTTAATATTTAGCGTTTAAAAGTGGAGCTATCTAGATCAGTGAGGCAGAGTTTTCGCGGTGATGTTATTGGTCAGGACACGTCCATAACAGGCGGTGCGATCTGCGCTCCCTTTTGATGCGATCATAGTTCGAATATGAATATAAGCCTTATAAAATGCCGCACTCAATTGGTTGGTTTTCAGGGACCACTTGTTCAAACTCCGCCTCGAGGACATAAGCGGTGAGCCGCTAAAGGTGGGTCTGAGTGTGTTCTAAGTGCACTCGATGCTGCGATAACAAATCTCATTAGGAAAATGACAGTGTTTTGACTGATTAAAAAAAAA
Organism: Hyalomma asiaticum; assembly: GCA_013339685.2. NCBI lineage: Eukaryota > Metazoa > Arthropoda > Arachnida > Ixodida > Ixodidae > Hyalomma > Hyalomma asiaticum. The sequence continues at coordinate 144,626,740 of CM023482.1, forward strand.
AAAAGAAAGTGCGACTGTTCGGCCGACATAGGCGAAAAGTGCGAGCTATGTGGCATTCAGGATTTATAACCGCAGCTGTTGCACATGTGTATCTCTTCAGGCTCGAAGGATTTCGCTGCGACACTGTATATATAGTAGTTCCATGGCTGACGTCATGGTCGTATTTCGGTGCCTGCGTTAGGCACCTCTCGCGGGGGTTACACTCGAAAGAATTTATGATCTATAGCGACGATAATTTTGCGCAACACAGACGGAGCTATAGAAAAGAATAAAGTGAAGGGGCTATTTTCGACGCCTAAGTCATGTGGAACTACTATCTTATCAAATTAAGATGCCACTGGCGTAGCTCGAGACAATTCACTTGGCACTGGGCCTCCCTACAACGTTGGCCAACAGGCAAGGATCAATGATATGTTCAGCACCGTTCCTGTAGTTTTAATCATTATAGGAATGTACTTTACCGTCAGCTATAGCTGTTGACGAAGTTATGTTTTACGTTGTTTGTAACATGACGTTATCCACGGTAGTTTCCGTACAACGAAACGTAACGTACGTAGACGTAACTATGCACCGAGTATCTGTATGCGGCCGAACTTACGAATCTCGTTGGTAAGGACATTTTGCCTCGTCCAGGCGCATTAGGCAATCGTCCGTATATTATTTCTTAGGAACAATTTGAACGTTTTCTTTTTGTCAAGTTCTGTTTCATATAGTACTTGACGAATCTAGTAATACAGGTACAGATGAAGTTCCTTTTCTACATTAAGCATAAGTACTAGCATGTGCGAACGCTGTTTAAGACTACGGCATGCGCTCTGTTGCGAACGCCATTTGTGCAGGTTCTCCATCTGCCTGCGCCGCAGGAGAGAGTGGATAACTGCAGGGCACTGTTTCTCAGTCCGGTAAGTGTCTCCTATGTTACCGTTGTATGCTGTCCTGTCCACCTGCCATCTAGTGCAATATGGTGCTATAGAGACCTAAGCGAACTCAGTATTCTTCAGAGCATAGGAACGCGGTGGAATATCGTCGAGTGGTTGCTTTCACCTAATGAGTTACGCGTACTGCAGTAACAGCATGAATGAGAGTAGCTACATAGGACGATACGGGTGGCGAGAAGAGCTTGCGGGTACGGCTTCTACTTCGAAGTAGCTTGGGCAAAGATAAGGGCACATACAAAAAAAAAAAAGAAAGATTTCTGGACACACAAGGTTACGTACGCCGTCTTTTCCTGAGTGCCCTTGCGTTTGCTTGCGGTACAGCAACAAAATATAGGGCAGGCTTGACGGTGACTGGTATTGTAATTTGTTATTAACAGAAATATGTTATTAACAGAATGTAGGTACCCAGGTGCCGTCCACATAGGTGGTGTTCGTTTTTGGACGCTGCTGGCTTTTAAAATAAGAAATGATGTGACAGTAAGGTACTTGTCGTCTTCGAAAACGAACTCTGCGTGGAGCTGGAATAATTTGCCACTGCTAAAGCGACACTGAAATGACTAACAGATGCTTTTTCATTAACCTTTTTCAGATATTCATAATCGATTTTGGAGCACCGAGATTGAAACTGAATCCGACGCGTGCGCAAGAAAGGCGGCCTCTGTTTTACCTCATACCGAAGCTTCCCGTGACAATAGAAGTGACAAGCTCCGAAAAAAGTTGGGCGCGTCGCGGCAACATCATGCCACGCGGCAGCATCGTGCCATGGAAAGCGGCAATAGTCCTCTCATTTGCGCCAGCGCGTCCCCTTACGTTATCGGGTGATGCTTAGTGCTTGTCTGTTCCGCGCAGTGCGCAAGAAAACCGAGATTTTCACCTTTTTCTTTCACAGCACAACGTAAAACGTCATGCATGGTGTCGTCACGCGATAATGTCACCGCTTGACCACCTGACGGTTGGTGCCGCTCGTGCTCACGCTGAACGTCGGGTTTTTCGACTTACGAGCCAAGTTAGTTTGAGTGTCTCCAAGCGGTTATCCAAGTGTCTTCAAACAGTTATCAGCGGGCTCTTAACAAAGGCTGCTCACTGATTCTTGGTCAGCGCTGGTCTGGTTTTTGAAATCTTCTTTGTGAATTGAACTTCAGTTATTCATTGGATTATCAGTTAAGTAATGTAAACCCTAATGGGCACTTGTACCTCACCTTCCTTTAGAGCAGCCGCGGCGGCTTCATTTCGATGGGGACGAAATGTTGAGGCCCGTGTACTGTGCGACGTCAGTGCACGTTAAAGAACACGTCTCTCATAGTTGCAGCTGGTTTTGGGACGTAAAACCCCAGAAATCAATAAATTCCTTTAGAGCATTTTCCTGCATGTTATTGCACACACGCGAAGCAAAGGTTCCTGCTTTAATATGCTATTTTTCTCGCGTTCGCATCGGTGTTAGACGCAGTGGACCACAGACGGCTGTCGCAACTACATCCGCGAGGTGCAGCCGATACGCGACGGAAGCACTCTATACGTCTGTGGCACGAACTCGAGGTCACCCACCGACTGGCAAGTGTCGGTGAGTATTCTAGAGTGGCAAGGGTGAGTCGATGTCATAGGTTTGCGCACCAGAGGCTGCATTATGAGACGCTGACGTTTACATATATTGCTGCAGTATCGCTTTCAATGAGCACCAACCGGCGAGTTGGAGAAACGGGGGTGCGTAAGCGCTTCATTGATTAGACGCACGAAGGTATGCGTCTCGCAAAGCGACACTGTAGACGAATGCGATCGTTTTTATTTATTTATTTATTTATTTATTTATTTATTACGTACTACTGGCCTGTTTGCTATAGGCCTTAAACAGGAGTGGGCACACAAAGCTTTCCGCTGGAGGGGCAACACGAACAGAAACACGCAGGATAATTATTAGTTGCAAAGCAAAACATAGAAAAGCACTACAGTACTTATGCGGCCCGCCACGGTGGTCTAGTGGCTAAGGTACTCGGCTGCTGATCCGAGGGTCGCGGGATCGAATCCCGGCCGCGGCGGCTGCATTTCGATGGAGGCGAAATGTTGAGGCCCGTGTGCTGTGCGATGTCAGTGCACGTTAAAGAACCCCAGGTGGTCTAAATTTCCGGAGCCCTCCACTACGGCGGCTCTCATAATCAGAACTGGTTTTGGGACGTTAAACTCCACAAAACAAGAACAGTACTTATGCTTGCTTATACAAAATAAAGGTAGCACACATTGCAACATTATTACATCATAACACACGAAAGAAAAATACAAACACGTGACAAATAGCACGACCGTACATGCTACACATACTGAACACCAAGGAAAATCGGAATAGGGGGTATCAGGATATGTTGTTGTTGTTGTTTTCTGGGGTTTTACGTCCCAAAACCAGTTCTGATTATGAGAGACGCCGTAGTGGTGGAGGGCTCCGGAAATTTCGACCACCTGGGGTTCTTTAACGTGCACTGACATCGCACAGCACACGGGCCTCAACATTTCGCCTCCATCGAAATGCAGCCGCCGCGGCCGCGATTCGATCCCGCGACCCTCGGATCAGCAGCCGAGTACCATAGCCACTAGACCACCGTGGCGGGGCGGGGTATCAGGATAGGGTCGCTGTAATGGGCAGACTTCTTCACCTTCTGTGCTCGCAGCTTTATTAATTTGCCCCTGTTTATGTCGCGCGCACATGACGTCAAGGCCTTTGTCGTCTGCAGGCCACGGATTTGACGCTGGTTCCAGAGCAGGAGCGGGTGGTCCTCGATGGAAACAACGAGACTGGAAAGGCAGAGGGACGCTGCTCGTATCTCGCCGACCACATGAACCCGTCGCTGTGGCTTGGTTCGTGAATCTTCTCCCTCTCCGCGACCCTGTCACTTTCGCACTACACGCTAAACGTTGCCCACCCTGTAGTTCCTACAACGTAGGAGTAGCTGCATAAAAAGTAAGCACACAGGGAAGCCTGTTCAGCAAAACAGAATGTCTTCTTACATTTAGTCAAGAGTTCGACGGAATACCGTCTGGTCAGGTAAAGGCGTTGTTAGAGGTAAAGGTCACTGTCCAGTGTCAAAAATACAAAAATGACGTTTCGGGGTCCGTACGGATGCCTTGTTCACAATGGAATGAAGGCAGAGCACCAGGTTCTTAAGTAGCGTTGAGCGCATGACGCAAAGTCCGGGAGTACACGTGGTTTAGGGTGCCAGATGATCTATTGAAGAAGCACAATCAATAGATCATCTGGCACCCTAAACCACGTGTACTCCCGGACTTTGCGTCATGCGCTCAACGCTACTCAAGAACCTGGTGCTCTGCCTTCATTCCATTGTGAACAAGGGATCCGTACGGACCCCGAAACGTCATTTTTGTATTTTTGACACTGGTCAGTGACCTTTACCTCTAACAATCTTCTTACATTTATGGCACAAAGAAGTTCACGCATTCGGACTGCCCGTGCTGTGAATATAGAGAAACAGCAAGTGCCGTACGATGGGTGGCGAAGGCAGGTATGTAGGCTGACGGCAGCAGAAGCCATGGTAGTGGTGTAAACATTAACGTTTCACGGCGTCTTCCTTCTTGTTAGTTTGCAAGAATAATAACGGGAAATCGTTGGTCTGAGTTTTAAACACCAATGTTTCGGAACGCATTTCTTGTGCACTACATTTCTTGGGCGGAAAAGAAACGCATTACTGTCTATAACGCTTGCGTTCCTGTTGAAAGCATTTACTGTAGCAGATAGAGCTTCACAATGCAGCAAGTCGGTAAAATTAGGACGACGAGTGGTATTATACAAAATGTCGTCATCGGTGCTGCTGATCGCGTCTCTGATGCTGTATTACGGCGACACAGTGGTAAACCGGCGATATAGGAGTGCGTGTAAAATTGGACCAATATGTTCCAGGTTTCCAGCTCAATCGAAAGTAGCGGCAGCACTGAATTTGTTAGTTCATTGCTTGTAGTAGAGGAAAAATGAAACATTATCATAATGTTACTTACATCCTCTCTATGAACAGCAGTCAGTAATACTATGGAACAGTCGCCCATAAAAGAAATCAAATTGGAGGCCTTGATCCACGTGATGTTGTAGTCACCGAGTGAATTACTTCCAAGTATGGTGACGGTATTCTTCGTTCATAGTAGGCAACAGAAACCCACAATGTGTGCAGGGCATCACGTCGATATGCTCCACAGAAAACTTTAACGTGTCTTTGTGTATAAAGTGGTGAGAAACGAGCGAGCGCTGTGTAGAACACAGGCGCTACAAACTTTATCTGCGTACGTCGCGGTAAAGCTTAAGACAGCCTGCGACTGCTATCTTCTACAAGCGCACCATGAGCAAAACATACCCGTTTCTATTCTTATGTCGACTTTTGCTGGGCACTATATGGCAATGCTAAATTCTGTATTGCATTTTGTGCGTTCTGGAAAGTATTCGTATTTAAGAAAAGGAATAGCACTATAGATACCGATATAACCTCACAATGCCCGTCTTCTTGCGCGCAGACGACGCACCTTCACCGGGCAACTCGACGGTCGTGGCCATGTGGCGTTTCAAGGACGGCAGGAGTGCCATCTATCGCTCGGCAGTGCCGAACGTCGACCCCAATACGCCGGGCTATCCCTTCTTGCTGACCGACCCCGCCGACGCCGCCAAGTTCAGTGGTAAGCAGCCGAATGTTCACGGCTCTCGTTCGGTACACTGTGCGGCGCCGAGTTGCACAAGATGGAGTCATCTGGCGATGATGACGCACGTTGTCATTCCCCTCGAAGACGGTGGGTCCTAGCGCGATGGCTTGGTCGATGGAACGCATCGGCTTCGAAGATAGATGACAGGAGGCTCTTGACAGCGCACGACATGCGCAGTAGGCGTTGACGTCATGGAAAGCAGGAAATCGGGGCGGGAAGAACGCGCGAGGCATTCGTGCAGTGAGCTTGAGAAGAGAAAGTCTGCGCAAACATTTTAAGCCTGACGGTTGCAAATGGCTCCAGAAAGTGGCGCGTGTGGAGATGGCGGACAAATCCTCGTGGTTCTACTACAGCTTCGTGCAGCCAACGCATAATTTGTCAGCGAGATGAGAAAAGCCTGCTCAGGAATCCGCTATGCGCGGCGTTTATTCTCTGCACACGACCCCCTCTGCACTTGGGCACCAAAGCACAGTGTAAGCATTCCTACGCGAAAGCTGTAAACGCGATTGTTCGTACGATGGCAACGCCTAATATACTTGCTTTTCTATATTGGCGAGTTCTGCAGCGCGAAACAATGCAGGAGCAAGAATAAAAATGAAGGCTGTAGCAGTTTGTCTAATACTACTGCGTTGTTTCGCGCTCCATCACTAATAACGATGTTGCTTCGGCAGTATGAGAAGTACGTTTGCTTGCTTAAACGACTCCTTTCTGTTTTCCCAGTGGCTTTGGACATCGATAATGTTTAAAATGAAAGTTCCATTAGAAATTAACAACAAAGTGCAATAGTTTTTTCAACAAAACTCGAACGCATTGTATCCATGCGTTTAGAAAATTACGACCTTCAAGAGTTTACAACGGAGAGGCGTGATAAAAAGAAAAAGGACTGCGTGGGTGTCTGAGACCGCTACCATGAAAAATCTGGTAATCCTTTTTGTACCATTGTTGTAAGGGGCAGTTTACTAACAATCGCCGGAGCAGTGTTACCTCCACAACTAGTTTTTTGTAAAATATTAACACTTACTGATCAACCATTACAAGGCAACAAAATATTATGACATTTTGTCGATAAGAGAAAATCTTGGGGAACAGCGAAAATATGGCGGTACGCTTACCGTACGCGAAGATGGGAGCACCGAGCGCCGGATGTTAAAAATAACATGGAACGCACTGTAGGATGTGGGGGCTTAGGATGTGTGCGCAAGGGCGCTTCGGTGCACTATTCAAAATGTGGTTGGTACCTCTGTCAGAGAGGAATCGATGTAACACGAAAGTGGAATGTGTCTTCACATACGCAGTCGAATGTTAATTGTACGTCCATACGAACTTGCCCATTGCTATCGGTGTTTCGCTGGTGCGGCACCATTTGACGTGGATGAACTAACATCGCCTCTATAACATCCATGACCTTGACCAATCCCTTGTGGTCACTGAATTAGTTTACGTGATAACTGGACACAGTCGACAGTACCGCTCGACAAATGCATCAGTCATGTTTACTTGCGCCACATCGACCCGTCAACGTCGTCGCCGTATTTGGGCGCTTAACGCAGCAGATTTCTTGTTGCCATCATCCTCGAAGAGTGGTCGGCGGCGATACGCCATCTGCCACGAAAGGCGCACTTTTGAACGAGCCTGGAACGCTGCCGCCATCAAGGAGAGGCGAAGCGAAGCTACCGTGCTTCACCACGGTCGGCCTGGGAAGGCCGGCAGGCAGGCAGGCAGGCAGGCAGGCAGGCACAGAACTTTATTTTTGTCCGGCCGTGGTGAAGTCCTGGAGTCTTGCTGCAGTCCTGGATGGCGGCACCGTTCCAGGCAGTGCGCCTCGACGCGCGCACGCGGAGCCGAACGAACGCATCGAGGAAGAGGGAAGCAAGATAAGAAAGAATGTAAGCTGCGTTCGTACAGCTTCGAGCACATGCGCCCATAGCGCAGTGTAGTCCGTCGCGGTGGTGTAGTGGTTACGGTACTCGGCTGCCACCCAAAAAACGCGCGTTCGATGGCCCGTGTACTGTGCGTTGTCTGTGCACGTTAAAGAACGCCAGGTGGTCTAAATTTCCGGAGCCCTCCACTACGGCCTTTCTCTCTATCTCTTTCACTCCCTTTCCCCCACCCCCACAGACGCTTAGCCATGCTCCCTACATGGGCTGCAGAAATTAGCGTCCTTTCCCAACCGAACCACAATCATCATCATCACCATCATCACCATCACCATCATCAAATCGTCGTGGAGCGGGGTGGTGCGGGTTCGATTCCCAGCATATCGACGGAAGATTTTCCTTGTTCTTACATGTTTTACTGCGCCACTTCCGTTACGGCAATGACGTGACGGGGTCGGGGTGGACCCCGGCATAAAACACTTTCGTGTTAAAATGCCTTGTGAATGTCAGGTGTGGACGCCACTCATGGAGCTCTGCTCATTGTCATCGCAGCCGCTGAGGGCGTGAGTGCCCTATCACTGGGTTCTCACGTGTACTTCGTGTACCGCGAGGAAGCTGTGGAGCGTCTGGCGTGTGGTCGTCGCGTCGCATCAGCTATAGCACGCGTTTGCAAGGTACGTTGCACACGACCGCGATTATAAGATACCCATGCTTGCACACCTAATAGTATAAATGATCACAACTTGTAACTGTAATAATTATTAGTGTGAAGGATTATTGTAATTCCCAAGAATTCGTATTCTTCGTAGTGATAAGGTTGCTGGCCAAGTGTTGTTTGGGGACTATGTTGACCACGCTGTTGCGCCAATAACGGTGTAGAAGTGTCGCCGATATATTGAAATGATGAAGAAGTAGCGACACCTTTCGTCGACCTTTTTATGCGTGCATTGCACGTACAAGGACGCGAGTTTAAATTTTACAAGACTGACCCTTCGTCCATAATTCATTTCCTTGTAAACGCTTTTTGCAGTTGCATCAAATATTCCGCTGCCTATATATATCCACATCCCTGTGTTTTGCTTTATTGTTCCGTGAGAACAGAACGACCTTGGTGGCGACCCGGGAGTGAGGAGCAGGGCTTCGCGGTGGACTTCGTTCATGAAAGTTCGCCTCGTTTGCACTGATAGACTCGAGAAACGTCAAAGTGTCAAAGGCAGTTTCACATATGATGAAATAGGTGAGTAAGTGTAAAAATATAATCGTACATTTGGTTCGCATTCCGATGACCGGTCTGACGATACACTTATTTTTAAAACAGAAGCAGGTGGCATTCAAGCAAACCGTATTACTGCTTTGTTGGCACTGGCGCGGCAACTGATTTAATGACAACGCAATCACGGAGGCAGCTGATTACGCGAGGCCCACGGGTACAGCAATAATGTGGCTTTATTTCACCGTGACGGCTTGAGCTAATCGATACTTCTTGACAGCGCTGTTGTTTATCCACCATGTTCTCCGCACTTGCGCACTGTTCTCTTTGTAACTATGAAAACTTTGGCTGGTTACGGCAGAAAAAAATATACAGTTAAAGGCATATAGCTTGCCGTGCGTTCTCTGACATATTGAAAGACAAATTAGTACCTAATTTTTGCTCGTTTATTCAGAGCGAAACAGCAGTAATAGGCGAGAAGCCAAGATTCGTGTATTTGCCACGTGACATATAAGCTGCACAGCGCACGCAAACTTAAAAACAGGGGAAACAATTTGGGAATCATTCGTAAAAGCGAATACCAGGAAGTCCTGTTGAAAGTGCCAGTATAGTGAAGGTGACAAGCCAGTGGCTGGGACATCAATAAACTATGGGATTTGTGAATTAGAACTAAGTGGCCTCATGAGTCCAACAGCTACGTATAAGTGATACTTTTTTCTTTTTTTTTTTTCCTGTACGTTCAGTTTTCTACGATAGCGCGTTCCTCGGGTAGCGCGCGAGTTTAACGAAATCAGTGGCTGCAGTGTGAAAGGACAGTGACTGTTATGAGAAAACTCTGCGTAAATATTACGATTAAATGTAAATTAAAAAAAAAAGTCAGCCGGTCGTGTGGTGTCGGCGTTCGTTTGGGTTTTTAACTGCTCCCTCGTTTTAGCTCACGTTCGAAGAAGAAGGCGTGACTAGCATCCACATGAATCTGATTCAAATAATTGAAACAAAAATTGCTGCTGTAATGCACTGCGGTTGCCGACCGCTTATGCGTATAGAGCCGGAAATCGCAGAGAGCGCGGCATAACTGTCGCTATCACTTCGAGCATAATGAATTATTTTCTCAAGGTCGGAGATGTTGAGAATGTGGCCAGCATGTTTGTTTAAGAACGGTGTCTTGAGGCACATGCGCGTGCCTTCAGACTCTGTTTACTGCACCTTTGTATCAGCACCTTTCAGCGGTGCCGTTAACCAGTGACGTTTACCTAGAGTAGTGAAACGCGTTTGTCTGGCGAGTAAGCTGCTGTGCGAACTTCTTATAAAGTAGCTGCCGCAGTTTCTTGACCGGTTCGCACAGGAGCTTACAGCGAGTGATCGTAGATGCTGGTACAGCATACAAATGGTTGTAAACGAACTATACTGGACTAGTTCGCGCTTGACGGAAGCTTGTAAGCCGCGGCCTTGCGATTGTATTTCCAAATAATTTTACTTGTCACTATGCTCCTACGTTATTTCATTGTCACAGCAGCAATGTTGACGCGGAGCATTAAATCGATGAAGTTAACAAAACGGGGGAATGATCTTTTATGATTTACCTGTATTTTATTTGCTTGTTGTCTCATTTAGTTACGCTTAATAAAAAAAAATACACCCCACAAATCGAGTTATTCTCGCTCACTGTACGTAAAAACTGATTTACAAGAACAAGTGCTCAATAACTGCAATGGCGAAGATACTGTTGCAAGAATTACTTTCTCTAGTTTGTGACTGTTTTTAATTCGGCGTTTGTGAGGCCCCTTCAGCCCTTCAGTTTCTACGTAGACGTCTTATGCGCGCATGTTGCTTCACTGGCACCGAAAGTGTCATCTTCGAGAGGACTTTTCATATGGGTGAGATTCCTGTCATTCCATTATTATTCTTTGTGTCACAACAACATAGTGGCCAAACACGCCGATAAGAGCAGAAACGCGTCACTTTATGCGAGAAAGCATTGGCGGTCATTTGCGCAACAAAGAGCGATATTGAAGAAGGATTAATGCGAATGCATCCTTTTTTTTTACCGTAGGCATTTCATTGTTGGCTAGCATCTCGGTGTCGCATTCACGAAGCTTTTAGTGAATGCGCCCCGAGGATATCACGGTTCACAGAAGCGATCGTAGCACACTATGCTTTTCTTTTGTGAATACGAGTCCTGTTATGTATAACATCGTTATGAAATCAGCGATATTAACATCAGCATGTTATGAAATCAGCGACATTTTTTCTTCTATATAGTGTGCTACATTTTTGTCTTGTGCTCGCATGTTATCTAAAAACTGCATCTTTGAAACTGTTGTTTACATGTCGTCCAACATTGAACTGTGTCTTTGGAATATATTCGCCACTTTCGACACAGCTGTAACTATTTGTGTACTACCACTCCTGCTTGGACCGAGAAGGTATGCAGTATACTGAAATAAATAAATAAAATAAATAAGTATAAAATTAGGTTAAATACGTTCATATAATATTTTTCCTCAATATCTCGCAGTCGCGACCTACTTGTTGCCCGACCTGGAAGGTGGCTTGCTCTTCGGTTCGTTCGTTACCTACATGTAAGTTAACGTGTGCGGCACGTCCAATGTTTGCCACACTTTTTTTTTGATAAATTCGCCTATATTTATTGATTAACTCTTATAAGCAGGATAATAACGGCAAATTATAATGGGTCTACATGGCGATGTGAAATTGGCAAACCTCATATTTCACCATCTTAACGGGCTACTCCGTATACTGGCACTGACATTTGCCCATAATGCATGAAAGTTCTTCAGCAGCGGGCACTGTTTACATGTTATAGTGTGAGGAAGGTAACGTACGTAACAAATATTTACCTTCGGATAACCTTTTCTGAGTGCGGACCCTTGGATTGTGTTGACAGAATCCTCTTCCGCTAAAATTCCTTGCAGAAGAAAGTTCCAGCTAAAACACTGAAGCTGAAAGTATTATTAGCGAAGGTGATTCGTCATGGACTGGGTGTATAACCTTTTCTTTTTAGGCAACAGCTACAGTATTAGGGACACACGTAAAAAGGCCAATGTAATGATGCAACATTGTTAACGCTGACCGGCCTGTGGTAAAAAGAAGGGGCCGAATCCACAAAATCTTTCGTTCATAAGTGCTCCTTGCCTTTGGTCAGTTGCCTTCGCTAATATGTCCAGCGTCAGGATTCGTAATTTGGTTTTGCCAATGTGGTCGCAGTTGTGAAGGAAAAAGCATTGTGAATTGAGCTTCAGGCTCGCATTCATAAACCTATGATTTCGTAAGTGGTCATTGCGATTGGCTGGCCAGCATCGCTCATAATATGTCCAGCACAATGATTTTCTCATTTAAGATAAAGATTTTCACAATTTAAGCATAAGAAACTTTTTGTGAATACTGAAGTCGAATTCACAAAAATTCACCTTCATCATTGCTTTTTGCCATCGGGTGGTTGCATCCTTTAATCATATGACCAGCATAGGGATTAATTGAAATTCCCTATTTACGACCTAGACCTCATAGAGTAAGAAGGCCTTGCGAATTTTGGCACGGAGGCCGTATTTACGAAGAGTTTTTAGGCTAAAAATGTTCGCAAGACTACGTTTCAGCCTACACTGTGCATCATACCGTATCCCGAAATACTGCTCCATGCTGGTCTTCCCTGAGCGGTCAATTCTGCCTTGACAGGCGGCAGAATTGACCAATCTCTGACCGACCCAGAATCGCTCTTTGGTCAGTCTGCCCTGACAGGAAGAATTTATCAATGTGGGCGTATGGACACAGAAGAGTATTTCTTGGTATGGTATAATCCCCGTGATGCCGGATGTCGTCGTCGTCATCATCATTATCATCATCAGCCTATTTGTGTCCACTGCGGGACGCAGTCCTCGCCCAATGCTCTCCATCCTTGCCTGTCCTGCGCGAGCTGATTCCATTTGATGCCTGCAAATTTCTTAATTTCGTCCCCACACCTAACTCTCTGTCGTCCGCGGCTGCGCTCACCCTCTCTTTGTATTCATTCTGAGCCCCGCCTGTGTTCCTATCTCTTAATGTAACGCCTATCATTTTTCGTTCCAACGCCCGCTGCGTAGTTTAACTCCCACTCGAGCTTCTTTGGTTAAATTAGGTATCATAAACTGAGCCGAATGGTCCAGGGCGAAGAGCGCTTGCGCTTCGTGAATTTGGCCGCATATATATATATATATATATATATATATATATATATTACGAAGCCTGCAATTAACTGTTGATGTCTTTGCAGTCACGGCTTCCCGTTCTCTGCCGTGTGTGCCTTCCGGCTGGAGGACATCGAGCGGGCCTTTAACGGCACGAGCTTTTTCCAGCTGAGCTTATCGAGGGACTCGCTGAGCAAGGTTGTGACGCCCGACAGTGCCACGTACCCGGGCACCGGTTCTGCCTGCGTGCCAGACTCTCGCACCCTGCCGCCGACAGGACCCGACTTCCTGGCGTCACACCCGTTGCTCGCCGTGCCGCCTGATCAGCGCCACGGAAGACACTTCTTCTCATTTCGTGGCGTCTCTTTCAGCAGCGTAGCCGTCCTCGTGCTTGAGGAGCCACCGGATTACTGGATTGTCTGCTATGTGGCCACTAGACTGTGTAAGAACATCGCAAGCTTGTTTGGCCAGTTGAGCCTCACATATACGTATTGACCGGAAGGGATAGTGCAGTGGCGCCTCTTAACGAGTATGTGTTGTTAACACGAAAGTGCTTTATGCCGGGGTCCACCAAGGCTTTACTACGTCACTACCGTAACGGATATGATGCAGCAAAATTTACGTAAACAATGACAAAGAAAAAGCAAACAAAAAATTTCGCTAACGCGCCTGAACTCAGGATCGCTCGAACTGCGACGAAAGGTGCCTCCCGTGCTACCGTCTGAGCTATGCTAAGCAATGCTGGAATGAGCACGAACGTGCCTTATAAACCTCCATTTAAACTTTCTCCATCTCTGTCTTCTCGTTGTGACTGGGGCCGTGCCGCCACCTAGATTCGGTACAGCGAAATATCGTCAAAGCACCAAAGACCGCTTATAGTGCGGCCTGGGTAGGGTAGTGTCAGCGCTCTCGCTGAGGCTACCCTATATCCCCATAGCGCAGACGGTGCAGTTCGGTAATTTTTTTCACTTTCGTGTTCTTACAACAGGGGGATCAGCCACATTATTTTAAAATCAGTCAATCAATATTTATTTGACAGCAGAAAATACAAATTGGTCATGTAAAGAGACGCTAAAGTGATACGCCGAAGTGCTTTAGAATGATAAATTCCTTTTCGGGAATGGTACTGTCGCCAGTTTCGTCATGTTATGTTTAAAAAAAAAGCTCCACGCATCTTCACGAAGTGAACCATGACGAGTGGGCGAAGCTGGGGATCGTTCTGTGCTACCGTAAATCACCCGTGACATTTCCCACTCATGCATGTAAATGAGTGACAACGCGAGTGTATATTCACACACGTGTTGCCATTAGTGCTCCTGCTCGTTATGAGATTCGTGCGATGCCACGTCGTAGATCGTGCCTAATTCCGGAGTAATTTAGCTAACGCGCAAGCTGCGAGTCTTATGGTTCAGCTACGCATAAGAGAAATCTCCCACCGGCACTGCATTGCAGGTCAAGATCCAGTGCCTATATATATGGGGTGGCCGGTGAACGGTTGTGCCGCGCGAGCAGTCGCTTTTTAGGGGCGAAGCTCCTTAGGGTGTGGGTCGTTCCCTCCTCTGTAGTAGTAGTAGTAGAAGTCGTCGTCGTCGTCGTATGTATGTAGCCACTTCGCGCCGCCGGGAGGCTCGCACTCGAGAGCTCGCGCGCCTGGAGGCTCGCTCCCTCTCGGCGCGTGCCTCCCGGCGCGCTACCTCTCTCACTCTTCCATCTCCTGTCTTGTGTGTGTGAGAGAGAGAGAGAGACAGAGAAAGAGAGAGAGCGAAAAGCGCGCGTTGACTATGGAAACGCTCTTTCTTCGATGAACGCTCCACCAGCTCGCAAAGAAGGAGAACGCGCCCTCACCCGCGAGAGACAACGTTGGCGCAGGCAGCGTCTTCTAGCGAGTTTCTTGACTGAAATATACCGACTGCTCGCGCTGGAGAACCGTTCACCGCCGGCCACCCATATATATATATATATATATATATATATATATATATATATATATATATATATATATATATATATATATATATATATATAATACAGGCACTGGATCTTGACTTGCAATGAAGTGCCGGTGGGACATTTCACTTGTGCGTAGTTGAACCATAAGGATTTTTAAGTTCCTCGGTTCCTAAATAAAGTACCTGCTTGCGCTCTGAAATATAGGATAACGTTTCACAAGTATAGCTCAACGCTCGTCCTTAGTGATAGCTGGTGTCGTAACCGTTCTGGTTAATAAGCTGTTAAGTTCGCGAAACTCTATGGAGGCGTCATGTAAACCGACCGCCACGTATCTCTCCTGGTCATCCCACAACTCCCCTTCATGAGTGGGAGAGGGACAATTAACGTCGCAGTCGACAGTGTAGATGTAGTTTGTCGTCACCTACAACGACAAACATCATTATTCGGGGGATGTTAGATGAAGCTAATTTCATCTGCCCTAACTAGTATAACGAAAACACCCATCATAGCGTACGTGCAGAGCTTTAATGCGCACGCGACGTCTATATAGAGAGAAATAGAGATGCTTATTCCGTAGGTAGCTAGATTGCAATGCCGATCCACAAACTGCGCTCCCAATTTGCAGGGACCGGTTTGGTGATGAAGGTAGCCGAGAAAATCGAAAGCTCGGGCAACCCTTGGGGTCCAGCCCAGGTGGTGGACGAGTTCAATACAACAACGGAACTAATAGAAAAGATGCTTGTCTCGAAAAAGGTACGTGCAGGCGCTAATAGATTTTTCTTCTTGCGCAGGGAGTTATACAACACCCACCTAACTACTGCCTAGATGGATCCCCCCCCACGCACACACACATACACACACGCGAAAGAGTTTATGGTGAACAGCCGTTATGATGGCCAGCCATTATGATGATCCATTTTACTGTCACTCCTCTCGATCACAGTGTAAGTAAAGTAACTGCATAATCTGCAGCTGTTGTCATAGCGTCGACGACCCCTTCATGGTCTTTTTTAGAATATCGCGTTCACCCGGTGGCGGCATCGCATATGAGGAACGATTCGTGAAACTGCTTCATCATCATCATCATCATCATCATCATCATCAGCCTATTTAGGTCCACTGCAGGACGAAGGCCTCTCCCATCGATTTCCACTCCACCCTCTCCTGAGCGAGTTGGCTCCACTTTACGCCCGCAAACTTTTTAATTTCATCGCTCCATCTAACCCTTTGCCTGCCTCTGTTGCGTTTTCCCTCTCTTGGTATCCATTCCGTCGCTCTTACTGTCCATCTGTTATCTGTTCTCCTCATGACATGTCCTGCCCAGGTCCACTTCTTTCTTTTAATTGATATAATAATATCGGCTACTCCTGTCTGTTCTCTGATCCATTCCGCTCGTTTTTTATCTCTTAGCGTTACCCCTATCATTTTTCTTTCCATTGCACGTTGCGCGCTCCTTAGTTTCATCTCTAGTCTTTTAGTTATCCTCCACGTTTCTGCACCGTACGTTAGTACTGGGAGGATACAGTGATTGAATACTTTGCGCTTTAGTGAGAGCGGTAAGTTCAGGAGCTTTAAAAAAAATTTTTTTAACCATTCGCAGCACCGCAGCCTGTACGTGTTCACGTACAGTGGCGTTCGCCAGTACCGTGTAGACGCCTGCGAGGAGCGTCACTTGGACTGCGAAGCCTGCGTGCGGGACCCGTTTTGCGGTTGGGAAGGCACACGCTGCCTTCCTCATGTTGACGGGTGCGTATGACTTCGAAAAAGGAGCCGACGAGTTCTTGGATACCCTTATATTTAGTGCGTCGGAGGGAGGTCATTTCGTGCTCGAACACATAAGCTTTCTTTCCTAGATATATACTGCCTTTCATTGCGCTTTCATTCTGGCCACGTGTTAAAGCGTGCATTGTTCCCTCGAGCTGGCCTCCGCTGCTTCTGTTCAAGATATCGACGCGCATCAGCGGCGCCGTGCAGCGAGCTGGGTCTTCGGCCGGCAATTGTCAGCAATAAGGAGAGAGTATTAGCAGCGCCGGCTTACCATACGGCAATGACGGTAATACCGTACCGTCATGGTCAGCACGTGGCCATTTTAGTCGGAAATACCTGCACTAGTTGCTCGGTGGGTACGGAAACGTCGGCAGGTGATAAAACTTGCTAGTAAAGCCCTCGGAATCTCAATTTTCTACGTGCCAACCAAGACAGTACAGCACTACTGTTATTACCGTATGGTAAGCCGCCGCAGCTAAAACCCCCTAGTAGCTGACAAAACATTCGCCGCAGGATCACAGTACATGCAAATGTTGCACATGCTTGAATGTACTATATACGAATGTATCTTCTTCTTAAGCCTTAAGGCGGTACTTGTGGTACTCACTTTGACGTGATGTAATGAATTAGTACTACCGCCACTCACTTGGAGTCGTGGTACTCACTTTGAGGTGAGGTAATGAATTAGTATTACCGCCACTCGCTTGTCGTTCTTCCTGAATATTTGTAGCCGAAGCTTACTTCATAATGTTTGATGCTCGCACTTGTTTACGCAACTTATGTTTAATCACTCGTAAACGCGCGAGTTACAATAGATTTGTCTACGCTACGCTTGCAGCTTGGCATATCCTTGTTTTAAAGTTTTGATAGCTTAAGGTAAGCCCGGTGTACCGTTCACCACTTGTGCGGCAGTACTTTTATGAAACACACACACACACACACACACACACACACACACACACACACACACACACACACACACACACACACACACACACACACACACACACACACACACACACACACACACACACACACACACACACACACACACACACACACACACACACACACACACACACACACACACACACACACACACACACACACACACACACACACACACACACACACACACACACACACACACACACACACACACACACACACACACACACACACACACACACACACACACACACACACACACACACACACACACACACACACACACACACACACACACACACACACACACACACACACACACACACACACACACACACACACACACACACACACACACACACACACACACACACACACACACACCACACACACACACACACACACCACACACCACACCACACACAGAGAGAGAGAGAGAGAGAGAGAGAGAGAGAGAGAGAGAGAGAGAGAGATATGGAAGAATTTCACTTGGGTTACCGGTTACGCCGGCAGAAGGCAAGGTTAACGAGGAGTTCTGCAGCTCGTGTAAAAGCAAGATCGAAAAGTGCAAATCGTCTTTGACCGCTTCGCCTTTCTTTGCGTTTATCAAGACTGTAACATATTCGAAACAATTTTTTTCCCGCAGTCTTGTGTCTATAGGTTTACCCAGGTGCCAATCACTGCGGCAAAGCAATTTCATCCCCGATGTCTCCCCATACATATTCTGGTCTGATTGGTTTTATACCTATTCTGGTTCGATCCCAAAGATTCAGCTTTGACACTCTGCTGTGAAATCACTTATTTTTGTTTCCCGAGGTTAAATATATATCTCACACTTTCCCCTTATGCGATTTTCTGCGCTATGAAAATTCGCTTCCATTTGCGTAAACGCGTTCCCTTTCTCGTTTCTCTGAGCCGCGCGCAGCGTCGCAAATTTCATTTCTCCAATTTCTTCCTATAGGCATTGCGAGGAAATGACGGTCTTCTGTCCGGCACGACGGGCACTATTCTGTCAGACAGCGCCGCAGTCATCCGTTCGCGTCGTCCATTTCGATCCATTTGTAAGACTTCCCGAAAGGCGCATTTTTGTAGCGACACAAGCCATTCTTTCCACATAGTGTCCCTTCATTCGATGCCAGGCTACTCGGCATGGAACTAACGTCATGTTCCTTCTATTCCACGTCGTTTAAACTAGTCATCCGCTTACTCTACCTTTACTACAAAAAAAAAAAAGAAAAAAAAGCCAGAATGCGTAGCTCCTCTAGGATCTGTAGGAAGTATTCGGTTTCTAAATGGAATTCCTTTCATCTTGCCTCTTATTGTAGACGTTCGACGGCCGTCAGTGGTCGACGAATACTTTCACCATATATGCGAAAAAGTCCCACCACATAGTACACACTTACGTCAGTCAATTTTCATTTTGGGCACCGGTAATGATATGCTAAAAGCTTACGTTCATATTATAAGACTGATATTGTATTCGCTCGTTGTACTCGTTCTTCACATGGCCGTCCGTTACTATTTTATCTCTATGGGACCCGTTAGAAGCTCATAAAAATACTACTTGGATGGCGGCGGGTACGAATACCATTTATGGAGTCGATGCCTTCTTGATTATCTCTCTATTCTCGCGGACTGTCAAAAAAAAAAAGAAAAAGAAAAAAGAAAAAGACGTTTTTTGCATCCACACGCTGGCCAAGCCCGTGACGAGTGTGAGTAGCCAAGTGTAGTATGGCCGTCGCACTACAAGGCCGGCCTAGCGCTTGCAGATACACATCTCTGCTGTTTAAGTTATTGTACCACTCTCAGAACCGTTCAGAATCACCATAATGATAATTTTAGTGTTATGAAATTAGTGCCTTTAATAACTCATTGTCACGAGACAGCGCGTACTGAAATCAAGAAGCGCGCCACCGATTAGTCCCGTTGATGCACTGAACCAGCCGTGCTCAATCCGCATAGCACGCAAGGCCAACCCCACCAAGGTCAACGCAGGGTGCCTTATCAGACACGGAACAAGCGAGAAATAACGAGCGCGAGATGCGAGATCGCACACATCGTCGCCGGCCCGCGAAGCGCGGCTACTGAACTTAAAGAATCCTCGAAAAAAAAAAATATGGATTAAGCTTTATTTCCATAAAAAAAAAAAGGAGGGGGGGGGGGTGGTCTAGGTCAGCCTCCTTGGTCTACGTACCTACCAGTCGCGGTAGGCCTCCGCTGCCTCCCCAGCCCAACTCAGTATACTTAGTCCTGTAATGTGGTACAGTATTGGAGCTGCACAGGTCGACACTCGGTAGCCGCCAAGCGTTGACTTATGTTGTAACTAGCCGAAGTTGTACATGCTTACGTAACTGCAAAGATGGATATGTTTAACAATCCTTGGCACCGACTCTGTTTTTGGAGCGCAACCGCCGTTTGCTGGCGTACCAAAGACTTTGATTGTTCGTGCTTTCGTGGGTACGTGTTTCCAGGGGAGAAATACGTCAGTCCGCAGAATGCTCCCGGCGACTGCCGCCTGTGCATTCGCGGCTCGTAAGCGTGACACTTCACAGTGTCTTGAGATTGCAACAGTCATTACTCGCTACTGGAAGCATAATTATGGAATATGAAGTTATGGCTGTAGCGGAAAACTCTGCTGGAACCGAAACAAGCGTTGCTTGCTATATGGAAGCGAGTTTATACAGAATCACGTGTTCAAGCGATCACGACGCGCTATCTGCATTGAGTGCGCAGATACTCCAGCGAAGCCGCAGTTTTCGTGTAATATCGACGTTGTATAGCGATTCCCGAGGTGTTCTTCATATGATCCTGTAGATTGTTCTCTCTCATTTATGCCGAGGTTTCTTAAGCAACGTAGGAATCTGCGAACGTGTCTACGGGTCTGAGGGTTACAACTGCTGTTTGTTTATAACTTTGCAAAACTGATGTGCGCTTTCTTTTTCTTTTCAGACCGGGGGCTACTACAAGCAGAAGGTGTTAAATATATCCAGCTACGGGTGCCTAGGATATTTGCGTTATTGTTTGCCTATCTCTCAGAGAACCCAATTTACGAAGCTTAACGCCACGTCTACTCTGTTGATGAGATGACCGTTTTGTAGGCGCCATTGGGAGGTACTTTATTAATGTTCATTTAAGCATGGTGCTGAGCTTTCCCAAAATTATCTTCTATATCATTATACAGGACGATGCACGAATAACTAGCCACAGAAACTAGCCAAAAGCGATTAAGTGTCCTGCTGCCTAGCCTTTATATTCTTGCGAACCTAACCTGACCTAACCTAACCTAACCTATCCTTATTGTGATTTTGGCTATGAAACAGAGTGGTACTAAACGCGAGGCACCTGCTGGGTTAATAGAGGATTAATCCAGTTTAATAATCTGTTTTCGCTTTGTCTGCAGGGAGTTAAATATTTGCCCTCAGCCGCAATCAGCGTGCTGTTCGTCGTATATTTATTTATATCCACTCGTTCCAAGTGATTCAATCCTACGCAGCCAGCTACATAACTGCAGCACGCAGCTAATCAAACCTTATTCCTACATTTGCAACATTTACACCTTGTACTGTTTCACCATTATTTTAGAGCGCTTATTTATTTATAAATAGCGCCAGAAATGCAAGATATCAGCCCCGTGGTACACGTGTAAGCTAGCAAAATAAAGAAACAAGAATGTTGTCTCCATGATTGCCCCGCCACGGTGGTCTAGTGGTTATGGCACTCGGCTGCTGATCCGTGGGTCGCGGGATCGAATCCCGGCTGCGGCGACTGCATTTCAATGGAGGCGAAATGTTGAGGCCCGTGTGCTGTGCGATGTCAGTGCACGTTAATGAACCCCAGGTGGTCGAAATTTCCGGAGACCTCCACTACGGCGTCTTTCATAATCAGAGCTGGTTTTTTGACGTTAAACCCCACATAACAATTGTCTCTATGATTAAAATGCATTTGTTATTCATTTCATGACGTTTTATCTATGGTATGTATGTTTTACCACCGTGGTTAGGAAAGGACAAGGCTGGCTTCACGTGATTTGCGCAATTCATGGCATGGCCTCTTTACCATGTATTATTTTATGTTATGCAAGAATGTTATACGCATGTATTGATATACCCTAGCGAAACAAGTGATTGCAGCGATATCATGTCATTTAAGTGGTGACATACATGATAGACATGTCATTTCACGCATGTTTGTCTCGCACGCACGTTATGCCATGCACGTTGTAGTATGTACAAAGGTAACAAAAGGACCGCTATGGCATCATTCTTTCCTCCTCTTCGGCATCATTGCACCACCACCAGGGTAGCAAGGTCATCATTGCTCGTACGAAGACGATAAAACGACAACCAATAAACAAGAGTTTCCCGCCGTGGCGAACATATGTAATAATGAGCACAGTTTCTTTATTAAAACATACTTCTGTGTGCCGCTTTGGGGGGACCAACGAAACGGTGTATCCGTTTCGTTGGTCCCCACTTGCTTTAAGTTGTAGTGCCTTGCTAGGTGCGAAGCACTTTATGCGCCAGGGCTGTCGTCTCTTGTCGTTGTCGTCGTCGTCGTCGTCTTCCGTCACGGTAAGGCAAGAGAAGAAAGAAGCGCGCGTGCGAACGCGAACTCTTCATCATCATCATCAACAGAACTAGCGATGATGGCAGTTTGAGGTGCTATAGCTCGGGCTGCCGAAGTCTCCTGTCATCGTCGCCGTGATGGTAAAGCAGGCGGTAAAACTATGGTCAAATAAAAGGACTAATACATTAACATGACATTAGCTACGTACGCGACGGCTGATCGTGTAGCAGATGTACGTACATATGTATAGATGAAACAAATCCAGACTTCTCGCTGTCCACCAGCGGCGATTGACCGGTGTGTCCCTGCGCGCTTCGCACCACCTATGTTTTCACGTTAGCGGAGCTGCATTACCGCTGGATTTGTTCGCACTTGGTTGCTTTGGAGGACGTTTATGTAAAATAGAAGATGACTAGAAACATAACGGTTATCTGAGATAATCTCGAAGAGCAGCATTGTACGAGCTTCTACTTCAAGACATTAGCGACCACCGCTACCAGGTTAGCGCGTACAATTTCATTATCTGATGTGCACGCCAGTGTGAGTAAGGTCGGGTTGTATTATGGCTGAAGGAAGCACTGGTTGTAAAGATCTCCATGGCCAATTTTACTACACATTCTTTGCAGACGGTAGAGCGGCGAATAGGATGCGTTACTCCAGTTATGTCATTGTAGAATTTGCCAAGGTAGGCTGATTGGGAAGTTAGTGACCCACAATTTATCCGGTCTATGTCGTTCTTTAATCTTCGGGCTGTACCAACACAACAATATTCGAAGAGGCGGCATAGTCACGCCAGAAAAAATAAAATAAAAAGAAAACATGTGCGTGGTATACGTATAGGTTCGTTGTTCTGAATTTTTACGCATCGTAAAAAATGATTGCGGGAATGACAGCTATGGCGAGCTTACAAGGAATGGAATGCAAAAATAAATGTGTATTCACCGGAAATTTGAAGACGCTGTTCTCTCTCGCCGTCTCTTTTGTTTGGCTAGAGAAAACGAGAAAGAAATATTGATGTTATATTGTTTCCGATAAAAGAGGCGACAATTCAGCCAATGCGTCGTGCAACTCGGCTCACTTGGCGTCTAAAACGCGGGAACCAAACGTCAGTGACTTTACGTACCATATACTGCCAACCATACATCTCTATCAACACATCGGATTCTATGGATGTAGCACGGTCGTGATTACAGAAGTCTCATTCGACGCGTTTTGCGGTGCAGTTCTGTGTGGTCCTCTATGGTTCTGGCTTGAGAGAGAGAACGAAAGAGAGCGATAGAGAGAGAGAGGCGAGCGGTGTGTAACATATATAACGTACTGACGTGCAGATCGTATTAGTAATGCTCCATCCAATCGCGTTTTATCATTGACGTTTCGGTTGCGAGAGTGATAAGTCCTCTATGAACGCTACCCACATATTTCGCAATTGCCGGTTCAACATATTTACATCTCTGACGGCCTGGAGTTATAATGAACGCTTCACACCCGGAGGCCTAAAGCTAGAAAAGGATATGTTACATCGAATCACAAGGCGGATACCGATGTATTCACGAGCGACGAGCTATTTTCAGCCGCCAGCACGAGCAGGAAGAAATTCGACCTAGCTTTCATGAAGCACTGCCTTCCATACACGAAGGCGATTTCCACAGTGCGCTACGACGTGTAAAGCCTAAAAAATATGACAGTACGCCAACAGCCGCGATAAATATTACTAAGGTTGATGTAAGGACAAAAATTATAAAAATTATTTTCTCTTTTTAACACGAAAGTGTTTTATGCCGGGGTCCACCACGACCACACGTCACTACCGTAACGGATGTGATGCACTAAAATAAACATGTAAGAACAAGAAAGAAAAACGCCCAGAAAAACTTCTGTTAATAACTGCAGCTTTATACTTCCCCTCTCCTGGATGGCAGTACCATTCCCATACTATTCCAGTCGCGTTGCAAAGTCCGCCTCCATGCACGTGTGCCGAGCCACGCGGGCATCGCAAAACAAGCATAATATGAAAGAACATAGCCGCGTTCGCACAGCTTCGAGCGTGTGTGCGCCGACAGCGCAGTGGTGGAGCACCGGTCACCTGGTGGGGCACCGGTCGTCGAGCACCGGCGACCCATTCTGCAGTTGGGACGGCACGGCGTACATTGCTCTCCAGAACGGGTGCGTATTTGTGCGTCTATACGAAGTGAGCTGTGACAGGGCTGCTGTGGCGCAACGTGGCAGCTCTTTCGCACCAGCTCCCTCAATCGCACCGCGCCCCTAGAGTCATTATTCTAGTTAAAAGTAGCGTATTTATTTATGACCCCGAGTGAGAGCAGCGGTAACACCAAAACACGTGGCATTGGTGCAACTTCAGCGTGGCTGAGAAATATGAGCTACTTTTTATTCGAACACCTTTAAGGCAGCAAGGTGACTTGCCACGTATTGAATATGTCCTGGCACCATCGCCTCGCGTGTCTCTCGTGTGAGGAGACGGCCAAGCGCTGCAGCGTTTCTAAAGACCGTCACCCTAAAGTGCGCGACCGCTCGTGTTATTAACTCCGACGCGTCTCCATGCGTGCTGACTGCTTCTCCTGTTGTGATGTTTGTCCCAAGTATGCAGACTAGCCAAATTGCGACGGCATCTGCTATAAATGTGGGGTGCATATCACAGCAATCTTCACAAAACTATAAAGCACACGAGTGTGCAATTTTCCTTGAATGACTTCAGTATCACTTACGTAGAGGACAAGGCGCATACCTGATGGCATGGGTACCGTCCGTACCCACACTGCATAACTAGTGTTTCTCAGCGCACTGAGGGTCGTGACAGCTCTATATGTTGTAGGAAACAATAACAAAGCGTTATCTACTACCTTTTGTTGTTTTTTTTCAAATCGTCGCTGTCTAGCGCTTTAACAGTATAACCAAATGCGATCGACAGAGCTCCGTAGAGGTCTTGCCGATAAACTGTTGTTTCTTAACGTTCTCTTAACGTTTACTCCCAGAGATCAGGTATGGTGGCGGCATTCTTCTTTTTGTTTTGCTATCGAAAAGGTTTGTATGAAACATTCTTTCTATCGTATTTCAACCGTTACAAGCATCATTAACGCTGCTCTCTGCCGAGACTGTTCGAGATGAGGATTTTCACGTTGCTCCACAGTGGCCTGTGTGTTTGTAGTCATTTTTTACCCTGTACATACAACAGAAATTCTCAGCTTACTGAAAGATCCCACAACAATATGGAGCTTAAAGAAGCTGCCACATTAATGAAGTTCGTATTCCCAAGTCACCTCGATGATAATTAACGTACATGCACGCAGCGCATGAGTACTGGAAATTCTTTTAAAAACGATGCCGCATAGTTATATAAAAGCGCAGCTGATTTTAATAAACTTGCACAGGACTGTACCTGTTCATAGCACTAATAATAATAATAATAAAAAAACGTCTTTCTAATCATTGCTTGACTTCTCTCTCTCTCTCTTTCTTACTTTCTTTTTTCTTTTTCTTTTAAAGGACGGGAGATGCTTTGCGACACTGCTCAGGGTGGATGCCGGAGCATTCGCCAACGCTTGTTATTTTCGCTATTGTTTCTTCATGTATCCAGTGGCGCGACAAGGGGAGTATATCGTGGAATTATCAATATATACTATGTTATTGCGGATTAAACCTTGCGTAGTGTATCAGGATGGGTGAACATAAATTTGTGGTGTACAACAATCAAGAAACATTGCCAAAAGTGGATTCCACCAGGAAGGAACGAACACCGAGCGAAATAAATGAGAACAATAAATGTCGATTGTGTTCATTCCTAACAGATTCTAAACATGTCCAAGGATCCACGCTAAATAGACTTCGTTTGAACACGCTCAGGGGGAGGGGGGCATAAATAGCTCTTTATATTGTAGGGAACGATAACAAAGCGTTATCTCATTACTACCTTTTTTTTTTTTTTTCGAATCGTCGCTGTCTAGCGCTTGAACAGTAGCCAAGTGCGATGGACAGAAGTCGCGCTGAGTATGAGTAGTTTTACATTGATTGTATAGTCGCCTTGCTTTAAGTTTCCGTGTTACGTACTCAGTGTTGAATTCTCCGGTGTGTTGACATCATTGGATGTCCAGGATGTACACTTTCCCAAGATATATTGTAAAGACATTGCCAAGGACGCAGAACAATGGCTTCTCACTTCAATGGAAGCACTGTTTTACAACGAGACCCACAAAATTGTTTTTATTCGTAAAATACGTGTACAACAAATTTCTGTGCTCAGGACTAAAATAGTGAGCAGTACACAATCATTCGCTGAACACCTAGTCGCCTCTGATGTTGACATAATAGAAGTGAAAGAGGCAGCTATCCAGTCATCTAGAAACGGCGCCGATGCATTTCCATATGTAAACGCGTGGTTAACGTCAGTAAATATACAGTTCTCGTTGAGGCCTCAGAACATTAATCTGTACATAACGATGACGGTTCCTTTGCCTCGCAAAAGAACGTTTAGTATAAACAGCGCAGCAGAAACTCCTGCATGATTTCTGACAGATCAAGCGTTCTGCGGTCTTTTCAAACTGTTGGTGAACCCATTTTCTAAAAAAAAAAGAAGAGAAAAAAAAAACAATCTGTGTCGACAGCCTTTCTACATCGCTGTTTGTCTGGTTCTTGTAACGTTCACAGAAAACAACGGCGGTATACGAAAGCATGAACACCCCCGAGGTCGGCTGTCTCTCTTTGTGCTGTATCCTGCGTTGCAGCTGCTTTCTGTAGTACGCATTTATTCCAATTAAAGCCTTATTGGTTTAGCTTGAAGCAAGACATCACATAGGCAGCCTCCGCGAGTCGTGAATAATTGGTGGTTGATGTATCGGTGTAGTGTAAAAGTGCATTTCGAGTGCGATACTTGCGCGCCTGGTTTACATTACAAGCTCTGAGAATCTCAGCTATCTGCCGAATATACCCGCGACGCCGCTTAATTTCGTTAACTTCATACGGGAAAATTCTGAAACATTTACACGCAGTCCATGAGCTTACCCAGGAACACTCGATATTTAGGCCTCTGGACACAACTTTACAATATTTAGACGGCGATGTTTATTATTATTATTATTATTATTATTATTATTATTATTATTATTATTATTATTATTATTATTATTATTATTACATGCAGAGACTGCAGGAAACCTTAAGCGGACGTTGCTACAGGTTGAAATTTGGATAAAACTCGAAGTCGACAAGTACTCAGAATTGCAAACTGAAATATTGCAGAACGTCGTAGAAGTTCTTCTCAAGTATTTACTGTTAAGCGGATATATTTAAATCAAAGCTTCACGTTTGGTCTCTGTGCTAGCATACTCGCAAATAGGTGAGAACTAGAATATTACTGAATATTTGTGAAGATGTTCAAGTACGTGTTTCATACTTTTTGTTTCCGCAATGCGGAGAGATTGGGAAGCGCGTAGTTGTGTAAGGCTGAGTATCTACCAAAATAACTACTGTTGGCTCTCATTGCGCCATGATCGCTTCTTTTTGTACGTTGATGCGCTGAATCTGACGATTAGAGATGCTGATGTGGTTTCCAGTTAAGTTCGCTATGCAAATGCTAAATTGCTGCTCTCTAGCAGTTCGTACCAGTAAAAAGATACGGAACAAGAGCTCCGAGCGCTCAGCTAAAGGCATTCTCCGAGCGATGCCTTTTTGACCTTTTCGGGAACTTTCTGCTGCACTTCGCCACACTCGCACTTGTCTGGAGAAGGAAACATCTTGACCGTTGGCGAGCGCCTTCGGTTGCGAGTCTGTAATGTCGACCAGGCGGTGCGAAAAGTGGCAGTGGTTCGTCTCGAGCCCGATGAGCACGCCAGGCGGCGCCACAGGACGCGCACGTGGGCGTCGCACCCGAAGGCCGCTGCGCCACCGTTGAAGGCCAGAAAGACGTACGGGTTGATGGCGCTGTTCGAGGCTGAGATGACGCCAAACACGGCGACCACGTGAGGTCCGAGCGAGACGTTCTGCGCGAAGGCCAGCAACATTTCCTGTACCATGTAGGGAAGGTTCGTCACGAGAAACGCGACAAATATAATCGCCGCCATCTTGAGTGTGCGTAGGCGTGCCTTGGGCAGAGTGGCACTGGCGCTCTCGGCGCAACCGCCAGACGACGCGGCGACAGCGTCCCCTCGGTTAGACGCGGTGCTGCCAATCTTCCACATCCTGTACAAGATGCACGAATACAACGTCACAAGCGCCACCAGCGGCAATATGAACACCAGCGTGAAGACGAACGCCATGTAGGCCTGACGCGGAAAAACGGAGTCCTGGTAGATGTAGAAGACTGAGGCACAGTAGCACTCGTCCCGGATAACAACGAGCCGGAACATAAACACGTTCGGGAGGGACGGAACCAGGGACAGCAACCAGCATGCCGCGACCAGCGATCGCGGCTTGGGCGCCGGCGCTAGCGGCTTGCAAATGGCGTAGTGGCGGTCCACCGCGATGCCGACCAGCATGTACGTCGATGATACGAGCGCGAACGTCTGCAGTACCTTGAACAGTCGGCAGGCGACGTCTCCTGCGACCCAGACACGGCCCACGACCTCCCACACCAACTGAGAACTCATGGTGACGAGGGTGACCAGAAGGTCGGCGAGGGCTAGGTTCAGGAACAGCAGCTGTGCCTTGAACATTCTGTGCCGTCGTGACGTCAAAAGCCGATGGCATACGACCGAGTTGCCGAGAAGTGACAGCACAAGCATGACGCTGATGAGCGCGATCCGCAGCGTTCTGGCGTAATGTGGGCCGAACAGCTCTTCCGCTGTGACCGGCGCTTCCGACGTCGTCTCGTTATCGGAGAGTGCGTCGAGAACTGACGACATCGTGGTACTGCTATCAGCACAGTCGCCCAGCACAGGTCTCGCCCCATCACCACCGAGGCGGGCCACTATAATGGCGAACCACTGCGCTGACGATGAACACCTTTCGGCTTTACCGAAGGCTGCGAAGTCTCGCTCGCACTTTCAACTGCTTGTCACGGGGCTACCAGCAAACGGGTGCCCTCCTCTTTGGTCGTTAGCTGCAGGCACACCTCTGTGGATGTGATGAAAACCAGACTCGACAGCTTCATACGAAGATCCGGCGGGGAACTATTTTAGATATCTCAGCCACTTGGTCTTCCGCCTGCTCGCTCTGATACCACTCTTATCTCTTCGTGGTGCTTGCGCTAGTATACCTGCAAGAGGAGAAAAGAAACATCCAACGATGAGTACAGTGGGCTCGGGCAAAAAGTAACATTGGATTGGGGAAAAAAGCGACATACTAAACAACTCCAAGTCCGAGACAGTTTATTTATTTATTTATTTATTTATTATTTATTTATTTATTTATTTATTTATTTATTTATTTATTTATTGTTTGTTAGTTAGTTAGAGCTATCGATTAAGAACAATAGCTTAAATTTGCCTATAAGTAAGGTAAACGTATGAGCATGTTCTAGCTCTCGTAATATTGGTCACTCTGTTCCACATCATGCCAACGCGCAAATTGCGCAGTGACAACCAATGGTAGTCTATTACACATGGACCAGTAATACACACCTTGCATTTATCTCGTGAAAGAACGTCTTGTAAATTAATTCTAGTGTGACTACGTAGAACTCACTGATTTTTCATCATCCAGCAACGTGAAGTCGCTCATCGGAAATAAGTTGGATGGGGTGTATAACTCTGCCAAAGGAGGGATGTTTTCGAAAGGACGTTCCATTCGCCACGACTTTTATTGTGTTCAGTTCGATTTCTTCCGATCATGTCACACAGCAGTGCGGTTCAACATAGGCAAACATTCTTAATGCGACTGCTGCCACTTCAAGAAAAACTCGAGCAAGCTGGTTTTTTTTACATTTTATTTTGAAGAAGGCTTTTCAGTGTAGAATGTATCAGAGATGTAGTTGGCGACGTTTACACATTGTGACCGCTTGACCGTCTTGCCCGCTTAACAAGATATTTACGTTTTTATGTTATTATTCAAATGCGCGTATCGCCCGAAGAAAATCACATTCGAAGCAATCTCGCTCTATAGTCACGACGGAAAGGTTACTGTGGAGACTGAGGAAACGATTGTGCAATGTGTTCCGATTGTATATTCAAATATTCTAAGCTAAAGGTTCACGAGAAGTCCGATGTCCTGAGGCAGATTTGTCGTACCGCAATACAGTGGACCTTTTCCCATATACTCAGGATTCCCAGTTCTCTAAATTATTTCGAATTCACTCATTACGAAGTGCCGACGGACACGCCAACTGCTCTGAGACGTTAAGCCCTATGTCACGTTTCATCTAATACCGGCATGTAAGGCATGTAAGGCACGTATACATACATGTAAGGCATATATTGAGGCACGTAAGGCGTACATGTAAGGCATGTAAGGCAGGTAATATACATGTAAGGCACGTATTATTAATCTTTTCGAGAACCAAATTACTGCGCAAGCTCTGCACTCTGCGTTATTTGGCATGCCATTTTTAGGTAGACACCGCGAAAAATTTAATTTCTGCAACAAGAACTCCTTGGCGCTGTCGCATTAAAATTTCAGCCAGTCCTGAT
Source organism: Hyalomma asiaticum (assembly GCA_013339685.2). Classification (NCBI taxonomy): domain Eukaryota; kingdom Metazoa; phylum Arthropoda; class Arachnida; order Ixodida; family Ixodidae; genus Hyalomma; species Hyalomma asiaticum. Next base: position 144,657,439 of record CM023482.1, read on the forward strand.
TCCGGACATTTAATTTGCCAAGTGGAGCGTCCGATGAGATGGAGCAGTTACGAACAAGAACATGCGTCGCTACGGGCAGGAATCAAATTCATTATCTTTAATTGTGCGCCTCAAATGAATATTGACTAAAATTAGCTCCTGCGAGCAATTATACAGAATATATTTTTCGTGAATATACCCAGATATTCACTTGTAACAAAGCTCTCCCACCATATCCTGTTATATAGTAAATATCATGCGTGAAGCAGGGTCTTCCGCGAATACGCTTGCGCCGCCATATTAAAGTCGAGGAAAAACGCGGCACCATTATCAATGTGATGTATGGAGAGTGTCAGAAGCTACGGGGCTTCGAGGCATGAAATCGGGCTCGTGGAGCGCTGACGCGGCCATACGCGGTGCAAATAGAATTAACTTCCGTTCGCGAGCACCGGTGTAAGGACAAAAATAATGTTGTTTTTGAACGTGTGCCCATTTTTCCCAGTCTCACTAGGTATGCGTGATCCATAATTTCATTTCTGGCGAGTAAAAAGCTTCTAGTGTCTCGTCCCCACGCGGCTCCTGTAGACAGGGCTTGTATTTTTGTCGGTCTATGTCATTTACGCCTTGGAAAGACCGAAAGAGCGTAATTCAATTGCGCCATGTCAATTAAGACCAGCTTCTCGTTTGAATAGATTGGTAGTGTTTGTCGTTCTTCCTTTCTTTCTTTTTTTTTTTTTTCCTTCACCGCTTCCGCTAGGAGTACAACGCACCGAATGTAAGCTGTACTCCATTACAACACACCCGTGCTCTGTGGTTAAACCTCTGAGCTTGCTAGGCGTTGGGTTGGAGATTGCTGATTTGCGGTCTCCATGATTTCCGCACCGCAACTACATGGCGCTCGAGTCGTCTGGAGATTGAGCGAACGTGTGTGCCCGGCTGCCTTTAATTAGGAACATGACTTCGACTAACGTGGCGCATTCGCGCACGCGCTTACTTTTTTCAGGACAACTTCATTTTTACAGAGAACATCAAGGAGGTGCTGTAAGCTTTAGAATGAGGAAAGAAAGTGAAACACAGCATGAAAACGGACGTTTTCATGCTATGCATAACAGCGTCGCTGCTAAAAATAAAGAAACAAGGACTGCTTTGCCGCGGTCTGCGCAGCAAAATCTTGGTAATTAACGTACAGTGATAAAGCCTTAGATGATGTACATAATATGAGAATTATTTGAAGGTAATAACACCTTAAGGCATCGTAATCAAGAACAATCTGGAAAACCGCCAGTTTAGCGCTGTTCGTAATCGAATGTTAGGGTTAATTTAAAGCAATATCAAAACCGGGCTTGCTTCACTAATACTTTTCAAAATGTGCTCATGAACGCACTTGGTGGCGAAGTGTGTGACAAGGCTTGAGTGATACTTACAATGTCGAAGCGATATTTACGCGACACACCGGGGCAAACGCTTACTATGCAAAACGTACTGTATCAGTGCGCGCTGCATACTTATGGACGTGCTACTGCTGCTGTTGCTAATGGTCAGGATGTTAAACATAGTGCATCTCTCATTTTGAAAATTCGCCGCTTACTGCGTTATAAGACCTTTCCTTGTTAACATTACAGGGGGCGTCTTTGCCACTGCCGGCACTCTCGATTTCAATTGAGTCCTAGACTTAGCGCTCATATAGGATAATGAATTGCTCAAAAAATCATAGGTCCGATACCGAAGCATTCAAAACAGTGTAGCTGCGACCAAAAGGAGGTGCCCATGAATTGGCTCCAAAGTAGATGTACTCAAAAGCGGATGGCTCAGAATGCTCCGAAAATTTAAACGATTGCCCTCGAGGTTCTAGTAGGACGGCTCTCGAATGTTGTTTATTAGCAGATTGAAACTCACGCTATTAGTGGCACGACACGCTTATTAATAATAATAACATAATAATAATCGATGGGGTTTTACGTACCCAAAGCAGCTACAATTGTAAGGACGTCCCCTAGTGGTGTGCTTCAGAGAAATTTTGTCCACCTAGGGTTCTTTAACATCCACCTAAATCTAACTGTACGGGTGTTATTTGCATTTCGCCTACATCTAAATGGGGCTGCCGTAGCTAGGATTCGATCCCACGACCTCGACATTAACAGGTCAACACCTGACCGCTGAGCCCACTTCTCATACGGACACCTATCAAAAGCGCGACTGTCGCTACGTCATGGCCTGTTTTATAAAAAGAAATGAATGTATAGCAGAGTAAACCTGCTTGCGTATTGTTAATACCGAACTAGACGGAATATCGGCCGCTTTCGTATCACGAAGTTTTGAAACCTTCCAAGTTACACTAGTTCGAATACCGATGACTGTTTACCATACAGTAGCGGGCTACGCTTCATGGCCAATGTGTTGAAACCCTATTAACTCTGGTGACGCATTGGCCCGAAAGCATCCGCAGTTTTAATGCGCGGGAACTGAGCGTTAATGAGCCCGGTCAACGCGGCGCGTCTATTCCTGTGACACAACATTTATGCGAACGATCTCTCCATTTGTAACGCGGAGAGTTCCCCATAACGACGGGCAATGGTTCTCTGAAACGCTGGCAAGCATATCGGCTTACCTGTGTTCAATGTACATATAAGCTTGTCCCCTGACAAACAGGTTGCCATGGTTTTCACGCGAAGGCTTACGGAAAGCTGCTCGTCGTAGCATAGAGCATCACGCCTTTCTATATATGGGCACACATACGTTTGACAAAGTGACGCTAGACGCTAATCGTCACCCTATAGTTAGGACTGCAAATGCACTTCCTAGGTGGGGTTAATCGTACAGAATAAAAAACAGCGCCATCACAGTGACAAAGAGACCGATAACGCAGCGTTCGCGTGGTTAATTCTCTTGTTTATGTGGCAGCTGTGCATTTTTATTTTTTACCACGAATCTCACCTGGTCGTCTTAGTGGTAAAGAAAGCGTGTGATTAAACATTTTTTTTTTTCAGCATCGCACATATTCCAATTCTTGGCCACATCGCATTGGGGAAACAACTGATGACCAGTGGCGCTCTCGCATGAGACGTAAGCTCACGTAATTATTCGTGGCTGTCACTCGTGAACAAAAAGCATCTCGCAAGAAAAAAAAAATGAGATAGTACGAAGCAGCCGCGGTCATGTATGTCCTCACCTTCCTGCAAAGCAGCAGGAGCACAAGTTCGTTGTCGCCCTGCCACGGTGGTATAGTGGCTACAGTACTCGGCTGCTGATCCGAGGGTCGTGGGATCGAATCCCGGCCGCGGCGGCTGCATTTCGATGGAGGCGAAATGTCGAGGCCCGTGTACTGTGTGATATCAGTGCACGTTAAAGAACCCCAGGTGGTCGAAATTTCGAGAGCCCTACACTACGGCGTCTCTCATAATCAGGGCTGGTTTTGGGACGTAACACAAGTTCGTTGTCTGTGCACTTCGACGTGCCGCTTTCCCAGGCGGCGCTTCGGATTCATGAAGGACACTTTTCAAAGCACAAATTTCACATGGACGTAGAAAAAGAACAAAGAAAGAAGGACATGTGCAGCACAAGCGCCTATATGCACGTCTTTTACGTCTCTATCCAATTTGTCCTTTTTTTTTTAGTCAAGTCACGTTAACTAAGCATTCATTTTAATTTTTTAATGATTTTTCTGCTCCCTCCTTTGGAATTTATTTAACACATACCTATGAAGAGGACGTATGCTTCTGGCAAAAATATCTGTCCTTCTTTAAATACTTTCTCTCGCTCTATCCAGTCGGAATGCCGCCGAGGCAGGGGAGCCGAAATTATTGAACAACTGAATTATTCAGTTTTAATGAACTTATAGCGGAAAAAAATTATGAACACTGGTAGACCGCCGTCTAAGACAAAAGCAGTGCCGTATCTGAAAGGAATGCGGTGGATACTTTGTCATTGCAGGTATGTTCAAAGACCCCTTGTCCCTTACGTAGAACGCTCCGACGGAATGACGAGAAAAGGAAAAAGGAAAGAAAGAAAGAAAGAAAGAAAGAAAGAAAGAAAGAAGAAAGAAAGAAAGAAAGAAAGAAAGAAAGAAAGAAAGAAAGAAAGAAAGAAAGAAAGAAAGAAAGAAATGCCGGCATGATAAATTTTGCTCAAGTGTCTCACATTGACCCTTAGGAAAGCCAAGAAATAAACGAGACTCTCGAGGCACAAAAAAGTGGGACCGAAAAAGAAATATAAATTTCCTTTGTTTCATGAGCACCATAAGGCTCCTTTATGCGCAGCATTCGCTCCGGCTGCGTGGACTGCCTTCCTAAATTTTATGAGGCGCATTCCCAAAATCTTGCAAAACAACGACGCTAAGGTCGCGCGGCGTACAGGGTCGGGAGAGGTTTCTTTTCACGCCTCATATACGAGCAGCTCTGACGCTGTAATGAATAACCGCCATTAAGGTGATGGACTGGAGTACCAAGGAAAAGGCCCTAGAGGTGGTAGTCTAAGACACAATAGAAAGGGAGGTTATGAAAGATGGAAGAAAAAAAAGAAACGTCTTACTAAAAAACAAAAAAAAAACCCGGTAAACTACGGTTGTTTGCTGCTGATTTTGCACAGACATGTAATAAAAAAATAATTCTACATAGCATTAAAACGATGTACATATCTGAAGTCGCGCAAACTATGGGCATATGGACATTATCCGTGGAAAACGGTAAATGCGCTATTAAACTGCTAAAAAAAGCGCTCTCAAAGGTCGCCAAGTGCATGGTGCCGAGATTACGTCAGCATTGTGCTACAGCTTCCTATAGCACCTGTAGAGAGCCACTGAAAGGCGTGTTCTGCTTCCATGGCGTACGTTTTGCGGCACTCACGGTAGAACGGACAAAGGGGTTTTCGATGAGTGATGCACAACCCATAGGCCATGAACGCGTAAGGAGTCTCTCAAATGTCGATTCTAAAGTGGTCTGTGTGCGTGGAGAGCAAGGAACAGCCGCCGAGCAGAGACAACTGAAAAAAAAAAAGGTTGGCATCCTTTGGGTAGCCTCTTGCTCCACATCTGTACTTTTCATCTTACATGCTAGTTGCGTTACCATTCTTAAGACAACATGGCGATCCCTAATCCCCTTTCAAGAAAGCTATGCTGCACTGACACAGAACACGATGTTCTTAGCCTGAATGTATAGCGAGCGTGCGCGTTAAAGCAAGGAAATGCGCGCAACTGTTTCTATTTAGAGTGTATGGAAGAACAGCATCGCGAGCACCTCTAGGATTCTGCTCAGTCAGGCTTCATTCATTTTCAGTTGTCCTGACAACTTACCGAGGGCTCTTAGTCTGAACCGCATGATAAAATACCAGCTCTAACGACGGCATAGTAACGAGGAACAGGCCCATGATCATTGGCAGGCGTTAGAGGAGTCTGCGTCGCGAAGCTCTTACGTCTGTTACTCTCGCTTCTTTTTCTTGTTCGTTTACTTATTTTAGCCTTTCGTTTCACGGTACGCTAATGAGAAGTAGAGTAGCTACGGTGCTCATTGCCCCAATGGCTCCACAACAGTAAAACAACGCAGAACCCAAGGAGCAGCAGGGAACAAGAGAGGAAAATGACAGGACAGCAAACAGCGGTAACCGTGGCAACAACGACAACGACCAATCAGCTGCGGCCTCAGCGAATTTGCATTCATTTCTTCCTTAGACTTCCTGCGGATCTGACGAAAGAAACTAACTTTCCCTTAATGTCACGCTCGGCCAATTCTCCGCAGGGGGCATTGCGCGGCCGCTAAAGGAAAACGAAGCGAAATTCGGCTACGGCTTGCCATGCTTACGAGATGCGCAGCACGCGATGCGTTGCCGTTACATACGAAAGCTCACGGTTCCCGAGTGCTTGGACGTGCGCAGCGAATGGCAGTGCTGTCTGTTACGTGCAGACAGTGAGCGCGTGCGTATAATAAGACGGTGGGCGAAAACACGAGGCAAACGCACGGTAGCTAACCAGGACGCAATATCCTGGTCTGCTACCCTGCGCTGCAGGTATCGGCAAACCTGGAAACCTCGTCCCTGCCCGTGTTTTCTCTATTTTCGCTAAACGAAGAAGAAAAGAAGAACAGCGAGCAGTAAGCACGTTCTCCAGAGACCATAGGTGTTCTGCGGTGTTCCCTATCACGTCCTCGTCCGCTGCACCGATTCAAGGCACGTCGCTGCTGGGCTTGCAGCTCCCTTCATATATATACACCGACCAAGCGCAAGAGGGCTCCTCCCTGCGCAGCGAGCGTTCTCGCTTGTCCGCCTACTCAGCGTGGCCGTTATTTACGAACTCCGAGATCCGGAACAATGCATCCGATGGCCGCATTCTGGGCAGCCCGGTGGGAGGATTGTGCAAGGGCAATCGCGAAGGTATAAATATAACGTGAACCGAGTTCCGGTGGAAGTAATAACTTAATGTGTGTGCACTAGCTCCAATACATATGCTGTGGTTCTTCAACCTGTGTGTGTCGTCGATACGCTCGGTTTAACTCGGACCAAGTGATGATATGTTTGCGGCACAATACGTAAAACTCGAAGGAAAAAAAAGAGAGAGAGAGAGAGAGAGAGCTGAGCACTTCTTGGGCCATGCGTATTCGTACCTAAAGAATAATCAGCTGTCTTCAGAGGGTGTTCTTTCGCCACTACTATAACTAATCGCCACTTTCCTGTCATGAACTCTGAACGTCATGTTGATATGCGCTCTATGCGCGCTCGCCATGGAGATGCCGAGCGCGCAGAGAACAGCGCGCAAGGTAGGTAAAAATTACTTTCTGGAAACAGACACAGTTTCAAAAGCATGGAGGAAAAAAAATCTAGGAGGCGGCGTCACGTGGTTCTGCGCAAGCCAACTTTCTCTGTCGCCAGTGCGCGGTGCCTCTCGGGTACGATTACACCTTTCGAGGTCGTTTGGAACCGGTATCCTGTGGTGACGCTTGACCGTGCAGTATCCTACCGCTTGCCTACCACGTGACTGGGGCCCATTTCTCATGATTCTCTCCTTTAAATTCTTTTATGACTAGGCTTCAACACTGTCACATGGCGCCCTCTCTTAGCTTTTTTTCTTATTTCCACCATGTTCAAAAGGTACAAAGTATCTTTAGGGGAAACCAACGGGTTTACATGCCCTCGCCCGCATTTATTTTTCGTGGGTATTCAGTCACAGCCCTTTCACGTGAGTGGTGTAGCCAGTGAAAGGGCGTCAGTTCCCGTTGCTGCCTTTACGCTATTGAGAAGGTGTCCTTGACTGCGTCCGACAGATCTTGCATCCGACAGATTGGACTTCTGTATACCTTCAGGAAGGGGCGACGTGCCAATTGAACGTAGACCACAGGCCAACCTCTTGCAAGAAACTAAATAACTTGTCATCGATATCTTGTCGTTCAAATAATATTTATAGAATTTTTTCGTCACCTGTTCACGGCGGCACTCACTATCAAATTCATGCGATGTAGTGTCACGCTGCTTTTAAATAAATAATCCTTGCATTATAGATTTGAGAGGCGGGTACATCCTCCGCCACACCAAATTCTCGATAAGCGCCAAGCGATCGCGTTGAGACAGCTCCAAACGAGAAATTTCCCCAATCCGGTGTTCTGGCATCTGTGCTACCCAGAACTTTATTCGAGCAAATGTAAGCACTGCGACGCTAGCGCTACCGTAGAACATACGTTGCAGGATTCTCAGCGAAGTCCCCAAAGTCCCCACTGGGACGCAGCCTCGGACCGAGCGCTATGGGAGGCCGCTCTGCTCAGCCCAGCCCCTGTAGACCAGCTTTGGGCCGCCCAGCGGGCCGAAGATGCCGCCAGGGCCCAAGGGCTTATGGCCGACGTCTAGGCGGTGAACAGCCCGCCTCAATAACTCCGGAGCGTATTTCTTTTTGTTTTGAAGTGCATGCATTTCTGTCTTTTTTTTTTAATTTGTGTAAAGCTTTATAAATATATTTGTTAGCGCGCAGTGCAGCAGTCGCGTATATAACAAAACACCACCGTTTATCAAATAGCCGCTGAAGACAGTATGGGGGCTCAGACAAGAAACAACAAAATCAAATACTTCGTGACCATGTTTACTGATGTTAGTAGACTACGCATACTGGATGTTTGCCACGACGCTGTCACATTTTGATATTTATGTCTCCTTTTTGCTGTGATCTAAGTTAAGGCCACATGAAACACTGAACCTATTCGTGAATCAAGCGCTGAGAAAATGCTCACGCTGTAGAAATACGTTTTTCTCTGCCTCCATTGAGGCACAGAATGTAAATTCTAACATCGTTCGCGTACACCTCATCTTGAACGTGCTACGAAGTAACACGTTTGTTTGTCCGTCTTTTATTTGTCCCGACGAGTTACAATATAAAACTTCGGAGCAACGATTTCATGAAAATCCCATAGGTTCTTCTGTGGCACCTCCGTCCATGATTCGTAAAAAAAATATGAAAAAGAAAAACTATGCACGTTATCGCCATTGTTCGACGCTACTGCAAAAACGACACTGCTCTTGTCAGCTCATCCACAGAGCGGTAGGGCTTCCATTTCTTTTCTAGAGAAAATGATATGTTCCCCACTTGTGGGTTGCACCATCAGAAGGTGCTTGATTCATTTATGTGTGCCGGAATATTCGGCGACGCGAGCGTTGTAAGACGATGAAATCCAATCCCCCCTCCATACACCCTTCCCCCTTCTTCAAACCTCTCAATTTCTTTAGCGACCACTTGCATTCGTGCCCACCATCCACTCCCGAGTTGAAGTCGCCGTGCCGAAATTGCTTTGTCGAGGACAACAACCTTTTCTCCTCCTGTGCGTCGAAGGAAGGCAGTACGCACGAAAGTGAGAAATAACCAAACAAGGTGACGCCGTTGGGGAACTGCTATGCAGACGAGAAGGCAAAGCGATGCTTTCGCTAAACCTATGTTGATCGGTGTGCTTTCTTTCTTCTTTTTCTTTCTTTGCTTCGTATCAAGAATGTTGCGCCGAGATAGAAAGGGGTGTCAGTGACTGTCCTTGAAGAAGAAAAAGAAAGATAAGAAAGGAGGATAGAAGAGCCCTGACGGACTTTGTCGAGATTAGCTTTCGAAAATTCACCCCCCCCCTCCTCCCCCTCTCCTGCTCTCTTCTTTAAGGCCATAAATATAAAAACTCCTTCTAGATATCACGGACCCTCCCAAGCGAGAAAGTGAGCTATCTTTGTCGCCGCGCAAAGTTCAGCAGAGTTGGGCAGATTTGATCCCAAAGTGGTTTTTAAAGGTGTTCACGTGTTCCCTCTTCAAGCAATTCTTGCCTGGTTTTTATTTAATCCGACATCGTGACGTGAGCCCCGGACACGCTTACCAAGGTTGCCTTTTAGCGTTTCTATGTTTAGGCTACACTTAAGGTGATCCCCGTGAGGGCCACGTCGAGAAAGCCATCACGGATCGCGCTAACAATATCAGCAGCGTTGAGGTGGAATTACTTTCGCTTCTCGATAAGAGAACACAACTTGTCGATGCTTTGCGAGACACCGGCGGGTAGCGTCTTTCTTTTTCGTCCCCGGAGCAGCGAGAATAGACGAATCGCTTTCCTTTTTAAGAACGCTTGTTCGCTTGCTCAGAAGGTTGTGCGTAGCCGCAATTGTGTTGCGGTCTTGTGAACGTGCTCGCGTAATTTGATCGCTTCACCTTTAGTTTTGTTAAGATTAGAACTTCATCACCTTTAGGGCGCAGCCGTCTTTGACCGGGGGCTGCGGGTAGCAGCATGTCTTTACCACTTGCCTGGAGCCTGCGTTCACTGGTGCAATGCCTCCGGTGGCAGCAGAGATAAGTGATGATAAGGTCAATATTACGCTGGTGCTGGAGCGAAATGATGTAGTCTACAGAAGCACTACAAAAGTACAAGTCTAGGTCGACTTCACTTTACACCAGTATAGCCTAGTCTAGGTTGATTTTGCCTCCTTTTGCCTCGGCTTCGTCCTGTCTTTTACTTTCTATGCTTCGTATGTAATTCCTTCCGTCTTCGTTCCGGTTTTTAAAGATTTTTGCCTTGCTCATTTCTTTATCAAACTTTTCACTTTCTATAATTATTGATATGCCCTTTTCTATTGTTTTTCTTTCGCCCTTACAGAGAGGTGAACCCCCATTTCACGTCATATTTGAGGCTTTAATAATTCCTACTCTAGTGCTGTGGGGAGGCCTCTGACTCCGACGCTCTTCTGTAGATTACGACCGGTTCGACTCCTCCATTTCCTCGACGAAACGCAAAAGCATCTGTGTTATAGATTTAATTAGCCTTGAAAAATAAACGTCATGTGACCGAAGAGGCTGCTTAAGAGGGTGTCGTAAGAGAGGGTTGTCCTACTTTTACGGCGCCTCCTAAAGAGGAGCTCTGGCGGTTTTTAACACGAAAGTACTTTATGCCGGGTTCCACAAAACTACGTGCGTCATTCCCTTCAACAGATATGGCGCGCGCAGTAAAGTATATAGGTATAAATGCAAAAGAAGAATCAGCAGAAAATTTGTAGCTGCCACACTGGGATAATAGGCTTTCCAAGTTGGGACAGAGGGCGCTACGGCGCGCCTTCGAAAAGCGCCGTCTTGGCAGCTGGTACGATTTGCGGTCGCTTCCCTCTCTGCTCTCGCCCTTGCCTCCTGTGAGTGCGCCCGCTTTTTGCGCGTGCTAGCGCGTTCTTACGCCGCCTAAGGCGCCTCGCACAACTCGCGCGCGCTCAGCGGCTGCGCGTGGTGCGTCGTGTGTCGGTTGCATGGCAGCTTTAGGAACGTTTGAGGCATTCAAAAATATTTTCACGCTGCCAACTTCGACATAAACCGCAGCACTTTACAAACTGCGATTACGGGATCTAGTCGTTCGTTGAAGGCGATACCGTCTTCGTGACTGTCAAGTGCGTGTCGAAAGTGAATGACGATGTTACCCTAGACGTGGAGCTAGAGACGAGTGGGCAGTTTCTGTGGTTCCGATAAAGCGCATCTTGTTTACGGAAGTGATATCTGCTCGGAGCTGCCGGAGCAAGAAACTATGTATTTTCGCGTGTATTCGTACGTGTGTGTATGTTTCGCTCGAAATTCCGTCGCTTGAAGGCCGCAACAGACTTCACTGTGCGCCTAACATGAACAGTTCATATTTACGTCTACGCTGTCCGCTTGCTGGCTGCATTACGGTACGCAGTGCTGAAAGCCGCGTTACAAGTTCCGCCTCGGAAGATCGCCATCACATCAATGCTCTTTTTCATGTTTTTGAAACTGACTTTGTAAGCATTACAATGCGGGCAGGATGGTCTGCGACCACGCATGTTCCTTGCAGTGCAAGCACTTATTTCGGAACGTGTGCACTTAATATAATGTCGCTTTGTTTGTTTTAAATGCTCAATTAGTCAACATTGTGAAATGCCCCCTTCGATCGTCCGTGTATCCCGTTACAATGTTTTTTTTTTTTGGTAACAGAAACAGCATCAGACCTCGCAGTATCTTTGTTGCTTTTATCACCACCTTGCTTCTATCTACTGCTAATTGGTCTAGCCAACCAAAGCGGCATCTGGATCACGCCTGCGGCACGCGCGCTTGCCTATCAGGCATAAACGGGCTCACTATAGACATGCAGCTACTTAAATTTTGTACTGAGCAGTGACTGAAAGCTTATCTCCACCAGTTAAGTAAAACAGCACCGGTAGCCACAATATTAGAATTATTATAAGTGCAGTGTATGGAGCCAGCGTGTACCACTTCTGTCATAATAAAAAAAAAATGGTTAGTGACCTAGCCAGCGCTCTACAGGAGGTGTATAGTGGCACCCAACCCTGGCTCTCACCGCATGGCTGGGCGCGCTGTGTTCTCAGCCTCAACTATGATTTGCTTTCACGACATAATATGTGGCCAGCCGCATTCAGGCTCACGTTTCATCAAGGAGAACGAGGAAAGAAAAAGAAAACGACGGTGAATAAGTCGCTAGTAAAAGACGAAGAAGAGGAAGAAGACGATGACGACTAAAAAAGAAGAAAACGAAGCAGAAAGAGCATGCAATGGAGGAGGAAGGAGAGGGGGGTGAAACAAGAAGAAACCAAGACTGGAAGAAAAAAGATCGACAGTGCTCGCAACAAAATCTAGCTTGCACTGCCACCGCGCTGCGTCCTCTGCGTAGGCCCGGATTTTTTTTTTTTTTTGCATAGTCTGTAAACCGGCTTTGCCAATCAGTCGTGGAGACGCCTGTGAACACGTGGGCCAGATATTGATGCGCTGCATGCACCAGGAAATTCGCAGTTTGTTTTCAAATGCAATTGGAAATTTCATGCTATCCTTTGAACACATGACACTACGAGTAGTATACCTACCACGTCGCCTAACCTTTGTATCTTTCTGAAAGAAACGTTGCATACGTTTTCTTTATTTGTTGAACTGTAAAATTAACAAGTTAAAGCGTTACCGAGGGCGTCTTTTCTGCGATTATGGAATCAGTGTAACGCTAGTTCTACTCCAAGCGACGCAGTGATTGTTCCTTCTGACGTCATATGCAGGAGTATTCCAGTGTTATTTGAAACAAGATTGCGCATTCCCTACTATGCGCAGCGCACTAATATTTGGCTCACGTGTTCACAAAAACTTCCATGACTGATGGGCGCCATTTTCATACAATTTATAAGGTTTTGCAGGGCCCCTTCAATAGTCCATATGTTGTTGTAAGGTTATAAAACTAAGCAATTATAAATAAATAAATAAATAAATAAATAAATAAATAAATAAATAAATAAATAAATAAATAAATAAATAAATAAATAAATAAAGCTTACGTATCTTATGGTGAAAGCGGGTCTTTTGTTGGTTGGTTGGTTGGTCCTTGGGTATCTTGGCGCAACCCACTCTGGCGGATCGGCCATGAACCGGTAAATGGATTTATGTGGAAGAGAACTACTAATAAAATATGCAAAAATTGTAGTATAAATTTGATAATAAAATTTAGGTTAAACGAATACTTTTCTGCGATGACTGAAGGTGTATAATTATATAAAAGAAGAAGAAAAAAAGAAGCGAACGCTTTTTTTTTTCACGAGTAGTGCGTGTGATTGTTCTATATTGCTTCCTCTTTCTCTCTTTCCATAGCACTCTCTACGTGTAGGATAGCAAACTGAACAAAGTCCACTAACACTGCTTGCCTTTCCGTCCTTAATCTTTCACTTCCCGCTTTCTTTTATTTTTCCTCGCGATTTTTCTTAAACGAGCCGGTCGCCGCCCTTGGCAGATGTCAGTATAAAGTTATGCGCTGCGTAAACAAATCCGTTGTGCTGCTTTATCGATTCGCGTCGCCTCCATATATAGAAGGGCAAGCAAAACTCCGCCGTTGCTTCGCTGCGCGATATTATTTGTGCGCGGGTCATTCGCTCCAGATGTGTCATAATGTTATGCGCGGACACAGACGCAAAAAAACAAGGATTTCTCAAATAAATTTGGCTTTTATGAGTGAAATTGATAGCGTGGTGTCACAACTCTCAGTCACGAACAACTGATTCGAATCGCTATTACGGGGTCAAGTCGTGTGTTCTGAACAATGGCCCTAAGAGCCCAGGATATGTATTTTTTTTTTCAGCAGTTAAGCAATGACAGTCGTAGGCTCGCTGCTGTATTACTTTGGGTATCATTCACTTTTTAGAGAGGTCATAGCGTCAACCCTGGAGTAGCTAGCAAGAAAGTTATGAACGAACTTTAAAAAAAGAAAGAAAAATAAGAAAAGCAAAGCAGTGTCGCTTCTAGAGCATGGAAAGGGTGCATATATCCCTCTCGCAAGCAAGAATTTATGGTTTCAGCGTGTGGTCGCGACAACCACGACAACCTTAGAAACTATCCAGAATCGATCAGCTCCGTTCATTGTTGCCAATTATTCTCACACTGGTAGTATTACTTCAATAAAAAATTCCCTCGACCTTCCCACCCTTTCCAAGAGAAGGAAGCAGGCCCACTTATGTCTTTTTCATAAAATATTTTTCACAAATCCTCAGCTGAAACACACCTTTCATCTCACGTTGATCACAGCCACTAAGTTCAAGTGCCATTCTGCCAGACCAACATGCACTTCCATTCCTACCTACCGAACACTTCGTCCGAATGGAACCACCTCCCCGCCTCCATCGCTAGCAACCCTGATCATGCATCATTCAAGACTGCCCTCATGAATTTGTAAAACCCATTCCTTTCTGTAACGCCGTAATGACATTAAGAGTATTTAAATAAATAAATAAATAAATAAATAAATAAATAAATAAATAAATAAATAAATAAATAAATAAATAAATAAATTTAGTCTAGCATAAAAAAAAATTAAAGACACGAGAAGGGAAGTATAGAAGACGGAGCTATACTAACAATTCAATGCGCTATAAAGAATCACACGTGGTCAAGTTAATCCTGTACTTGGCACTACACGATGGCGCGCCTCGTGACTAAGCCACAGACCTGTGACGTAACGCTCGATCAATTAATTACTGAGGGCGGTGGTGGCGAATGGCGCCAAACAGCGGGTGTGGTGGGCCACCGTGTTCGCTAGCCTGTCATACTATTACTCACGTGCACGATACGCGGCATTGGGTAGAGACGGCGCTCCACCCTATGGGCTTAGGGAAGCCGATTCTGTAAGAAATGCGAACATGCAATCCTAGAAAGCGTAGTGCAGAATGAAGGGTTAAAATTCAGATTTGTTGTCAGTAAGAAAACTTCCAGGAATCTGCCCTAACAAATATAAAGCCAAGTAGAGGAATTTTTATACAGAACAGTTAACCTTAGCAAGGAAAGCCAGGAAACAAAGAAAATAATTCACAATGAGGAACTCGGCTTCGTTGCTGGGCTAAATAATAAACGTAACAAACGATATAATAGCATAAACTCCTTTATGCAAGGACAACACTTCCAATATGAATTGCAAGGACTGTCCCTCTTAAAGAAGCGACGGAAGAAAAAGAAAAGCAACGGCACCCTTTGTTTAATTTTAAACACAGACGGAGTAGCGAAATGAGTTGACGTGAGAATGTCTGTACGAGTAAATATTTAAGGACCAGCGGCCGTGTATGTGTAAGTTCACGTATACATGAAACCTCCACAGTTTCAAGGGTAACGGCGAGAAGCGCAAGCGAACGATGTGGATACTTCGTAGAATCAACCCAATGTTGGGCTCACGATAAAAGTTTCTTTCTTTATTGTGAACAATGTGAAAGTGTGTGCATTCGCTCAGCCTTTTCAACCGTCTCTCCGCATTCCTTTGCCTGTCTGACGACTGCGCTAGCAGCATCAACGCGACTACCGTTATTACAACGATATCTATTAAGAGTTCTTCGCCGCAAACTAAGGGTCGCGTCAGTCGTGGCTGGCACCTTGTGTACCTCTAGAGCAGCTCTGCTGGATAATAATAATAATAATAATAATAATAATAATAATAATAATAATAATAATAATAATAATAATAATAATAATAATAATAATAATAATAATAATAATAATAATAATAATAATAATAATAATAATTACCGCCATTATTATCGTATTCACCATCAAGACCGCCTTACTACAAGAGCCATATTCTTTTTGTCTTCTCCAGTGCAGCGTAGCGAAATGAAAATTTTCGTTTCTTGCTTAACTTCCCTGCCTTCCGCGCAGCTTTAATCCCCTTTTGTCTACTCGTAAGCTGAGTTCGAGACTCATTCGCGGACACACCGAAGGCGAAGAAACTGGCACAAGGCGACGGCGTGGTTTTAACATATAAGACTCTCATACATAGCGGCGCGGACCTTCATTGCGCGTGCCACGCTAGAATTGCCTTTAAAAAAAAAAAACTAAACTGAAAGATTCACGAACACGTTAACAAATACAAACAGAAAAAATTGGCAGATCACACGTGCAGTGGGAATCAAGGAAATGCGAAGCACGCATAAGGAACGTAAAATGGATTTACATTGTTGTCTCGCTATACCGAGTTTGGTTACATATGAAGTTAACGAAACGGCCGCAAGAGCACCATGACTGTGGCATGTAAACCATGCCGCTCATACACGCATGTCATGATTCTAACGTTATGACCTGTCATTTATGTTCGTTATGCAGTCGTGTTGTGCCATAGCAATTTTCGTATACATCCCATTAAGGAAACGCCTGGCATGTAAATCATGCCGCCCATGACATGCATGTTATGCTTTTCATGTTATGACCTGTCATTTATGTTCGTCATGCAGTCATATTGTTGCATACCAATTTTCCTATACATCCCACTAACGAAACGGCCAAGAGAGCACCAAAACCGTGGCATGTAAACCATGTCGCTCATGACATGCATGTCATGATTTTCATGTTATCACCTGTCATTTACGTTCGTTATGCAGTCACCTTGTGGCATGCCAATTTTTGTATACATCCCGTTAACGAAATGCGTGGCATGTAAATCATGTCGCTCATGGCATGCATATCACGATTTTCATGTTGTGACCTGTCAGTCATGTTCGCCATGCAGTCATGTTGTAGCATACCAATTCTCGTGTACATCCCATTAACGAAACGGCCAGGAGAGCACCAAGACCATCGCATGTAAATCATGCCACTCATGACATGCATATCATGATTTTCATGTTATGACCTGCCATTTATGTTCGTCAGGCAGTCATGTAGTGCCATACCAATTTTCGCATACATGCCATTAGCGAAACGGCCAGGAGGGCACCAAGACCGTGGCATGTAAATCATGCCGCTCATGACATGCATGTCGTGATTTTCATGTTATGACCTGTCATGTATGTTTGTCATGTAGTCATGATGTGGCATACCAATTTTCGTAAACATCCGATTAGCGAAACGGCCAGGAGAGCACCAAGACCGTGGCATGTAAATCATGCCGCTCATGACATGCATGTCATGATTTTCATGTTATGACCTGCCATTTATGTTCGTCAAGTAGTCATGATGTGGCATACCAATTTTCGTAAACATCCGATTATCGAAACGGCCAGGAGAGCACAAAATCGTAGGCGGCTAGATAGATAGATAGATACGCTCAAACTCGCCGAAGTTCGCTAAGAAATGCTTCGCATTTAAAAATCTTGGGTTTACTATCAAAATTAAATATTGTTCTGCCTGTAAGCACACACTTAACATATCACGAAAACCCGCATGTGCCTCGCTTCCGCGTAATTAGTATACGCTCTGTACTTAACGTAAGTGCGTAGGTTCCTTTCACTGCCTCGACGCTTCCGAGTTTGTTGTGATGACACCAGCAGAACTTCAGTGCAACGGAGGCCGCTGACGTCAATGACGCTGGCGTTTAATTTAAGCCGCTTTGGGTGTTATTGCATATAAATGAAAATGAGGCTCTCTAATTGGAACCGCAAAGGTCAGGGCCGCTTATTACAAAGCTTGACGCTTATAAGGCTTTGATGAATTCGGCGAGGCGAAAGAAGGCGTGTAAGCAAAGGAATTTTCCCTGCGCTGAAGGAGATTATTTCACACAATGAAGTTCTAATGTAGGGTTCACGGCGCAAAATTGTACGTGGACGTCAACCGGAAGCAGGGAAAAACCGCAGTACTTGTTTCTTTACCGTTGTCCACGTTCAATCTTCACGCCATGATCCTTCAATTATGTATCGCCAACTGTTCCCACCAGCAACCCTCAGTGGTTTTGTCATTATAGTCGCCCGGCTTTTAGGAAAAATTCAGGCAGATTCGCACTAGTGGTGCGAAGACTGAGGATGCAACGTAGTTCGTGGCGTTCTTCTCCCCCTTTCCCTCCTCCTCAGTTCTCATTCCCACTTCTTGCTACACTATCCTGCACAAGACTAATGCTACGCTTTGCTCTCTCGCTCCCTCCTCACTCTCACCTCCATTTGCCTCCCCTCGCAGCACTATACTACATGTACATGCGCACGCTATGCTTCACCCTCTCTCCTCCTCCTTTCCTCACCATAACTTTAGTTTCCCGCCCCTTGCTACGCTATACGATACTATGCTATGCTATGAAACGCATCCACCTTTACGCAGTAGTGGGCTGAAGGCATGACTGCAAGAGAAGAGGTGCGCGCGCAAATGGTGTGCATTTCATAGAAGGGTCAACTACCATCATGAGGAAATAATTGCACGCGCATTAATTTTCTGATGAGGGTGATGATGATAATGATGAAGATGGTGATGGTTGTCCGCTCGCGGTTAATAAGGCCAGTTCCACGCGTGTCAAATCCAAGTAAACAGCGGAGCTGGTTCAAGAGAGTCAGATTCACTGTTACTATAACGCAGCAGCATCATTATCACTACCACTATGGTGTAGCAGTGGACTCAGGGCACGGGTTTGGATAGTGGATCGGGGGCAAGAGCAGGTACGGTTTTTTGCCTTCCGCGTGATAGGGGACATGGCGGGCCCCTAAGTAGCTCCGCTGTGAAAAAGTGAGCTTGGGACAGATAAGCGATGGACGCAGAGTGGCGAGGGACGGAGAACGCAGCGAAGTCGAGGAAGGTGTTTGGTGGAGTGCTGAATTGAGAAGTTCGCAAGCATAAAGTGGAATTAGCTAGCACTCGAGAGGGTTAATTGTGAGTCATTGGGAAAGGCCTTGTTCAAATAGTGGACATAGAATAGGCCGATGATGGTCGAGAATTTTATTATTTTATTTATTTTATTTATTTATTTCAGAATACTGTTGGCCCTCAGGTCGTCACAGGGGTGGGTTACAGTAATACACAGGAATACAACAGTCCTTGTTACATAGCAATATATTAATTTATGTTTCACAGCTATTAAAGTTGAACTTCAAACAATTCGAGTTACAAGCAATACAATACATCTGTATCAAACAACCACAACGCGTACATGACTGCTTAACATTGCAGTAAGTGATTTCAAAAATGCGGCTATGTGGTTTATAACAGGAAATTTCTAAATAATGAGTAGCTCAGAGAGTTAAATAGGTACGCGGATATTGAACTAGTCAACCTAGCCATAGAAGTAAACAAAAATGAAAACATTTATTAAAGTTTTTAAGCACTACAAAACCTTATACTATAATTCAGACTCTACGAAATACTTTTTCAGTCCTTCCTCAAAGTCTTCTGCAGTGGTATATCGGAGCAGTGTTGGAGGCAGTGAATTCCATTCTCTTGTTGTTTTTGGAAAGAATGAATTGGCATATTGCTTAATACGTTGTTGGGGCACATCGTACGTGTATTCATAACTCCTCTAAGGCTTCTGGTTCTGCGAGGCGATACGTATTGTGTCGTGTCTAAGTTGAATTTATTTTTTGAAAGTAGAAAAAAGAATTTTAGCCGGGCCAGTTGTCGACGCTTAGCTAGAGCAGTAAATCTAGAGCAGTAAATCCCTTTAGATGCAAAGGATGAAATGTGACTGTAGAATGCTTGGATTGGCGCTTAAATTTCAGGGCAGCTCCCGCTATGAATTAAGGTAATTTAACTAAAAATAAATGTGGGTGATATTGAGTCACGATAACAGTCGAACCAGGACCTCTCGGCTAGGACGCAAGCGTGCTCTGACAACGCCACGGCGCTTCGGTAACTGAAGCTGTATAAACTGAGGTAAAATTTAGAGGGCGCTACCCCTTTCCTACAGCGGGGGTTACCTAAGCTTCCGCAGAAAAACTGCGCGTGAAAGAAATCTGGGGTGACAACAGAGCAAAAATACTGGGAGGATTTAAAATGAATTGATTAAACGGATATGATTTCGCCGTGGAACAAAGTGGATATAACGTTGCGTTGTCTACCTGCTAGAGGCAAAATGTGATAAAGTCCGTGCACTTACTTTTAGGTTCCAGTGCAAGGTTTTCGAATTTAAAGTAAAACCAGGAAAGCCCGACCCACCTCCCCACTGAGCAAGCTTATTATTTCTCTGAAAGTGCTAAAGACATAGCTTAACCGCTATCACAATTCCCGTCGGTCCACTGCGTTATATTTCTTATTTTTGTTTGACTCGTTTTTTTTTTGTTTGCTTTACCATCATTAAACTGGCACACCACGACTATGGATAGGTTCATACGTGTCCCACGCAGTAAAATATTTATGTTCTCATGCACTCTTTTTTTGTAGCATTGGTGCTAATTTACACAACGTCAATTTTCAAGCTGTTCTTAAATGTGTTCGTTTACATAAACGTTACTTAAATTAGCACTCGGAAAGCTTCGCTATAAAAGTGCAACAAGCTAAGATACCCCAATTCTTGCTATCCATCTTTGAGTCCTCCAACTCGATTTGCTTAGGCATCCGCGTCCGTTGGCATTTATTGACGAACTCAGATAAATGTTTACATTACGTGTACCCATAGATGCTTCCGCTCACATGAACCCTGCTTTTAGGTGAGCGCAAAAAAAAAAAAAAAGAAAGAAAAGGAGGGTTCTCATTTTTATTCTGTTCTTATCCTCAGGAATTTGTCTACAGGTCACCGCATCACCTTCACTGCAGCTATCGGCGGTGTTTACAAGCGAATGTGTGCGAAAGAACGCACGCTCGGCAAATACAGTCTCCAGTCGCAACATAACGGCAGATTGTTGTCCAAAATCAAATGATTATAGCGCAAAATGATTTTGTTGTCAGAAATGACATGTGACCGTCCGTACTCGTGCTGCTTCGTCTTTCGACGCGCTGCCAGGCACTGACACGGACAACAGGGAAGTGAAAACACATCGGTTGCTTCTCCGATACCTGTATCAATACCTGGCAGCTCGTCAGAAGATGAGGCTCTTGACAACTAGCCCCCATTGCACCGCTCTTGCTGCTACAATCTACCTTATATCAGCATGCACCTTTCTTCCATCAACGGATTGATTTGAGCCAACTGACTGCCCGCCAGCATTCTCTACCGATGCGCATTATAACTGCCTCCGACTCACCGGAGGAGATGATGCTCCAGTCGTGATTGCTCGCACGGGAAGCGACGGTCGAGTCAGCGTCGCCCTCCTCTCCGTCGTGTCCGATCGGTGGCGACGACGATCCTGCCGACAACTTTTTTTGCCCCGGCTCCTTTTCGGCTAGCGTGCCTCCGGCGACTGAAGGCGCGCCGTCCGCGGCCGTCAATAGCCAACGGCCGGGTAAAAAGACGCGCATGACCCGCGGTCGGTCGCACGCACCGGCCTCTCGCCTCGGCTGCGCATGCGCGGGACGCGTCTCCCCTTTTCCCGACACTTTCCCGCGCCTCCTCGGGCTCATTCATTCGCCCTTCGGGCGTACTTCCTCTCTCAACGTGTTTCCTTCCCTAGACAATAGACCGATGGATGCTATGAGCGTCCCCTTTGTAACGGGGTGGTGACTTGTGCGCCACCAGGCTCGTAGAACTTTTTTTTTTCCTCTCTTTAAATTTTCCTCATGCCTTTTAAATTTACTTCAATCAAATCGATCATACTACAGCAAAAACGGAAATTCATAGCCCAGTTCCCTGCCCCTTATGGCAGAAAGTCCATATTTATTTATAATTATTTTTGTCCGTTCTCTCTAGTTTTCTGCCACCAGTATTCTAACCGTCTCTTACTTATTTCAATCGCGGCTATGTTCAGCTTCCCGTTGTTCGCCCTAAAACCCAAGGCTTCCTGTAGGGTGGTGCCCAAACGTACACCTGGGTGGATATTTCCGCATTCAATCAGAACATGCTCCGTCGTTTTCCTATCTTCCTCACAGCATGTGCATTTTTCTTCTTTACTGAATTTCGCTTTATAAATACGCGTTCTAAGGCAGCCCGATCTCGCTTCAAACAATAAAGCGCTTCCTCTTGAATTATCATAAAATGCCTCCCTCCTTATTTCGTTTTTGCCCTCTCGGTAGTTATTCAGAGTCGGTTTTTTTTCCATCGCTGCCCTCCAGTAAATCTTCTCCGCCTCTCTGACTTTTCCCTTTACGCTCTTTGTTGTCAGTTCTCTTAGAGCCGTATATTTACTGGTGAGCCTCCTAGTTCTCTTTCTCCACTGCGTGTCAACGCTCTTTCTATATAAATAGCGGAACACCTTCACTGCCCACCTACTCTCTTTCATATTCCTTAGCCTCTCTTCAAACCTTATTTTGCTCTGCGCTTCCCTTGCCTCAAAACTCGCCCATCCCATATCGCCCTTTACAGCCTCGTTTGTCGTTTTCCCGTGGGCACCCAACGCGAGGCGTCCCACAGTTCTTTGATTCACATCCATTCCTGATTGTATCTCTGGCCTCATGCACACCACTGAGTTCCCAAATGTAAGCCCCGGTATCATTACCCCTTTCCACAGACCCCTAAGCACCTCGTACCTATTGTGTCCCCATAACGCTCTGTGCTTCATTATTGCTGCGTTCCTCTTTCCCTTTGCTGCCAAGGCTTTTTCGTGTACCTTCATGTATCTATCATTCTCATTTACCCATACGCCAAGGTACTTGTATTGGCTTACTCTCGGTATTTCTTGGCCCTGTATGGATACCGCCTGGTCGTTGGGATCATTGAATACCATCAGTCCGCATTTTGTTACACCAAATCCTAGTCCTAGGGCCTCGCCTTCCTTCCCGCATATATTCACCAGCCGTTGTATATCATCTCGACTGTCCGCGAATAAGACAATATCATCAGCATAAAATAAACCCGGAAGCATCTGCTCAATCATCACGCCGCCCTGTTTGTGTGACAGATTAAAACCAATGTTGCCCTTTTCGGTATACAGCGCCATCCTTTTCAGCGCCACCTATTGAGAAGGATGGGGACTATGAGACGGCCGCCATCAGTTGGTCGGACTCGCGGGCGCTACACGTAGAGAACCGGCGAACGGCACCCCTAGCTCGCCGCAAAATCCTATCGCTTGTGGATTCGGTGACATGCCTGTGCATTGCTGCGTGCCGCTTTGCAAACAGCGAGGAGTATTAGGCGATGACGGCTCGAAGGCAAGCCTGCGTTTATACATTTCGTTAGCTTCCTATGTGTTACTTTTGCTAGCGCGCGTCTTACGTCGCTTTTGTCGACTTGCAGGTGTCGTTCTTCGCCTTCCCAAAGGACCCGCTTCTGAAAAAGAGATGGCTTGTTGCAATCAAACGCGACGAAGGAAAGTTGTTTGCCGTGACGAAGCACACAAAAGTGTGCTCGACACATTTCGCCAGCGACGACTACTTGCCGAATGTAGTCGGCGGTCGGCGTTATCTTCGTGTTGACGCCGTACCGAGCGTGTTTGCGTTTGGAAAACCCCAGCGTCCAGCTAGAAGAAAGCCGAGGGACCGACAGCAGTGCGTCTCGCGAGCGCAACGGCTGTCCGCCATCGGTCAGGCTGGCAGCTCCGAGCTTGCGTTGGGAACAACGCTTTCTCCCGGTGGCGATGTCGCCGTGTCGCGGGACTGCGCGACAGCAGATGAGGTTCTGGACGCCACCGAGTGCAGTGATAGTGCTTCAGCGCCAACCGGACTTTCAAGAGCGCCAGGAAGTGTGTGGACGCACATGTGCAGCCACAGTGGTCAATCTGGAGGAGCAGCTGTCTGAGCACCAAGCCAACTGGAAAGCGATTTAGAAGGTAGGACCGAAGAGGTGAAGTGTGCGAGTGCCAGTGCAGCGAGAGTGCCCGAGCTCGAAATGCAGCTATCTCTGCTTCAAGTCCACGTTCAACAGCTAAAGAGCGACTTGGAAGCTAGAACCAAGGAGGTGAAGTCAGCAAAAGATGCGCTTATAAAGCTCAAAGAGAGTGCGAAATAGTCACTATGGAAAACAAAAAACTTGATCAACAGAAAAGCAGGCGATTTTCAATCGAATGTTTCATGGACAGCCCTGAGGACATAAGCTTCTACACTGGGCTTCCCAACTTTGAATCATTCATGAGCTTTCTGCGTTTGATAGACCCCGGTGAGAATGCAGAAAATATAAGAGTATGGTCTAGGAGCTACTCAGGTAGGCCAAGTAATGCAGGAAGGCCACACATGTTGACAGCCGAGGACCAGCTTTTTCTTGTGAGGCTGCGCCTCGGTCTCTTCGAAAGGGACCTAGCATACAGGTTCAAGGTGTCAGTTGCTACAGTTTCAAGAATATGCACCACATGGATCAGCTTCATTTATTTGCAAGTTGGCCAGATGGACCTATGGGTGAGCAGAGAGGAGGTTGACAGAACTATGCCAGCCATTTTTAAAGAGCGATACCCAACAACAAGGGCCATTATTGACACAACAGAACTGAGATGCGAAGTACCAATTTCCCTGGTTCTTCAGTCAGCTACATACTCAACCTACAAACCAAATAATACAATGAAGGGTTTGGTTGTCGTTGCACCCGACGGCGTGATCACGTTTTTGTCAAAGCTTTTTACAGGGTCAGTGTCAGACAAAGAGCTTGTCGAAAAAAGTGGTTTTTTAAACCTACAGTTTCAGCCTGGCGACTCGGTAATGGCCGACAAGGGCTTGAAGATACAGGACCTGCTCAGCGCAAAAGGAGTTGCTTTGAACATTCCCCCTTTCCTGCAGAGGCAGCGCCTGACTGAAGAAGAAGTTAAGAGCAACAGAAGAAATTGCAAGCCTCAGAATACATGTCGAGCGACGCATTCAACGAATTAAGGCCTTCCACACTTTTGATAGGCCTATTCCACTGTCTATTGCACCAATCATCAGTGAAATTTGGGCATTGTGTGCATTCTTAAGCAATTTCCAAAGTCCTTTAATAGCAACGTAGGGTTTGCAGTAGCAACAGTCTTGCTGCAGTCATGTACAGCCGCCCAAATCTTTAGCTATCCTGCGCGAGCGCCGACTTTTTTGTGCGTCAGCGCCGTACGACGGAGCCAAGTTGCAAACAGGGCGACAGTAAGCGCATGCCCATGAAGCGCGCTCAGCTGGGCCCATCGTCCGCTTGGCTGTTCCTTCGTGAGAACGTCGCCCCGCATTAACTCACTTCAGACGGACAGACAGCCCATCTTGCCCGTATCTAATGTTCCGAAGATTAGCAAGCAACCGAGAAAATGAAATCCGCGGATACGTCACACGCCCCCGCGCATGGGGCGTGTCAAAATTTCACAAAAAACCCAATACTATAGTCTTACCTTTTTGGCATTTTGGGCAAAATTTTGAGAGACCGTATTTTTATTCAGGAAGGCCCGCAATAAATAGAGGAATGCTCTACGATGCGGGAAAACGCATTTTGTGCGACTTCTGATCGAGTCAAAATTTCACAAAAAACCCAAGACTATAGTCTTACCTTTTTTGGCATTTTGGGCAAATTTTGAGAGACCGTATTTTTATTCAGGAAGGCGCGCAATAAGTAGAGAATGC
The DNA here is from genome assembly GCA_013339685.2 of Hyalomma asiaticum. NCBI lineage: Eukaryota > Metazoa > Arthropoda > Arachnida > Ixodida > Ixodidae > Hyalomma > Hyalomma asiaticum. The sequence goes on from CM023482.1 coordinate 144,682,589, forward strand.
TCTACGATGCGGGAAAACGCATTTCGTGCGACTTCTGAACGAGTCAAAATTTCACAAAAACCCAATACTATAGTCTTACCTTTTTTGGCATTTTGGGCAAATTTTGAGGAGACCGTATTTTTATTCAGGAAGGCGCGCAATAAGTAGAGGAATGCTCTACGATGCGGGAAAACGCATTTTGTGCGACTTCTGATCGAGTCAAATTTCACAAAAAACCCAAGACTATAGTCTTACCTTTTTTGGCATTTTGGGCAAGATTTTGAGAGACCGTATTTTTATTCAGGAAGGCGCGCAATAAGTAGAGAATGCTCTACGATGCGGCCAAACGCATTTTGAGCGACTTCTGAACGAGTCAAAATTTCACAAAAACCCAATACTATAGTCTTACCTTTTCTGGCATTTTGGGCAAAATATTGAGAGACCGTATTTTTATTCAGGAAGGCGCGCAATAAGTAGAGGAATGCTCTACGATGCGGGAAAACGCATTTTGTGCGTCTTCTGATCGAGTCAAGAGAGAGAGAGAGAAAAGAGGAGAAAGGCAGGGAGGTTAACCAGATATTAGATTCCGGTTTGCTACCCTGCACTGGGGAGAAGGGGAGGGGGTTAGAAAGATGACAGCGGAGAGAGGGTACAAGATTCAAGACAAGCACAACAAAAAACACGCGCACAGACATACACACACACAAAGAACGTTCCACTTATAGACGTTCACGAAGGCCGGTAGATGTCAAGAAGCGCAGTAGCGCTTGCATGGCCTTCTGCGACGTGATGTCTAGTCGATGGCGTAGGATGCCTTCTTCCGACAGTAGTTGGTCGTCCAGTTTGTTGAGTGCAAGGCAAAGAGGTTGCCTCTCTACGCTGTATCGTGGGCAGTCACATAAAATGTGCTCAATGGTCTCTTCGTGACCGCAGTGGTCACAGGCTGCGGTGTCGGCCATCCCTGATCGAGTCAAAATTTCACAAAAAACCCAATACTATAGTCTTACCTTTTTTGGCATTTTTGGGCAAGATTATGAGACAGACAGACAGACAGACAGACAGACAGACAGACAGACAGACAGACAGACAGACAGACAGACAGACAGACAATGAACTTTAATTAATCCTGAGGAGCTACGTAAGGACTCCCTAGCGGGAGGCCGTTGTAACCGCTGGCCGCACCCACGTGGAGGAAAGAACGCCATGACGCTCCGCCCTTTCGTGGGCCCTCTGGATAGCCTGGGCTTGCTTTTGGAGCACCGTGCTTGTGATGGCCTCCTCCCATTCAGCTTCGCTGGAGAGAACGTCGTTAGGCAACGTGGGACACCGCCAGAGCATGTGAGCCATAGAACAAAAAGTTTCACTGCAGTCGGGACAGCCAGGGTCCACGTCCGAGTATAGCTTACTGAGGAAGCCCCGGGACGGGAAAGAGCCCGTCTGCAACATTCGTAGAGTAACTGACTGACCTCTGCTGAGCTTCGGATGAGGAAGAGGGTAGACTCTCCGGCCAAGTTGGTAATGTTTAGTAATTTCATTGAATGTGAGAAGTGGGTCGTTCTGCTGAGCCTCTTCCTGCCCCTCCGGAGCCGCCAGACCGCCGCGGCGCGTGAGTTCTCGCGCACGGTCGTGAGCCAGCTCATTGAGGTTTGGGAAGCCCTCAAGAACGTTCGTCCCCATGTGTGCGGGGAACCACGTAATATAATGTGAACCGGGGCAAGCCCTCTTCTCTAGAATGGAGGCCGCCTCTCGAGCGAGGTTACCCATTTCGAATGCCCTAATTGCGTCTCGCGAATCGGTGTAAACGTAGAAACGCTCTGTGTCACACAGGGCCAGCGCAACCGCGATTTGTTCGGCTATACCAGGGGTGGCCGCCCTTACCGAGGCTGATGAGCGAAGCACTCCGCGCCCGTCTACCACCGATAACGCGAATGTTCTACTGTTCCCGTACTGCGCCGCATCTACGAAGACCGCGGAGTCTATGTCATCCCTAACTCTCTTCAAGATGGCACGTGCACGGGCTTTACGTCTACCCTCGTTATGCTGTGGATGTACGTTTCGCGGGAAGGGCCCCACCATGTAGGTTGCCCTTGTTTCCCGGGTCAGTGGTATCCTCCGTTCCTCCATTATCCTAGGAGCCATGCCAACTTCGTCCAGGATCCGCCTGCCCGCTTGGGTAGACGACAGCCTAACCACCTGGGCAGTGACCTGCGCCTCTATGATCTCGTCTATGGTATTGTGCATTCCGAGTTGGTCTAGCCTGTCTGAGCTCGTGGTAATCGGCAAGCCTAGCACTCTCTTGATGCTCTTGCGCATGACTGTGTTTAACTTGCTCTTTTCAGTTTTCGTCCATACGAGAGCTGACGCAACATAGTTAATATGACTGAGTAGAAATGCGTGGTACATCCGAAGAAGGTTGTCCTCACCTAACCCCTTCTTTCGGTTGGATACCCTAGCGATTAATCTTAACATGTTCTCAGTCTTGGCTGTAACGTGGGTAATTGTTCTGGCATTACATCCCCTAGCATCTATAAGCAGGCCCAGGATCTTGACAGAGTCAACTCTGGGAATTTTCTGCCCATTATGCGTGTATAATTCCAAGGGTAGCTGGCTTAGGGGCGTGAGATGCCTAACTCCTTGCCTAGCCGGTCGGTAAAGTAACAGTTCCGACTTACTCGGAGACAGCTTGAGACCAGTGTCCGCTAGATAAGCCTCCGTCTCATGCAAGGCCGCCTGTAGAGCTTGCTCTAATTCTGCTAGGGAGCCACTTGGGCACCAAATTGTGATGTTATCGGCGTAGAGTGCGTGGCCTATGCCTCGAAGGCCGCTCAGCCTGTCTGAAAGACCTTTCATGACTATATTGAACAGCAGGGGTGAGATGACTGAACCCTGGGGTGTACCCCGAGCACCTAATTCGTACACATTTGATCGTGTTTGCTCCACCTGAATTGTAGCTGTTCTATTCATGAGAAAGGACCTGACAAAGGCCTGGAATTTGACTCCTAGGCCCATCACCGCCGTGGCCTGCAGTATGTACCGATGCAACACTGTGTCAAACGCCTTAGCTAGATCCAGGGCTAGAATACCTCTCACATCCCTAGTGCTGTTATCAAAGATTTGCTTTTTCAGCATCAGCATAACGTCCTGCGTCGATAGACCGGGACGGAAACCTACCATATTATGTGGGAAGAGGTCCTGGCGCTCTATGTACCCGGACACCCTGTTTAAAATTGCGTGCTCCGCTACCTTGCCTATGCACGAAGTTAATGATATCGGTCTCATGTTATCGAGATCTAAGGGTTTTCCGGATTTTGGAACGAGTATTACCGTAGCCGCCTTCCAATCGTCGGGCACCTGTCCTGCATCCCATCCCTCGTTGACCTCCTTAGTTAGTAATTCCACTGCCTTATCGTCCAGGTTCCGTAATAGCCTGTTAGAAACCTTATCGGGACCCGGAGCTGATCTGCTATTTAAATTGTGTAGTACCGCCCTGATCTCCGATTCTGTGAAGGGCGCGTCCAAGTCCTCTACTGTTGCGCACTCGATCAGCGGATAATCTTCTTCGTGCGTCGGTCCAATGGGGAGGTATCTATCCGCGATTGCATTCAATAGCGACTGCTCAGTACCTCCCTGCTGTTTGTGCCTGTGTATAACTTTGCTAAGTGATTGCCTTTGGTTCCCCTTAGTTTGCGCGTCATCCAGGAGGTGCTTGAGGAGGTTCCATTTCCCCCCTGAGCGCATGGACCCGTCTACTGCCGCGCAGACCTCGTCCCATTGGAGCCTATTGAGCTCCACGCAGTATCTTTCGATCTCCCTGTTAAGCTCCGCTACTTTTTTCCTCAGCCTGCGGTTTAGTCTTTGTGTTTTCCATCGTTTAAGAATCGAGGATTTGGCCTCTAACAGATGCGCTAGGTGCGGGTCCATTCTGGATACGTCCGCGTCAGTTTCGACTACTTTAGTTGCCCTCTCTACGTCTGCCATGAGTGAGGCTATTGCCTCGCTAAACGAGGAAAATGTACTTGTTCGCTCCTTCCTAAGTTTTCTAAACTCATTCCAGTCTGTGACTCGAAATACCTTGGCTGGTCGGGCGTCTACCGTTAATGCTACTGACACTATAAAATGGTCACTGCCTAGGTTCTCCTGCTTATTGGACCAAATGACGTTCCCAACGTTTCTGACAAATGCCAAATCAGGCGTTGTGTCTCGTGCCACCGACGTGCCCAGCCTAGTGGGGAAACCAGGGTCTGTGATTACCGTAAACGCGAGATCATCCAGTATTCTCGCCAGATTCGCTCCTTTTACCGTCTGTCTGGCGTAGCCCCATGCACTATGAGGGGCGTTAAAATCCCCGGCAACTATCAAGGGAGAGTGCCTGGCTATTGACAGCGCCTGCCTAAGCAGGGACTTAAACGTCTGTCTCTGGTCCGATGGAGGGCTATAGACATTAAGCACAAAGACGCTCTGCCTAAGCCACCCGTTCGGTATAACCTCCACGAGAAGGGCCTCCATCTTACCCCGTCCAGATTGAATTTGGTGCTCATTAAAGACTAAATTTTTCCTTATCATTGTGGCTAGTCCTCTGCCTCCCTCGTTCCTGACCGACACAGTCTTGAAGCCAGGCAGGGTAGGTTCGTCACATAGTGTCTCCTGCAATAGCAAAATCTGCGGCTTTTCCACCTGAGCCGCCAAAAACTGACGTAGCGGAGCCTTGCGCTTTTGAAAACTAGCGCAGTTCCACTGCCAGGTTACAAGCTCTTTGTGATCGCCCGCCATGATGCTACATTGCCATGTTTTGCTCCGCGCCCGGAGCTCCCTCTGTGTAATTTGGTGTCTTGCTCTGCCCTCGCACCTTGGATTTGGCCCTAATCGCCGCCTTTTCCTCCAGTACCGTCACTCTTTGTACCAAGAGCTTTATGCTTTCCTGATTTTCTATACTGATCCTAAGCAGTTCCTCCAACATCTTTCTTTGCTGAGCGTCTCCGTCAGACGCTTCCGATTCGCACTCCTCCTCAGGTAGGGGTGCCTTACGCTTTGCTTTACTGAGTCCTACGCGGGGCGCTTGTTCGATTACCTCTGGCGTCTCGTTTCTCATCTCTATTTCACCGACTTTAGCGTTTGCTTTGGCGGCTTTGAGTCGGCGTACCTCCTCCCTAAGCTCCTTAACTTCTTTAAGTAATGCGTCTACGCGCGTCTTACTACCATGCTCTGGCGAAGCCGACCGCGTTACCTCCTTGGGTCTCTGCTGCTCCTTCTTTTCTTTGGCACGATCCGCCCAGGTAGGCACCTCCTGTATCCTCACGCTGGACACCGACTGCCCTCTGGATCGAGAACGGTTCCTGGACACCGACTGCCCTCTGGATAGAGAGCGGTTCCTGGTTGCGCCGCGCTTCAGCGCAGTTGGCGTGCGAGAGCGGCTTCTCTTGGTGCTGAACTCCCGTGCAGCTGGCGTACGCGAGCGGCTCCTGTCGCGCGCCGTGCTGACGTCGGGCGTGTCACGAGACTGTAGGACCACCTGCAGCTGCTCGGCGCGTCGGCGCCGCTGTCGTCGTCGTCTTCTGACGATATAGGGTACTTGAAATTTGCCCTGCATTCCTTGGCTGCCGTAGGGTGCGGGCCACCGCACAAGGTGCATTTCGGATCGCACTGGTGATCTTCAGGCGGCGATCGTATGCCGCAGCTGCGGCACCACTTGCATGCCGGGTTGGGGCACACGTCAGCCCGGTGTCCCAGTCCTCCACATGAGTAGCAAACTTCCGTGTGGCGTCCGTAGAGTGTGCAGCGAAATAAGGTCGCCCCGCAAGCCACGTAGTTGGGTACCTTCATGCCTTCGAAAAGCACGACCACCGCCGTAGTGTTCTTGATCCTTCTGGCTTCTAACGCGCCTGGGTTCCGATGATTTACAATTCTCGCTCTAAGTTGAGCCTCGCTGAGTTCCACGTCGACTCCTCTTATGACTCCTTTGCACGTATTTTCCGGTGGGGCCAGGTACGCAGCCACCCCAAACGTGCCTTCGCCGAGCCGGATTTGTTGCACTCTGGCGTAAGCGTCCGCATTTTTCTCATGCGGGGTACACACGACAAAGATGTTCTGGACTCCATTCGGACACATCGTGTCCTCTTCGATTTCGGCTGGAGCCAAGGCCGCCGCCATGGCCAAAGCTTGCTCAAACCGTATTTTACTTATCTTGTTGACATTCAGACCGGCCACCGTCCCTCCGTCTGCCACTTGTATTTTCACTGTCTTGAGCCAAAGCGTACTCGCCCTTGCGCCTTCCGTGCCGGCGACCGTACGCCACCTTCCATCCCGGGTCACATGCCTCTTCGTGAGAAATCTCTTCTCCTTCCACAACGTCCATCCTGGGTTCCAAGCCTCACGAGTGCGGGAGTAGGCCTAAGCCCACCCGCCGTGGTTCAGACACTCACAAAACGGCGAAAAGTCCTTCCACCGACGAAAATGCGGTACCGGCGGAGTCCTCGTGACGTGCCGCGTCGATTAAGGCATAAGGAAACCGGTTCCGCAGGGAGAACCACTCGAAAACACTGCTGAAATCCAGAGCCGATGTCAACACATCCGCACCAGGCGGCCGTATTTTTATTCAGGAAGGCGCGCAATAAGTAGAGGAATGCTCTACGATGCGAGAAAACGCACCTTGTGCGACTTCTGATCGAGTCAAAATTTCACAAAAAAACCGACTATAGTCTTACCTTTTTTGACATTTTGGGCAAAATTTTGAGAGACCGTATTTTTATTCAGGAAGGCGCGCAATAAGTAGACGAATGCTCTACGATGCGGGAAAACGCATTTTGTGCGACTTCTGATCGAGTCAAAATTTCACAAGAAACCCAAGACTATAGTCTTACCTTTTTTGGCATTTTGGGCAAGATTTTGAGAGACCGCATTTTTATTCGGGAAAGGCGCGCCAATAAGTAGAGGAATGCTCTAAGATGCGGGAAAACGATTTTGTGGCTCTGATCTAGTAAAATTCACAAAAAAACCCAGTACGATATAACCTTTTTGGCACTGGGGCAACTTTGAGAGACCGTATTTTTATTCAGAAGGCCGCAATAAGTAGAGGGCTCTACGATGAAACGTTTTGGACTTCGCGAGTCAACTTTCACAAAAAACCAGACTGTTTATTTTTGGCATTTGGGAATTTGAGACCGTATTTTTATTCAGGAAGGCGCGCAATAGTAGAGGATGCTCTACGTGCGGCCAAACGTTTAGAGAGACTTCTGAACGGTCAAAATTTCACGAAACCAAGACCATAGCTTACCTTTTTGGCATTTGGTCAAGATTTGAGAGACCAATTTTTATTCAGAAGGCGCAATAAGTAGAGGAATGCTCTACGATGCGGCAAACGTATTTAGAGCGATTCTGAACGAGTCAAAATTTCACAAAACCCAGACTATAGTCTTACCTTTTTTGGCATTTGGGCAAGATTTTGAGAGACCGTATTTTTATTCAGGAAGGCGA
>CM023482.1:144690137-144742637 GCA_013339685.2 Hyalomma asiaticum
TTGAATCAGTGTCGCCAGACTGAATTAGGAAAGGGGTCTATTCCGTTTTGTTTCTACTGCATGCGTGTTCTACTATTTTTCTCACATGTGCCTCTACATCGTGCACCTTTGTCCTAGAATTCCCAAACGTTCGTGTACCTATTCATTTTGTTTTTCTGCTCACCATTTTAAACTGCGCGGTTGTGTAGTTGTTCGGCACCGAACGCGTGTTTGTGTGCCGGAAGCTGCGAAATGCTACGCCGATTTGATAGCGACGTAGTGTTTGTAACCAAGCGACATGGGTGATGTGCGTAGTGCCGGTCATTCTTGGATGCATCTGCTGAGTTGGGCCTGACAGCTTTGGCACTGGGTCGTCGCCCACAGCCATTTTCTTGCCACTCAGTTTCATTGGAGTAACTTCACAATACGGAGTGCGGCTGCATCAAGAGGTTATAATTGGTTATAGTTGTTGAATTCACTCTTTGCTATCGTGCACACACACACACACACACACACACACACACACACACACACACACCACGCACGCACGCACACACACACAGGCACGCACGCACGCACACGAGAGAGAGAGAGAGAGAGAGAGAGAGATACTTGCATTTATTCACTTTACCTTTACAAGACACATATTTTACTGGCGGATCATCACTTCCACCTTAAGCAAAACACACATCGCGGTATTTTGTTTCCCTGCGAAGCTTTCGGAAAATTTATACGGAAGAGCACGCCGAGTCGCGTGTCAGCGGCAAAACCTCTTTGTAAGGGGTCCCTAAGCGTGAATTTAAGAGGATTACTTCGAAGGACATTAGTTCGCCCGTGACAGCGGTATTCACTGTACGATGTCGTTCGCCACGCTGCGCCAGCGTAGTGAAGGACAGCGCGTGCTGACAGCACAGGACCTTGTATATAGTCCTTTCCATTTTTTGTCATGACGTAGTTTGCCCAACAAAAGGCATGATATGTCGTTCTGTCTATGACCTCGCCACCTGCGGGGGCATTATTTTACTGCAACATATACGCGCAGCGGATCCAAAGGGAACCCATGTTTTGAAGGCTGCGCTTACATGGTTGAAAATTTATTTCCTTTCGACCGTATCCTTAGTGCTTATATATAGCGGGTCGTGCTTTCTCGCTTTGGACAGCAGTAAATATAAGGAATGCTTCGGGAAAAAAAAGTTTCCTTGCCGTTCTTTTTTTTTTTCTTCGTCCAATTTTTATTATTTCTGAGCCGACCCGCTTTCTTTACGAGTAGGCTGGATCAGATTTTCCTAAATTTCGGATAAAAAAAATTAAAGAACGACAGGTTGTTCAGAAATGCAGCAGTTTTCAGTGCTCCTACTAAGGAGGCCTACACTTAGCTTCGTACAGCTGAAGAAACAATCAAGGTAAACAAAAGCCTGGAAAGAAACCATTGGGAGAAGCATCGAATACTACCATCATCGGATACGCACTTTATGATGCTGTTTACATCTTGACACTAATGGTTCGCTTGTAAGCGAAGAAATCGAACACAATAGGGATTCTACATGTTCTACCACACGGATGATCACTTCTTGATGTTTGGGAAATTTCTGAAAGCTCAAAGGAACGGCTGAAAAGGATTCCCTTGAGAAACAACAAAACGATTTCGAGTTATTTCGATGGACTCTGAAGCCGGTTTTGATGAGACGACATAAATTTGAATTGGACGCCGCTAGCCGCTTTGATTTTGGACTATCGATGACAGTTTGATCGCCGCCTATCACATTGGGAAAATTTGCTCGAACATGCCACTCGGTTTTAAAACAACAGCAGATATTTCAAATAGAACTCGCGCCTTCACAGATCTTGGAGCTGCGCTGTCTCGCTGTCTTCACGGCTCCGCGATTAACGCCGCAATATGCTCTTTATTTTAAGGCTCGTAGAAGAGCGAAGAATCAGTAGGCGTCGTTACACGTATACGCGTATCGCCAATGAGAACACAAGCCAGAACGCAAGATGCACGGCGTAACTATAGCCATGGTGCCGCAAACGTTGACTGACTGATTGATTAAATTATTTGTGGGGTTTAACGTCCCAAAACCAGCTGTGATTATGCGAGACGCCGTAGTGGAGGTTTCCGGAAATTTCGACCAACCGGGGTCGCCGACATCGCACAGCGCACGGGCCTCAACATTTCGCCTCCGTCGAAATGCAGCCGCCGCGGCCGGGATTCGATCCCGCGACCTTCGGATCAGCAGCCGTGTGCCGTAAGCACTACACCACCGTTGCGAAGGGCCGCAAACATTAAAAAGACCACATGAAAAACGTTAATACGAAATGTTGCCGCCACCGAGCCATATAACGTTTATTTGTATTGATGTTAGCAACTTGAGAGCACTAAACAAGAACAGCTCAAGAGCAGAGCTCAGGAGGCGTGTGGGCAGAACGTAAACGATGAAGAGCACGAAATGTTGCCAGCGCCAACGTTTCGGGAGGTTTGAAGTTGAAGTTTGAAGTTGAAGTTGAAGTTTATTTCACCACATTTTTACATATTTTCTTTTACATATTTTTACAAATTTTACATTTTTTACATATATTTTTTATAATGTTTCATGAAGTGAAGGTACAATGTGGTGCGGAATGTGGGAAATAAAGCTGCGATATAAACGCAGCTTGACTAGCCCCACATCCCAGCAATACATGGCAGTAGAGGTGACAGCATTTGTGAAATCATCTAAAACAAGTAAGCAGAAACAGATATGTAGTTAAATTGGCATAATAAGAGATAACATTTCATACAAAAAGAAAATGCAGATAGGATTTCACAAAACGAAAGTACAAAGAAGCGAATACGAAAATTTCTTATTTGTTGCATCGTGTTAGTAAAAAAGACTGAACATATCTTGTCGCGAAAGAAGCTGCAGTTGTTCTAATGAAAAATTGAATTTGTTGAGTGTGTTTGGGAGTAAATGTTTAAGCATTTGGAGACCATAGTTGGTTCTGCATCGAGGGACCTTCCAATAATCGCTCTTTCTTGTAGGTCGAGACGAGGTGCAGCGATCTAAGCATGCTATGGGGCTAAGATTGTTATTTCCTTTCTTAATTTCAGCTTTTAAAGACGATAATAAGCAATATTCATACATTTTGTCAAATCTTAATACTCTGAATTTATTGAATAGAGGCAAACTATGTGCATTATACCCAGCAGTTGCAATAGAACGCAAAGCATTTTTTTGAAGCACGAGTAATTTATGCTTTGACTGCAAGATGCCAGTGCCCCACACCAGGAGAGCATAGCGAAGCTGCGGACAGAAAAGTGCATTGTATATTTTTAGCATCTGAGCAGTCGGTAAAAATAACTGACATCTCCTAAGTATGCCTAATACTTTACTTAATTTGTTTCTTAGCATTTCACTATGTGAATCCCATAATATATGCTCATGAAAAACAATTCCCAGTGCTTTGGCTGTCGAAGAGAAATCAATCACAGAATCACGCAGGTGTAATTTTTAAGTATCTTTGTACACTGTTCCTTTTGAGCGGAACAGAACGGCTTTAGTTTTTGAGCAGTTGATCTGTAGGGAGTTGATCTGTAGGGAGTTGATCTGTAGGGAGTATTACCTAATATAATTTCTTTTTGCCGTAGCAATGCTACTTCTGTCGAAAGCCCTGACCTAAAACCGTACTGAGCTGGCGTAATTACTGAATGTTTTGCAAGGAAGTTTGACAATCTTATAAATATTAACTTTTCTATGGGCTTTGAAAACAATGGCAGGACAGATATGGGTCTATAGTTCTTGAAATCATTTTTGTCACCTCCCTTAAACAATACTCTAACTTTCGCGTGCTTCATACGTTGTGGGAAAATGCCTGTGCTTAAAATCAGGTTATAAATGTACGTTATGGGCACAACTAATATATCTATGACAGAATAGACAGGGGCAATCTTTAACCCATCAATATCTTCCGATTTACTTTTCTTTAGTTTTTTGAAAACAGCCATAACCTCGTATGTATCCGTTGGAGAAAGATACACCGACAAAGGTACTGTTTCTGCGGGCATGTAATGTAGTGCACTAGTGTCACAGGCAATATCTGTTACGGAAGTAAGGTGCTCATTAAATTTCTCGGACAATTCTTTACCCCTGTATATTCGAGCACTTTCAGTTATCTCTTCTACACTGAAATTAGTTTTATGTAATGCGGTAATTGAATTTAACTTGCTCCACATCTCTTTGACCCCTGTAACGCCCTCGAACATGAGCAGAATTATAACTGCGCTTTGCTTGTTTCATAAGTTTAGTTTGATTATTTCTGTATTTCTTAAAGGAGTCAAATGTTTCTGGATCGCGATTCTTCAAGAATAGTTGATACATGCTATTTTTCTTATTTATCATATTTAACAGGCTCCTTGTAACCCATGGCTTCCGTGAGCGTTTCGACTTTATTATTTCCTTGTAAGGGAAACATCGCTTATAAATACGGGAAATTTTCTCCATGAAACTTTCATATGCTGCATTTGCTGATGAGCACGAAAGCACGTCTTCCCAATTAGTTCTGGACATTTCATCTCGAAACTGAGAAAGGGAATTTTCTGTTATATTCTGGCACCGGAACTTAGGTTTGATTCAATACGGCACTTATCAATAACTAAATATATCGGCAAATGATCACTAAGTGTAATGTTTATTGTCAAGTGGACTTGTATGCCTCGTTTTCCTGATGCCCCGCCACGGTGGTCTAGTGGTTATGGCACTCGGCTGCTGATCCGAAGGTCGCGGGATCGGAATCCCGGCCGCGGCGGCTGCATTTCGATGGAGGCGAAATGTTGAGGCCCGTGTGCTGTGCGATGTCAGTGCACGTTAAAGAACCCCAGGTGGTCGAAATTTCCGGAGACCTCCACTACGGCGTCTCTCATAATCAGAGCTGGTTTTGGGACGTTAAACCTCACAAATCAATCAATCAATCGTTTTCCTGAAGAAGGCATGTCCACTTTCCGAAACGTTAGCTTTACAGGCATTCATAGCTTGTCATAATTTTCGAGTACCTCTTCATCTACTTATGAGTAGAAAAAAAAAAAACATCTGAGAACTCATTACCCTATAGCAATATCTTTATTACCACTGTGGCTAAAAAACAAGCTTCTTTACACTGCTTTATGCTCTCGACTTTCCTATCGCGCGCTTGTCCAGGGTTAACGAAACGAAATATTCGAAACATATATTTAAGGGAATATGGTAATATCACCTTGCAAAAAAAGAAAACAGACAGGTCCTTAGAATTAATGAAGACTGAGAATCACTGATAGAAAATCCAAGGGATTCATACGCGTATTACTCGAAGCGCAAGAAAAGAGAGCACTGCGCGCTCACTGCTTTCACGATGATAATTGTTTTCGCGTACAGTGAACTCCGACGCCGACACTTGTGGCGCAATACAAGCACTGCTTGAAAACTGAACATACTTACTAGCCTTGAAGACTTTTTCTCATCTCTGTCTACACGCTGAATGACACACGTGCTTTGCGAACACTTTCAACTGTATCGAGGCTAATTCACAAAACTTATATTTCTTTACCCATTCCTGCTATTTTCCTTTGCCATTCGGCAACTGCTTTCGATAATCGCATGTCGAGTGCGTCAAGACAGATTAAAAATTAAGTTTACGAAAACTGAGAAATTTTCAACGTTGGCCTGAATGTTGAAAGTTGGCGCTCGGTGCAACCGAAACACCGTCCAGTAACACTGCCCCATGTTACATTGAATACTCATATAGGACGTCAGCTTAATCGAAGCCAGTCGGGCCATGTATGCAGGTTACAGTATCGCATTCACAGTGGCTTGATTCCAACCGCGAACGTTTATTCACAATTACGTTCTTTGCCTCGGGTTAACTTACCACCGCATTCGCGGCGCAGATGGTTCGAACTGATTTGCATTAGTAGATTTGTAGTTGTAGAAATGGCTAAATAAATGATACTCATGGGGCTGCAACCATTCCTGCTGACATGACATGCCGCGAAGTTTTCGTTTCTCCGTGTACTTTATCGACTATTTTCTGCGGAACGGTCGCTTCTGTTCCGCTTATCGTTCTCTTTATCAGCAATCTGCTTAGGGCGGAAGAGAATAAGGAATGAATAATGTAAATGAACGAGCTTGGCCGGGGCGTCTAAGTGTACTCTGTACGTGCCATGTGGTGGGCCACGTAATTATCTGGTTTACAAAAATATCCGCCGACTGATATGCGACGATTTAGATGAGTCATCAACGAAATGGTAGGGTGGCGTGCGAGGAAGTGATTGAAGGCGGGAACCGGAAAGTATACCCGCAGCTGAGGTTCCGAATTGTACTTTCCTTTTTTTTTTTTTTTGGTACTGCGATACACTGGCCTAAACGGCGTATCATATGATGGAGCGTTAGATTAAGTGTCTATTGCAGTCTATTTCTTTACAACACTTAGTTCGCCGTTCTTTTCTTTGTAGAACTTGTCTGTCAGCCTCGGCAGACGTATACGTCCTTGCCTGGTGGCGCGTACTTTCAGGGGTCTTCGACAGAACGTTGTCCCTCAAACTAACTTCGTCATTTGTGCTTTGAGATTCTACATGTGTACGAGGTTCGAATGGGGCGGTTTAATTAAACTGTGCGTTGTTTAACGAAAAGCAAAGGTGTACGCTCGCAAGCCGCATGGTAAGCAGGCATGCATCCGACAGGCGTCGGCTAGATTCGTGTGCCATTAATTAGGCATTTGACATCGAAAATTTTTTTGTCCATTGCCAACGAGTTTGGGATCAGGCGATCGCCGCGACCTAACAAAACTCGCGTCTTCCAATCAGCAGCCGAGCACCGCAGCCACCGTGCCACCGCGGCGCTGACGTGCCTCGCAATCACGCCGTGATTTTAACGCGCAAGTGCGTCGGAATTCAATTTCTAAATCACAGTGTTTCGTTGTTCTCCCCGCAATGTAACCGATCTTCAAGCATGTCATCGGCATTCTTGAAGAAACAAGACTCAGTAACTTCGACGTTTGTCTTGTAATTATGCTGCTATTTTACGGCTACAGTGCTGCACCGGCAAATTATTTTTCCCACGATATCAGAGAGGGGCATCTCCATTTCCAGGCGATTTGACGCGAACCCCTTGGAACGCTTTCCTATCAACGATGTAACAACTACAAAATTCAAAGTGCTCAATCTCTGATTAAAACACCGGTCCGTCACTCATTTTCTTTCGCTTCCTTTCACCTCCATAGCGTACGATGTACCCGCACTCCCTGATCGGGTCTGGACGCTCGCTCAATGCGTGCATCGAAAGTAGGCTACGCTGTCAGCGCCGCGACCTCCATCAATATATCGAGCAGCTGCGGACGGCAGGGTGAATCGGTTCCCACCCCGAAACCTAGTTTCCTGGTCAAACACACGAAGGAGAGCGTCGACCAGAGTAGAAGCAGACGTTGGGGTGAAGTGGGCGGGGGTCTCTGGGGCTTGTCTGCTGTCCCTAGCGCACGCACCGAGACACCCGCGGCACTAGGTCAGGCGACCGATGCTCTGATGGCGAGTGTCGTTGGCGTGCGCGGGCGCGTTGCAGCGGCACGCAAAAGTTGTGCTTCCGTGCGTTTGTCGTGATGGCATGACTGTACGTGGACATCCCCCTCTTCTTGTTTTTCCAGCATGGCCCATTTGTACTCACACCTGGCTTTCCTTCACTGGCGTGCCTATTGCTTTCTTGCTCTCAGGTGACTCCTGCGTGTATTACATTATCGAAATATGGAACTTGCCATCGACAACGGGAGTAAGAGCCTCCGACGAACGTTTTATTTTTACCCTGTTCTCAGTTTGACGCGTGTTGTTCGGTTCAGCAGACACGAGAGGTATCAACTTCTGTTCCACGTCGTTTCTGGGTCCCGTGAACATTGAGGTGAACTTGTCTCTGCTCACTGAGTCTGTTATTGTTGGCAATATTGACAGCGTGAAATTGCAAGTTTGATATGTGTGCGTGTGATAACCTGGAATAGGGGTCGTCGTTAATGTGAGAACATCATGAGAAAAAACACGGCGTCAGCCGCGGACAGCACAAATAGCACGCGACGAAACAATGACTTCATGCGATGACGATGACACGTGAAGTCGCGTGATGACGTCACTGACGACGTCATGAGACTGAAACTCTCGAGTGTCGTCGCATGTTAACGTCAGTGATGGCATCACGTTATTTTGTCATATGACAAGGCGGCCGGAAAAAATAATGCGAACTTCGTAGACATTGCCGCCACATGCACAGACGCCGTGCTTTTGCTTTCAAAGCAGGCAAGTGATTGGAGTGCCTCCTTGAATTTTATTATTATTATTATTATTATTATTATTATTATTATTATTATTATTATTATTATTATTATTATTATTATTATTATTATTATTATTCGGACAGAATGACATCAACTCATGCGCCCACGTTGTCAGTTACCGCGCCCCGCCACGGTGGTCTAGTGGCTATGGTACTCGGCTGCTGATCCGTGGGTCGCGGGATCGAATCCCGGCTGCGGCGGCTGCATTTTCGATGGAGGCGAAATGTTGAGGCCCGTGTGCTGTGCGATGTCAGTGCACGTTAAAGAACCCCAGGTGGTCGAAATTTCCGGAGCCCTCCACTACGGTGTCTCTCATAATCAGAACTGGTTTTGGGACCTAAAACACCCCAAAACAACAAACAGTTACCGTGTGAGCCCGGTGGTCACTGTCGCTTTCTTTTTTAATTTGAAGGTGTCAGCCTTCCATGATGATGGCTTTAAAGGCGAACCTTTTCTTATTGCCTATGCTTCGGCGCTTTCCTGGCTATCTCGTCCCCTTGGTACATACTGCTTGGGATGGTCAAGTATCAATGTATGACGATCGAGGCGTCGCTGAAATGGTGCACTCTTCACGCACGTCACGATTAACGATGTTACGATCGCGGGCTCATAACCGTGGTGCTCGTCCCGGGTTATCCTGGTTATATTATTCAAACACCAACCGAAACAGACTTTCAAAATTCCGCGAGAACACGTTTTGCGAGGGTTAAGCAGAGAAAGACACACCGTTTGTTGTCTATAGTTTGAGGTTTAAATGCAGACATAGCAAGCGGACAGACACAGACGAGCGTCGCGGGGCAGGAATCGAACCCGGGACATCGTGTTACCAAGCAAGCCCGTTACCACTAATCCACAGCGTATGGTAGAACCTATACCGGTCACAACAGCAGTTAGGGCGTTAGTGCTTCTGCTCAGTCTGCGCACAAACGTTGATCCTACTCGTAACACACTGGCTGAATTCCAGACACTTCATCATAAGTACATTCCTCGCTGACTGCTTCGCATAACATCGATTCTTCCAGTGTGTGGGATCCGACAAATTTCTTTTATATATGAGAATTGCCACGATAAATCCCAGCCAACTGAATACCGACAGCTTCCCCGCGGAGCACAAAAGCTGCCCCAGTCGAGCATGTGCTTCTGGCCTTACTGGCATCGGACCTTCTGCTAACGTGCTGTGTAAGCGTTCGCCACACTAGGTCACCGCTTTTCCATCTGAGGCACCGCCGAATCAATACTGCCGAAATCCATGTTGATGAAATGCGCGTTTGATGGAATGAGCCAAGTGGGCGATCATTGATTTCTCCTGTTATTGAAGCGTCCCGGGCAAGAGCATCGACCGCCACACTTGTTCCTCCATATTTCAGTCACATCGATCTCCGCTGCTTAAACGTCCTGGGGAGCTTCCACGTCAAGACGGACGCAAATAAGGCATAAGGAAAAGCAAGTGCCGGGGGATGCGGCGAATGATGGGCAAGTCGATGAAAGTGCCAGGGGGGCAGCGGCAGCGAAAGGTGAAATACTTAATGCCAAGATGAGAGATCTGCTTCTATCTCATCAACTTTGCAATGCTCCATGACCTGCATTCTTGCCGTGCGATACCATGTATTAGAGATCTTTTGGCTCAGTGACACCCTATAGCATACTGTAGGCACGGAGCAGTACTGCACTGCCTTATCTGGCACGTAAGTTTTTTAATCTTCAAGACCCACGTCAGCTATTTGCTAGACCTCTTCACTTTACCGCACGCACTAAGCAACTCGTTTAGGTTTTGCCAAACAAAGCGACTAAGTGGTAACCATGACGCGTACTTTCCGTACGATAAGCCGCCACTGCTAAAGCTCTCCATTAGCCACTAATGCTTACTTTCGTGTCATTGTGTTCAGCGCTTCCCGCTTTTGTGCTCGGAAGCCATGAAGTGGGAGTTTGGATTCCCACTTCGGACAAGAAGCCAATGTTTCTTCTTAGTTTCTTTCTCAGCTATACACGCGACCTTCTAATAGAAATCTTTGGCTTTTCCAGTATCGCGCTACACGCAAAGCACGTTGTGTGTAGCGCAATGCGAGGCGTGTACTGCGCGTGCGCGTGCTTTGTTGGGAGACAGAAAAAGAAACGAGGAAACGCGAGCAGGTTAACCAGACGCGCGTCCGGTTTGTTGCCCCGCTCTGGGAGTAAGGAAGAATACAGGATACAAAGAAGAAGAGGAGAGAAAAGGAAAGGTGCTTCCCCATCCGAGAGTGCAAACTGTCACAAAAATGTGTCGCTGAGGTCAAGAGAATGTAGATTCTGGCCTTGATGCATGTATTCCAGGCAAGGCGTTGGGCATTAGATTGGGGACAGTGAATTTAAAATAACATACAGGTAAATTATCTAGCAAATGAACATGAATACGTCGCCTGAAAAAGTGCACTGCATATAATTTTAAGTCAAGAGGTAGCATGTTGCACAGCGTTATGCACGAAAACTTGCTGTCAATCGGCCATAATTAGTTCGTACTTTAGGTAAAATCAGATTACAGTTAGTTGAAAACCGTGTGTTGTTGGTATTTACAAGCCTAACATCAAACAAACTAGGAATATGTAATTTATGATTTAGGAGACCAAAAATAATGGTCAGTAGTTTCTCAATGACAAGTTTACGTAGAGGTAAAACATTAAGGTTGCGAAAAATGGCGACCGATAGTGATGCAAATCGGCTGAAAGTTATCAGCTTTAAAGCTTGTTTTTTGTAAAAGTTCAAGGTGCCCTCTTCATCTTGAATATGGGGAAACTCCGCGAAGAAGCATCATTAAGTTCAGAGCAGTTAGCACAGTTCAGTGGATACATCGCATGCAGCTGTCAGTTGAATGAGGGGTGGAACAGCGGGAACACGTCGCAGCGTTCCTGCTCACATGAACAAGCTTCATGCATTTCCTGCACTGGAGCGGCTGGAGCGGCACTGGAACGTCCATTGTGAGCCGTATACTAAGTGAACATGGCCGCACACCCAAAGCGAATGCCTAGGGTGTTTGAGTGCTTTCCTTGAAGGTCCCCTCAAAAACCAAGGTAGATGCTCTGGGCAAACTGCATACGTTTTACGTTGATGATTTGTGGGGTTTAACGTCCCAAAACCAGCTCTGATTATGAGAGACGCCGTAGTGGAGGTCTCCGGAAACTTCGACCACCTGGGGTTCTTTAACGTGCACTGACATCGCACAGCACACGGGCCTCAACATTTCGCCTCCATCGAAATGCAGCCGCCGCAGCCGGAATTCGATCCCGCGACCTTCGGATCATCAGCCGAGTGCCATAACCACTAGACCACCGTGGCGGGGCGCATACGTTTACGTTGCACCACGTTTCGAATGTCAGGACCCTGACGGGAGCTACATGTCTTTACATGTAGCCAGTTACCCGACCCGCTAAAATTTCCTGTGACGTCACTGCCGTAACGGAAATGACGTGAAATAACTTTTGATGGATCCTTGTATAAAACGCATTTTTCTATTTAGATGCGAAAGCGTGGAACGTTAGGCTGCGTTAGAGCCGGCCCTATCCTAACAATGTGATGTCAATATACAAAAATAACCGACAACAAGAAGCAAAGCTAATAATAAGATAAATATAATCGACAGAACTATACAGATATGCACAAATACTATTGCTGGCTCATAAAGGTGGCTCTGTAGGCAAGTGTTAATACATGACCATGTGTATAATAATGCAAAAGGACATGTATACCATCGACGACACCTACGAACGACGCATACATTAACACGGTAAAAAAAAATCCACGCATATCCAC
The DNA here is from genome assembly GCA_013339685.2 of Hyalomma asiaticum. Classification (NCBI taxonomy): domain Eukaryota; kingdom Metazoa; phylum Arthropoda; class Arachnida; order Ixodida; family Ixodidae; genus Hyalomma; species Hyalomma asiaticum. The sequence continues at coordinate 144,702,219 of CM023482.1, forward strand.
GGAGTGAATGATGATGAGTGCGCGAAGCTCCGAAGGTTCATCGGTAAAAACCGTGAAACTTCCGTGAATCTTGCCCAGTACATCATCAAAGACGTGACAAACACTGTGTGTCGCCATCTAGCGCTCTCCTATCACACTAGAGCACGCAGCGAGCGCCTCCGCGCCATCTATTGATCAATTCACGTACTAGCTAAGCAGCACCGCAGCGCTCAGACGGACAGACAGACAGACAGACTCCCATGCTACGCGTTCCCATACATCTGAATGAAGCGAGCACCGCGGCGCCATCACGCCATCTAGTGAGCACTTCATAAAACTACAGGTGGCTACATACTACATCGGAGGAAGGACAGACCCACGCCCTAAGGAGCTTCGCCCCTAAAAAAACGTTTTCGTTGTTCAGCTTCGGAATGCATGCATATTTATTGTCGGCATAACCTGCGCACAATTCGCTACAAAAGGTATCACCGGCCATTTCACAGAAGAACTGCCGCTTTCGCTTGGTGCGCACACAGACGCGGGCTCCATTTATGTGAAGCTCTATAGCCCGATGCGACGGGCTGAAAGGTTTGTTCTTTCCGCGCTTCATTTTTGCTTCCCAAAGTATGACACCTGCACGCTTTCCCATGAGTCTTATGGAGTTAATCCCCGATGCGAACTAATGCGGATTGAACGCGCGTTCCTCCCAACGCGCTTCGAGGAATGCACTTTCTCGCCCACGATGTCGCGCTGCGCTCTTCCATGATAGTTCTTCTGTTGGCACACCGCCGGTTCTTCAGTTCATCGTCCTTGCTTTATAGGCCTTCTTAGCCGTAAAACTGGCACGCACATTTAGGCCCACGCACGCACACAAACACGTCTCACGTACACACATGCGCATGAGCGCAAACAGTAGGCGCACCACTTATGACACATTAAGCAGCTTGACCGAATGCAGTGTTCTCACCCAATTATTTATCTTCATCAACATCTGTACTGCTATTTTTCCACACATACACACGCCTGGCAAAGCCGCCCCAATGCGTTGAGAAATTGCGCTATCAAAAGGTTATCAGACCTACACAGTTGTCGTCGCGCTTCCTCGAAGGCCACTGCAATTTTTGAGCCATATACACGGCTACGCAAGACTTCCCTTAATGAACAAATAATGTTTAATTCCATTACAGCGAACTGTATGTACAGCTACTGTGTGTATTGTATTAATTACTACGGTGAAAGCCATATGTGATTCATACGGAAGTGACTTTGACGATGACCTCGTCGAAAACCGGGCGTCGCAGCGCATGTCCCAAAATACGCCACGTGACCATGGAAAGCTCATAAGCGCGTTATGGCATAGCTAGGCTTCCATGAGACGTAATTAATGATTGCTGGAGTTAATGAATTAGTAGTTTCTTAGGCATTGAATAATCCGTCTCCTCAAGGTTACACTGGCAGCGCCACGTATGAATGGGGACTAGAAATCAGAGTCGCAAAGGCATCCTTAATAGGCGACGTAAAATTATGATTTGTGGGGTTTAACGTCCCAAAACCAGCTCTGATTATGAGAGACGCCGTAGCGGAGGGCTCCGGAAATTTCGACCACCTGGGGTTCTTTAACGTGCACTGACATCGCACAGCACACGGGCCTCAACATTTCGCCTCCATCGGCGACGTAAAATGCTTTCACCTTTGCATCTACGTAGAAAACCACATTACCGCATGGAGACACTGAGAGAGAGAAAGAGAGAGAGAGAGAGAGAGGGGGGCCTTCACCTTGCTGTGTGTGACAAGGCGAACAGCCTTTTTTTTTTTTTTTCATCAAAAGGTCGCACAATGAAGTGAGTGAGTAAGAATTCGTTGAACTATTCCTTTCTTATCTCAGTTTAGCCAGATGAATGGCGCTCATTAACTACACCTGGTAAGGAAAACGACTGGTGTGTCGCACTTGGTGGTTCCCATAACCGTATATTGGAATGTCTAATTGTTGATAGCCTGGTCCACGTCACCTATAAGAGATCTATAGTATACCTAGGAGACCTTGCGCGTTCTTTATTCCGACAACATTGCATACTACGAAAAAAAAAGCGTTATAATATCAGTGCATCGTAGGCTCGAAGTAAATCCTCCTCTTCGTCTCGTGGGCAGCGCCATGTATACCGGCGCTTGACGATGTTGACGAGCGCCACAAACAAGTTTAGCAATCGAGGATAGTGCACCTTAGTCAGCGGACTCGGCCGTTATTAGTGGTTATTGCACATGACTGCTGGCCGACAGGTCGCGGGATCGAATCCCGGCCGCGGCAGCCGCACTCCGATGGAAGCGAAATTCGAGAGGCCCGTGTATTTTGCGATTTCGGTGCATGTTAGAGAATGCCAGGTGGTCGAAATTTCCGGAGCCCTCCCCTACGGCGTCTCTCATAATGACATGATGGCTTTGGTACGCAAAACCCCAGCAATTGTTATGTTTGGGATGCCTGTATGTACAGCGCCAGGACACAATAATGTGTTTTCGTGCATATGCAGTGTATACTGCAATATTTTAAACAGTCCCCGTTAAAGGTGCGTCAATCTGTACCTATCAAAGAGAGACAGAGAGAGAGAGAGACCTTTGATCTACAACGTAAAGTTTGAACATGTTAATTGACCACTGAGCTGGCTACACTGCATTGGATGATGGAATAACGGCAGAAAGTTTATTATCTAAAATATCATTGAATCGAACATAGTGCTAGAACACTTCCGGGTAGTGCTCAACTTCTAGAAAGGTCGGGCATTCAAGTTACTTCTCAGCTTCCTACATGCCAACGACACTGGCTGCGCTATTACGAAAAGATACTCGAATAATGATTCTCGGAAATTCCGGGGTGGCCGAAATTCTGCGAGCTTGTTTTGTTCGAGAAGTCTCCTGATGGTTGTTTTGGAAAGCGGGAAGGGCAGAGAGAGAGAGAGAGACAGAGCAATACAGCGAGGTCTTGGGGTTATTTAGGTGAATGCCCGCTCCGAAACGTTTAAGGAAGTAACAAACATAGCGCTTGAAAAGAACACGCTAACTACGTATAACGCGAAGTAGGCGGTATATGCAACCATCCAAAACGCTGTAATACACGACCGTGATTCCCCGTCGAAAGCAAATTTCCAGCTGTATATACACGGAGAATTAAGATGTCGGATCCGCATTATTTATGCATCATGCCATTTGCAAGCCGTAACAAGGTTTATCGGCATTGCTTGGCCATCAGGGAAGCTCATCAGCTCTTCTCGAAAGAAAGAAAAACGCCCTTCCGTCATTCGCTGCGCTGATGACCATTTGGCCTGGCTAATGAGTTGTATACAGTTTCCGCGCTCACATTCAGGGTAACATTGAGAAACAAACCCGTGCTCGCCGTGGTGTTAACGATTCCGTGTGTTAGTTACACCATTTATTTAACCACGCCGGCTTGTATGCAAGTATGGACGTGTAACTAGAAGTCAGGGTCAATTTAGAGGCGGACTCGAGAGAAAAGTCGTTAGCACGATGTCAGGAGAGTAGGGGCGCCGGTGGGGCCGGGCGGGCCATACTAGGCCACGAGAGTGATCAACAGCGCCATCAGTGGTAGCGCAGGAGCGGGGCAGTAAAACATATAGGTATATACACGCAGCGCTAGGGAACTCGTGCCTCCGAAAATCTGTTGGTGGCGTTAAATGTGAGTGGCAAATGGTGCCTGCACATAATGTAAAGAACACGAAACAGGTTCGAAAGGGCTCAGATTGACGTCATTTTTTTTTTTTACGGTGGCTCATATAAACAAACTAATGTAATTGGTCTGAAAGGAAATTTGTGTCGGTGCGCTACAGATTTGAATCAGATAGCAACAAATGCGCTGCTGTGGTTCAAGCAACGAACCTCGCTGAGCGACTCTGACATTACTGTGTTCATGTGTGCGTGCAGTTACTTAACTCTCTCTCTCTCTCTCTCCTACACGCACACACATTGTTCCTTCTTGCTTTTCTACCTTCCTTTACCCTTTCCCCAGTGCAGGGTGCCAAACTGGATGTTGCCTTCTAGCTAACTTCACTACTTTCCGCACAACTCTGAGCCCCCTCTCTCCCCCTGGAGTCAGGTTGGGAACCGAACTTACCTCCCGTGAGCGAGGCAAGAGCGCCACGTCAGCCTTGTGATACGGGCCGTCCTGCGCTGCCGCAATTCCTGCTACGGAAAACGCAGTAATGAAACGAGTTATGAAACTTTAGCGTTGGGAGAAGCTGCAAACGTCTGCACGAGGTGCTTCTCACAAGTCATGAAACTTCAGAGCTGAGGGAACGTGACAAGCGTATTCACGAGGGCCGAGGCAGCTCTCGCAAGCCATGAAAATATTTCATAACAGTGTCGGAAAAACGCTGCCAAGCGCGTCAGCGCACTTGCTGGCACGCATATACGATTCCACAGATGCCCTTCTTCTCCGCAGAAGAAGCAGTTCAAGAGTTGGGTTTAGCAGCAAGGCGCGATCTCTCCATTGTTTTTCACGGTGCGCGCAGAAGTATCGAAACGACTAAGGTGAAACAGAAAAAAAAAAGGGAAGCAGTTATTAGGCCATTCTGCGCCAGCTCACAGCCACAAATTATTATGGGCTGCCGCTCTTGCGTGATCTGGCACCGGAACACTGAAGACTTCACCTAAAATTTAGTCAAATATACATGAGGAATTGAGAATGCTCTAGTGAATATTCGTACTTGGATATTTTGCGTTTTTGTTTTATTAAACGCAATTGACTCATGTGCTCAAAATACGCGGACCAATTGCCTGTCTGTCGCATGCATTAAAAATAAGAAAGAAAGCATAACGTTCCGTTTCGCGGACACTTACAGAACGGGGAACGCCGAACACACGTCATATCCGGCGGTATAGCCCGCGCAGCAAGGAGGCCCTGTGTAACAAAGGAGCGAGCAAGTTGTATTAAATTGTAACCAAGGTGAATATGCAGACAGTCTAATGTGGCCGAGAAGAAGGAACAACATTACCCGATAAAATTTTCTAAGCCGGGACGCGTGGCTCCATGCGTAGGCTTTTTTTTTTTTTCCTTTTTGGCAGCTGAGCTGTTTAAGGTCAAGGTTGATTCCTGTGGAGCGTCGTTCGCAGTTAACAGCGCTGCTGCCACGCGGAAAGTAAGGGCCCTTGCCCAACTACCCACACAGCTACGTGATAGTGTTTAGGCGGACAATATAGAAAGAAAGAAAGAAAGAAAGAAAGAAAGAAAGAAAGAAAGAAAGAAAGAAAGAAAGAAAGAAAGAAAGAAAGAAAGAAAGAAAGAAAGAAAGAAAGAAAGAAAGAAAGAAAGAAAGAAAGAAAGAAAGATTTGTGCATGAGGGAAGACGGGGGCCCACGCTTGCCCTTGACCCACTGGCCACGTCCTTGTCTTCAGCCCACTGCTACGTGATAGCGATAGTGAACTTGACACCCTTGTCATAGCTCAGCTGTTTAGCCAGAATTGACAGGCGAGGAACTGGCTTGACTTTTCCCTCGACAGCAATAGGTATAACCTTAACAAAAGAAATCACGTTGAAAAATTACAATCGCGCTGAAAGACGAAAAAGCGAAAGATGAATCGTGAGGCCGACCATACTACGTTCCCGTGCCCATTCGTCGTAACCGTGGCGCCTGACAGCGTCTCCTCCAGCGTAATGAACATTTGACTACAAATAGAGAGAGTAAATATTAAAGAGAGCGAATGGTAAAAGGGAAAATTTTGGAAGACAATTTACTCTGCATGCACTTCACTGGCCGAAGTACGACAAGGTATATAAAATTTCAGATGGTATATATTATCGAATAGATTCTAAGGAGTCAATAAGAAAAATATGAATCAAAAGGATGGGACTGACCTTGCCTTATTTTCGGAAATACTGAACCTATTTCTCCCTGGTCAATAAACGAACATTGCTTTTTCAATGTACTACGCTGTTTGTATGACTCGACTGATTAGTGCTTCTTTATTGCCCCATTTGTGATCGTATACCAACAAGAGGCAGTAGCAACGGAAGTGTATACGAAAAAGAAAGAAATAGAAAGCAGAGAATTCTTCGTGCTTCTTTTTCTATTTTTGTTGTAGATGCATTATCGCTATTTCTATCTCTCTCGTTCTCGCCAGTTCTTAATATCCTACTTGTCGCTGTCTGTGCTGCTGTATTGATGCCAGTGGAGTCCAGCGTAGGTACAATGGGCGCGCGTGCCCTGCATACAAGACAGCTACTGAAGCGCTATTGTGGGGCGCCCTGTCGAGATTAACAAAAAGCAACGTCAGGAAACGTCAATTTCTATGACGTACTATCCGCGCCCTGTATCGAGAAGGTCACCTTCGCAACTCGCCTCGTGCTGTCTCGGAGGAGCTTCGAGGTTTCATGACACCCCGACTCTGCAGTTACTGCGCAACACAACGAATAATGTGTTTAATTTCGTGGCTTCTCCAATGCGTACGACAATTCATAGGGCTGAATTTTTTTTTTTTTTTTTGCCAGAGTGTACGACAATGTGAGCAAAATGCTTGCGCCTCATCTGCTGTATTTGACTGAGCTGGGGAGAACTTCCTCAATCCATCCTTGAATAGCTTTTCCCCTCGCCTCCCGTCGCATGTGTTGTGACCGATCAATCAATAAATCAGTCATTGTGAAAATAAAGGCTCCAACATGGACAGTTTCAATAACTGCGGTGGAGACAAGGCTATCGTTTTTTTTTTTTTAACTGCTAGGAGAATCCGTCACTCACAGAGCATTTGTGATCTTCCAATGAAATACCTCGAAGGTCCTTACCTATACCTGCCAGGCTTTTCTTAATGTCGTCGTTTGTATCGACGAATAACGCAAGGCGGACTCCGGGATGGCGTGCAAAGAGCCTGTAAGCAAAGGCATATTTGAAAATGTAATCGAAACTGCAGACTTCGTGGACTGTTCCTGACAGCAGGACACTACACGCGTCTTCTGGGGGAACCCTAATGTCGTTTGTCACGCAGAGTTACTACACTCGGGACGAAGGCGGCGCAGTCAAAGCTGAGGTTGTAGCCGATTATAATAGTGCTACCTCCATTACCGTTTTTCGGCACGGAAGCGTGACCCAGATTGTTTCTCTCGCTTCAGCTCGATTGCCTCGCCGTGCACATGTACATTGTAATTGCGGAGATCTCTCGCCTTGCTGGGGCATAACGAGCAGCATGTCGAACAGCTACAACGTTAGCGTAGAACTCTATGAGGAAGCACTATAGTAAGCGGTGTTATTAGGGACACCCGTTCAAACATCACAAACAACATTCATATATAGTCCAGCGCAAACCTAAAGGTCATGTATCGATCGGAGAATATAATATATAACGTTATTATAAGGAATGCCGGCACATTAGGCGCTCGACGTTACAAGTCGTGCTTTTCACCTGAGGCTCTGCCACGAAAAATTTGAGGTTGGCCCCCTGGCTACGTTTTGATTACTTTCAGTTAATAGTTTGGTGAACTTTAGAACCACTGAGCACTCAGAAGAATTACAGGTACCTACGTTATAGGGCGTAAAATACACGATTCTTCACCACTCTCTAAGTGGGCCGGCACAGTTTTTGACCTACCGTTTGTTCCTACCGGAGGACAAATAGATTGGTGTACATTTACGTTTACGTCCACGGTCATTTTATCTAACACACGTCGATATCGCTCTGGGTTCTTATTTTGTACCGAAATTGTTGAAGGAAATATATCTATTTCGATACCTTGTAGATGTTGAAATAGCCTTCCTCGAGCGAGGAAATTACATTCCTCCCGTTTCCACTCCTGCACCCACTTTGAGAGCTCGAGTTCCAGAGCCTGGAATGCGCAGAACAACCGGAAAGACGTTCTCCCTTCCTACATTCGCTGCAGGGCTCCGACGTACTCGTGCCAAAGTCAGCCGTCAAATAAAGGAGTCACTTCGTATCCTTGCCTCTGTACTACATTTGTAAGGTGATATACGCTATGTGCAACACGAATTTTCGAAGTTTGCAGTTCCAAAAATATCTTCCCGTTGATGTACTTGTGTGGCGCTGGAGTTGTTAAAACAAAACAGACAAGAAATAAATGTCACCTAATTTTATAGGATCGTGAAGAAGTACATTGCACGTCTTCGTCCCCGAGCGGCCTCTTCTTATAGAAAAGGAAAGTACCTGGCCAGCCCCAGCAAAGTTATGTGCGGCTCTGCTTGAAAACTGCAACGATGAAAGAGCCTTTTCTGAAGATTTGTTAAAGGGTGCCTGAAGCGCAGTCGTGAACACATACCGTGCGCTCTTCTGTGCTGCAGTGTCGCGCTATTTCTGCCTGGCTTCATTTTATTTGAAGGGCCGTCTACGTTGCTTTCCGGCAATAGAGGACCTTTAGTGTGGAATGCCAGCGCGCCGATATTTCTCGTGCGTGGTATTTGTTACATTTTGCTCTCGCTTTTGTATATTTGCTTATTTATTTCTGGCTCTTCCTTATTCTTCTTTATTCTCCGTTGAGTTGCGTATTTTTGTCCTTAGGTTAGCCGTGTATAGCGCCGTCACTTTAATGTACCTATATAACCTCCACGGCGCCACAACCTGGATTCCTTAAACGCAGCTGAGACCTGCCAACCTGATGGTGTCAAATAAAATGACAGCGTATCTATACTATGCCTTAAGAGGTCATGTTAGAATAGCCGATCATTTAGGATTGATTTCCTTTTCATGCGTCACATGATAAACAGGCATAAAGCAAGACGCGCTTACTCTACATGGTAATGCAGGTGATATCAACAAGCGAAGACAATCTGATCAGGTGATCCAAGAAAACTTACCTGTAACGATGCTGAATTATTTTAATGCGTACCAAAGAACGAGAAAAGGAAGTAAAGAATGAAATGGATAGATCGGATGAGTAATTTTGAAGATATTCATAATAGTGCGGGAGTTTCAAGACCGTATATTGGTCGTATGCGACCGTCTTTGGCCGGCAGTGAAAGTATGCGTATCAAATGATGGCGATTAAGGTAGCTGTATTTTTTGTGCTTTATTATAGAAATCAGAATAACTAGCTCTCGACAAACTAAATCAAGTACACGAAAGAATATAACCGTATGCAACGGACCGGGAGAGTTCATATGCATATGATTCTCTGCATTGTGGTAACCATTACCAACCTTACTCAATACCCTTCATTAGGCGCGTAAGGTATGGCGAATAAAACAAAATCACTAAACGTGACATCAAGGCCTACGCATTTCTCAAAAGGGCCTACCACACATGCAATCAGCATAGGTGCAATGATGGAAAATTGGAGAAGATTTGAAGGGTTGAAAAAATAAAAAAAGATACTGAAGAATAACAAGTGAACCGAACTACTGCTTCATGACCAGCCTTCTCTATGGACAAGAATAAGCGCCTCAAATGAATTTCGATCAAATTTTCATTACCTTGTAGTTAGTGTACCAAAATATAATAGTAGGCCAAAGTACACGTTAGCCTGCGTTCACAAGCGTGACCAGTATTTCTCATGCCTCTATAAGTAGATGTGCTGATTATTTGCAACCTGTAACCCCAGAGCAGAGGCTAGCAGGCTTTCGTGGAGCCGAATATGACACTACGACCAAGTATTTAGTGGTGACCCTTCAGAAATTGTGGGCAGTTCTGTGAACGCATGGTATTTCCTCCGGTCTTAAAGGCTCGCTTCGTTACTGCTCTTTGAAGTGAGGAGCACTTTAGGCGCCTCAGTCGTGGGCGTGCAATGTCGTCGCGTGTCGTTGTCCCGCTCAGAAATGAACAGCTTATAAAACAGAGATACAACATGCTAGCAGCTGCCCGAAACAGGTTCCATATTAAGCACGGTTGAAATATGCCAGATGAGTATAATAAAATACGAGGTACATATTAAGGGTAATTATCGCATACTGAGATCAGATTATGTGAACGTAATTCGAAAACGCCGATGATAAACACAAACGAAGCACAGGCGAGTCACTGCTCCGCACTTCGCATTGCATTCACTGCGGCAAAATTTGTGTAGAGTTCTTTTTTTCTTTTTCTTTTTTTTTGTGGGGGTGGGGGTGGGGGGGGGTTGCTCGCAATACTTTATCATTAATAGCAGGGTATTTTGTCGTGCAGTGCACTAGCGACATGGGAACGCCCGCCTTCTGGAGCCGCGAAACCAGCGAGAAAAAGCTTGAGTGCGACGTATAGTGGGAACGCATTCGCGTAGACCGAATGGAGTGAGAAGCAATCGCCCTGTTACAGACTTTGGAGTGGGCAAAATGACATGGCAGTAAACCCTTCTCTTCGCGAAGAAAATAATACCGGCAGACACGTGAATGGGGAAGGTGTCGCATAACCATGGTCGTACTGACAAACAGCATTAAGACATCGAGAGGCCAAAAAAAAAAAAAATAGCACCTGCAAGCTCACAAAAGCAATAATAATGATAATGTCCAATTCGTTCGGCGTAAACTCATCGATCGTAAAGTCGGGGCTTCTGCGAAGCGGTCAACATACTGCTCGCCGATCAATCGATTAACTGCGCTTCGAACTTGTGGAAGGAAACAAAAAGAGAGAGATTCATAGGCTCCAAAGAGATGACAAATTCTAACAAAAAAAAAAAAGCATGAATGCGCCCAGAAATGTTTGAGGACATATGTCAGCATCGTTCTTAGAGACATTCGAGTTTGTTTGTTATCTTTTTGTTTTTGTTTTTGAATTGCTGTGGGAAGGTCCCGAAAAATCGATTACGCCCCCCCCCCTCCCCCCGCTCCTTTCTCTTGCTATCTACTTCATCTGGCATCCGTTCATGGCACAGAGGAATTCGGGAAACTTTATGAGAGAAAGGCGTGTCTACTGGAGTGTAGCCAAGTCCGAGTTTATGCAGGCCTTCGGGATTTTTATATTTTTCAAATTTCCTAACCCTTTTCCCTTTTATTTTGTTTTTGCAGAAGTTGGGTGGCTGTGCCTGAAAATGACCTACGTTATATCGCGAGCCTTCGCTCTTCCTATTTATCAACTCGGACGATGAAGCAGGAACGTTTCTGAAAGGCACAAATCTCGCGTCGCCAAAAGAGACGTAACCGGAAGTCATAAACAGCGAGAAACACTGAGGTTCAGATGTGTGGAACGCGAGGCCCAGACAGCCTTGGCAGATGACAAATAGCGCGTCGTCAGCACTACTTTTTTTCCTTCCTCTAGAAGAGGCAACAAACGAGTTTACGGGCAAATAAATAGACAGGCAGCTTGTTGACTGTCGCGCACGAAATTCGAGGTCACGTTCAAAAGAGCAAAAGAGCGATCGGGTTAGGGCGGTCTACGTTAAGGTCCCCGGGGGTCGCAGACGATGATTTTGTTTGGATTGAACGTAAGGTTGTGGGCACTTATTAATGAATACCAACAAAAAAAAATTTTTTTTTTGCTTCGGGTACGGTGAGCCGCAAGAGGTGTATAGTGGACAAACCTGCTTTCAGGCAGACCTATAACTGTGTTTATCGAAGCTATGGGTTTCTGTCAGCGTAAAGATAGGAAATCCCAATAGAGATAGGAAATCGATTCAGGGAAATTTTCCCTGTGTCCTTCTTTGGGCAGTGTCAAATATTCTTGGAAATTTTCTGTCTGGGTGATAACCGTGGTCATAACCTTAAGCTACCTTCATTGAAAGGCCGATATTACTTGCCCGAACAATCAAAATGCGTAATGAAATAATTAATAAGAAATTTGTAGAAGTGTTTTCACAAATTTTCCAAGGACGCACGTCGGTGTTATGTCGTCTCCTTTTTTCTTTCGAAAGCTGCGGCTGTATTTGCCCTTGTCGGTATTATCTCTCAGACACTGCAACTAATGTGCTATGCCTTTATTTTATGTGAGAAGGTATAGAGTATCGATTTTGTACGTACTTCCATCGAAAAGAGCGGCTAGCGTAACTCACCGAGGACGAGGACAAACAAAGCAGTAACGGCATGCACCAAAGGGCTCCACAGTCTGCCCCATTTACAGCTGCTAACAATGTTACGCTCAAGCTACAAACACTAATAGCACAGCGTGTCACGTTACTTTGTCTAGTTGTGCGTAACCCGTTACGTTTACAGCTCGCATGTACCTTCAGCAAGCGCTCACAAATGCGTTACTGGAGGAAGTACTCAGCGAGAAGGCCGGAGGATCAATTGAGTTCGCGTTTGCTTCAGGAAGCGAGGATCAGTCGCTTCCGTCATCGTTGGCTGGTCTGTTCTTCTTTGCTGTGATGTACACCCGGGCATATTAGGTTCGCAGACACAAGAGCGTATGCAAGAAACAAAAGGAAAAGCGGACGTATGGGGGAGTTGATTGCTGGTAACTGTCGCCGGAAGAGACAGGACGGTTTTCCGCTATTCAGGCACGAGGCTGTAATGCAGCTCGAGAACCCAAAGTAGATGAAATAAAAGAAAGAAAGAAAGAAAGAAAGAAAGAAAGAAAGAAAGAAAGAAAGAAAGAAAGAAAGAAAGAAAGAAAGAAAGAAAGAAAGAAAGAAAGAAAGAAAGAAAGAAAGAAAGAAAGAAAGAAAATTGATCCTGGGCCTAAAGTAAATCATGAGAATCCAGAACACCAACGGAAGAAGCAAAGAAAAAGACGTCGCTTTTGTCGATTTGGGATACTATAAATCATGCATGAGAGTTAAAGGGCTCAAAGAAAAAAATAACAAGAAATAAAAATAAAAGAAACAAGAACGTCTAGACATGTCACCAGTCACAGCATATGCGTCGAAGGTAGGAAAAAGAAGAAATAAATAAAAAGGAAATCTACCCACGTGGCAGTGGAGAAAGGAAGTCAATTACGAGAAGGGCAGATGGACGCAATTAGCTTGGACGTGTTGAGGCGCTGGCTAGGGGGACACAGACACGCACATAATCAAATAGACGACACCTAACACCCGCCCCCGTTTATACGCCCCAAAATTGCGCACAAACAATGTAACGATGATTGTCAGGGTTCTCGTTCTCGCTGTTTCTTACGAGTACAATTAAGTGCACCAACATTATATTGGTACGACGCCAATACTCATTCATTCGCTTTCTTTGACGTCGCTAACCCTCGCGAGTGCGTGTGTGTGACGTCAATCGCAGTCACGTGCAGTGAAAACCGCATCTGACCTTTCAGGTGTTCGAAATAGCTCGGCCGGTCTGGAAAAATGGGGGCCAGGTCAAGAAAAAGAAATGTGGCTGATCCCTCTGTCAAATGAATCGGTATAACACAAAAGTGAAATAGTGAAATGTTTCTTCGCATAAGCAGTTGAATGTTTATTGTTACATCGAGGTGAACTTGCCCATTGCTATCGGTGTTTCGCTGGTACGGCACCGTCTGGCGTGGATGAACCCACATTCACACATCGCCTCTGTAACATCAAGGGCCAACCCTTTGTGGTAAGTGAAGTAGATTGTCTAATAACTGGACACAGTCTATAGTAAATGCCGCGCGACAAGTGTATCAGTCATATCTACTTGCGCCACCTTGACCCGTTAGCGTCGTTGTCATGCTCTCGCGCCTAACGCAGCAGTTTTCTTGTTGCCATCACGCTGGAAGAGCGGTCGGCGGTGAAACGCCACCCACGAAGAAAGGTGACCGGTGCCGTACTACCACTGCGCGGTCGGCTCAAGCTGTACGAACGCGGCTATGCGCGCGGCTCTGCAAGCGTTCATCGAGGCGGACTTTAGAAAGCTCCTGGAATGATGCCGCCATCCGGGAGAGACGAATTGAAGGGCTTCACTGCGCCTCTCCTGGATGGCGGCACCGTTTCAAGCAATGTGCGCCTGGATGCGTACGTGCTGTGCCGGACGAGACGAGTAGGCGCGTCCGTACAGCATCGAGCATGTACGGCGTTAGCGCAGTGATAGCGCACCGGCCACCTTTTGGTCCGCCGCGGTGGTGTAGTGGTTACGGTGCTCGGCTGCCACCCAAAAAACGCGGTTTCGATCCCGGCTGCGGCGGTCGCATTTTCGATGGAGGCGAAAATGCCAGAGGCCCGTGTACTGTGCGTTGTCAGTGCACGTTAAAGAACCCCAGGTGGTCTAAATTTCCGGAGCCCTCCACTACGGCCTTTCTCTCCTCTCTCTTTCACTCCCTTTCCCCTACCCCTACGGACGCTTAGCCGTGCTCCGTACATGGGCTGCAGAAATTAGCGTCCCTTCCTAACCGAACCACAATCAATCACCTTTTGTCGTGGCGCGGGGGATTGTGAGTTCGATTCCCAACGTATGAACAGAAGCTTTTCTGAGTGTTTTTCGTGTAGCGCTGCACGCACCTCAAGATGAACCATTACCAACTAGCTCAAGCCTCAATTCTAATGGTGCCTTCTTCATCGGTGAGTTTTGATTGCGCATCTATGTTAAATGGCGCTAGACGACGAGGGAGGCCTCGCAAGACAGAGGCAGAGAAGGCAAAAGCTGACAATTACGTGACTAGGCGATTGAAGAGCATGACAAGCGGAAGAGAGCGCGATGAGAATGGGACGAAGCGTCGCTATCGCGTTCAACACTTAAGGCAAACTTAAGGGTCCCACAATTTTTTCAACGTGATCCCGTTGTCGTGTAATTAACCTGCTGCCGAAGCTTCATCTTTGAAGTATATATATATATATATAGTACGTAAATAATTGTGCGTGCAGAATGAAAAATAACAAACAAATGACGACGCAAGAACGAAGTCGTAGAAACTGAGTGTGTACGTAACGGTACAAAACCGCTCATGATTTCTTCCTTATCACTTCTGTGAGCGTGTGGTAATGGTGTGTAAAGACGAATAAAGCCGCGCCGACAACCATCATATCCTTTTCTTTTTCTCTCCTCCGCGCATTTTTCTTTTGAAACAACGAAATGAAGGATAAATGGACGCGTAAGTAAATTTGGACGTTATCGCGCGTTAACCTTTCAAAAAGGACAAGTCATAATTGAGACCGCAAGTCCACCCGGGATATCAGGACCCCTACGAGAGTAATTAATAACTCTAGCGTATTATAATGTGCGCCCTATACAGGGTGTTTCTATATCGGGCCTGGCTACTTTCATTTGTGGTTCGCTTTCTTTTGCTTCCCGAGAAGAGGTAATTTCCTCCGTGTGACATTACCAGGAGGTGAGATATGCGAGGGCGTCGTCTCGTAGTTGCTTCTTGCCGTCTCTGGAAAAATCCCGGGGAATCTTTCTTTCGTTCTTTCTCGCCATCCTGGAGACGGGAAGGCAGATGTCCAGTGCTTTTAAGTGCGTCTGTAGCTTCAATTAGATTGATTTTATGGAATCGCAATAGCACAGTGGCTCGCAATGAAATAGTAATCATTAAAGTGGCTAATTGTAATCACAAACAGCGTGTCCAGCGAAGCTGCGCATGCACTTCATGAATACGATTGGCCGTTTGGAGGACTTGCTTTAAGCATTTGCGGAGATCTGCGGCGATTGCCTTCAGCCTGTGTCGGAAAAGCGTTTCATACACTGCGACAGGTGGAAGAGACGCGCGTACCACGTACACCAAGACCCTAGCTCCAAACACGGTGGGGGAAATCGTTATTTCGTTACCGGGCCGCACAAACAGTCTAAAAAGAAAATATAGCCCATGCCGAAAATCCGGAATCCGGGTTAAATGAGGAAGCCACGGAAACACGGCCTGGCGCTAAACCATTGTTTCGTCGAGGGCTTAGGTCAGTCTCATGAATTTTATACGACTACGCGGCGTACCGTCTCCACCACCCGTGGCACAAATGTTCTTCTGCGGCAGAGCGCATGCGCACAGGGCACAAGCTTGCCCTGGCTGCATGTTTGATGAAGGCTACGGTTTTATTAAGTTGCGGTTCTCGTCCAGGGAAGCAACCTCGATTTGGCGGATCCTGGAAGCCAATGATGCACACAAGTGGAGGAGAGCGTACGAATGTCAAGCCCCCGCCGCCGCCGCTAGCACTGGCGTTTTGCTCACGCTTTTCTGTTGTTGTGCCACCAAGAAATGCAAACAGAAAGTGTAGCAACATGAAAGGCGAGACGAAGCTCATATGCAGGTAGCAAACAGCAAATTATCTTCGAAGCAAACAATTCTCCATCGCACAGGAGCTCCACACCAGACTTGATATGTATATAAGGTTTAAAGTATTGTTATGCTTATTATCATTACGTTCCCAAGACTACTTTCTTGGAAATCACTTTTCTGATCGCCCTTCAAGCACAGGAAACGACGTTTCTAAATAACAGCATCTCCAAGCGGACCATGTTCGCTCCTTCCTTGATCCAACTCGCCGCGGAAACAAAGGCAAGGACGAATACTTCGAACAACCTTCATTCCAGCGTCTCCAAAATGCGCAGTACTGCCGCCTTTTGTTTTCAGCAGCCAAACCTGCCCCTGACTCCCTGGTATTACTTTGTCGCTGAAGGAGAGGCACTGACCTCCTAATGATGTCTAGCCTGACGTCCCCAACAAGAAGGCGAATTTGTATTTCGGGAAGAAAAGGTCCCTTCTGTCTTATGTTTTGGCGGACGGGAAACGACAGAGAGAATCCGGGACGTCGGGAGAAAAAGCGGCACTTCCTGCACAGACGACATTCCAGCGGCATGTAATGAAAGCCACAACTGTCCTCTCGATCATCAAACCGCGAAACTCCCCATCGACCCGCCAGAGCACAAAAACATTTTATTTTGACCACTTCGAGTCGGAGCTGGTCGCGGTGGGTTACCGCAACTTTTACATTTCTGTAAATACGTTCGATCGTCGCTCCCTGTGCGCGATCTCCCACGCAGGTGCTGACTCTATCCGTCTATGGTGAAGGCTCCCATAAATCGTAGGACGTTGTTGTAGACTGGCTTAGTGTGCTACGTCAGGGACCATGTGATGAATAATCTGCCTTTATTGGCAAATTCTGGTGTTCATTCCTTGAGGTCTGTACAAATGTAGAAAAACCACGTCATATGATTTACTCGCATTTTTGCCAGGGTGATCTTTATATTTCACCTCGCCTATTTTCACAAATTTATCATCCTTTAAGGCTGTCGGCGAAGCACTTGTTGTTTCTCGCTCGCCGCAAGCAAGCACTGCTTTTTGGCCGAGGAAGTACACTACGCATACTCGCGCACACGCGCACTAGCTTTGACAGTGTTGTACCTGACAAATGAAACCGAGTGAAGTAGGCAGGCGAATCTGTGGTATTACCTAACCGATTGATTTCTGCAGATTTATGTCCCAAAATCACGATCTCCTATAATGAGAGACGCCGCAGTGGAGGGTTCCGGAAATTTCGACCACTTGGACTTCTTTAACGTGCACTGGAATTGGTGAACACTTGATTCTTCAGGCGAACGATTGAGCTGCGCACTACATGAAATAATTGACAGCACGGTACCATATCTTCGGTAGTCTTAACCATGTCCCGTGAAGTATTCAGAATTTCTCGGGAGTCTTCATACGTCTTCGTGGCTATTGGTGAGTCTTCAGGAGGCTCTTGGGGAGTCACCTCTTCGCCGCTTTCCCATGGAACTTCCACACCGCAAATGAAATAAGTTGCTAGGTGGATTATTTTCCAAAATAATATACGCACGCGCCGAACACGACGTAGTTCGCGTAGTTAAAACGCCCCTCATCATCTATCATGTGGCTGTAAAACGTGTCCTGATTCCTGTCGTTTAGTACGTAGGATGAACGCTTGAATGTCATGCCTGATTTTTATGCATGCCAAAGATACTACGCCGAAGCTAACAATTGTGGCATAAAATACGCAGCTTTTATTTCCTTATTATTCAAGCATTTAAAAGGACTGCACGAAACTACGTATTCTTGCACTCGTAATTACAACGGAGACAGGGTTCGTCGCTTGATGTCCTGGAATCGGATTGGGACGGGAGTCGCACAGAAATCCTGAGACCTTGTTGATCAACCGCATCGTTGTAAAACTCTAGTTAGTGTTCTTATCCGTCGCCTTCACGGACTTATATTCCGATGTGCCGGGAGCACGGCGTAGTCTGCCGTCCATCTGTACAACGCATGCGAACAGGATGCGATTTTCGAGCCAACGCTATAGCACAGATTCCCGTGAAACAGGCGAAGTTTCGCTCCCTTGGTTTATACATAAGACAGCGAGCAAATAACTTGCGTTGAATAAAACGAGTCTGTCGTTAACAACTGCTATGCTGTGCTTCAAGCTATCACGCTCAGTGACTTGCAACGCGTTCGGCTTAACCTCGCCTGCGAGCGTGGTCCTCGTAAGAACATGCGCAACTTTTCCGTCTCCTAATTAGAAGGCTCCATTCGTCGCCTAGACTTGGAGCCTACTATGAAGAATTCATGCCGTTGTGTAGTATATACGCTCCTTACCGCCGTTGTTACTCAAGCATCGGGCGTTCACCGGTCAACCTGCAGCGGCTGAGTAAATACGTGTTGGTAATCTCGGTACAGTTCACTGCTCCCGAGCGTTATTGACACTACGCCGCACTAACGTTCGCTTTTTAGCTGCAGTTGGAGATTAGCGCCTCGTTCGAGTCGCGTTTGCATCAACAAAAGCAAACTTTTGTTTTCCCTCTGTGTGGTCTCTCACGAATGACTCGGAGCTCGACCGAGCTAATGACCGAGTGTTCATTCGCGGCAGACGGCCCCTTCGGCAGTGGTAAATTCTTCATTTTCTCATTGCTTAAGTCAAAGTCCAAGGAACCAAAAATAATTGCTATAAATATAGCATTTCCTCCGCAACGTGCTTGAGTTATGCTTATTAGCTAACGGTTATTCTTTTTGAAGATGCGTGAATTGCGCAGAAATTCACATTCTTATGCTTGTCTCCGTTTTAACGTGTAACCAATGAACTTGTGTCGTTAAGAAGCCAATATACAACCGTGGTAGTTGCACATAATCGCCCGAGAACACGACTTTAGGAGGATCCTAATTATTAACTGCATGTAAACAGCTATGTTTCTGTTTTTTTTTTCGCTAATGTAAGTACTGACCAGGAGAGCGCCCTTGTATCTAATCTATAGTGCTAATTAAGAGAAGGACGTCACAAGCAGTGCGATATCTTATTGCTTACACGTCTTACACGTCTGTTACTCTGCCATTTTCCCAATCTCGACTTCGTGGGCATTATGCTCAGTTTCTCGGAGCATTGCATTAGACGATATCCCGACAGAGGTACAAGGTAGCAGAAATCTAGACAACCATACAAAAAGTTGCCTCTCGTGTATGCGTCAAGGACCACGCAACCGAAACAACGTAACGTATACAGTCATGATGCTTGCGTGGTTCTTGACATCTTCAAAAAAGACGCAACTTTTTGTCTGAACGTCTGTGTAAATAAGAATAAGTAAATAAGTGCAACGTGATTGCAGATGACGTTTCACTGTGTGACCGAAAAAAAAGAACGATAGAGCTTGGGCCACGTATCACTGTGAACCACGTATCACTGTGAACCACGTATCACTGTGAAAAGAAAAACAAAAACAAAAATGTGGCTCCAGATTACAGAGAAAGTTGAAGGGAAAATGTTTCCAACCACTCTTACGCAAACCGAAGACACCAAGGCTGAAATGACGAAGCATCCTTAACAATTACAGTTCCTTTATATATAGTTGCCAGAGTAGATAATGTATGCTTTATTAGAACAACAGAACTTAGTTTCGTGGGAAAGACAACTTTGTTGCGGGGAACTAGATTGCAAGAGGAGATTAGGAAATTTAGGGGCACGTGCGCTATGGAGTCTGCTAATGCGACGCACTTGAGAGAAATCACAGATCTCTGGTGGAAACCTACCTCCTGCGTTATAGCATAGACAAACTTGACGATGAAGCATTGAAAAACAGTGTTAGTCATGGTTGTATAACCATAGAGCATAACGCTTGTAATTTGTATACTAGCCTTTTTATTTCTATTGTGTTTTTAAGCACTCTCCTTTGTAATGCCCTTGACGGTGCTTATTAATTAGAAATAATTAAGTAGCCATTTTAAGCATGTTTTATAAATCACTGCTAAGAAAACAAGCAATGAAAGAAGCATAAACAAAAAAAAAGAAACAAAGAAATATGTACAGTCGGTCTGATATATGTCGAAGCTCTACAACGAATTAAGCGAATAGTTGACAATGCTTTTTCATCAAAAGCACTGTGAACATAGCTTACAACACGTGTAGCACGGCACAGGCTGTCGTCCCGCCTACCGCCGAACTGCAACACGTACTTGTCGTGCGAACACGCACGAAGCGAGCAACCAGGGCGCATATTACAGAGAAAAGAAACACGAATAACGCAACGCATTGAGTACGCTATCAGTTAATTGACGATGCCTTAACTATCACTACTCTGTCTAACCATGTGGTGAAACGCGACTGACTGATGTCCTCTTCGCGCGGGCACGTGTGGCATGTCTCGAGCGCGAGAGAAAGAGACACGTGGTAATCGGACCGTCAATGCTTCCAAAGTTAGCCACAAAGACGCCAAAACTTCTCTTCCTGACGTTGTAGGACATTTCCTGTTGTAAATGGAAAATGACAGCTATCCCACAGCCACTCCCAGTCAAACCGTTCCAAGTCACAGAAAAACGCGTGAGGAAACATGTACGCGTTACGCGAGAAGGGCCCCCCTCCAAATAAATCAATCTTGGCACGTCTCCAAGACCGATGTTCAGGGTCGAAGCGTCCCGTGCACCACGTTGTTGTCCTGTTTACGGCGTATCGCAATAAACCAAGCACTGTGACAAAGGCACGGCGTCCTTGTTTCTTTCGGCCAATAAATATACTGTAGCAGAAGGGGCCTTTAAGGCAATAAAATGAAATGGAAATGAAAAGAACTGCACCGGGCACGCTATGACCATTATTCATTTTCAATTTCATTTCTTTAATAAAAGCAACTGGCTTGTTATGTACACCTTTAGCGACCACAAGAAAGAAAGAAAGAAAGAAAGAAAGAAAGAAGAAAGAAAGAAAGAAAGAAAGAAAGAAAGAAAGAAAGAAAGAAAGAAAGAAAGAAAGAAAGAATTGATTGAGCTCGCCTTCCTGTTTGCGGAGCGTCTGAAAAAGTGGACTGCAAGGTAATTCGATGCATCCGAGCTACAAGTAAACCAGAAAAATGGTAAGGGCAGCATGCACATATTCTTACTCGAGAATTGCGCATAAATCTGAGATGCTTCGAGCTTTATTCGAGATAGTGACGTCAACGAGATGTCTTGCACATGTCTTGCGTCTGTTTCGTTCTCGCCGTATGCCCTGCGTGTATCATTTAAACAGCTAAGTGCATTTACCTGGAGCAGAATGCCACCACACAAACCTTTGTAGTTTTCCTTAGCGAGTATTTCTCCGTCTCGATGTTGTAAACCAAGTGAGGGGGTCAAGATGGCAAATGTTGCCAAAAAGTTTCCAAAACCGAACTCTCCATTTACCCTTACTTACCCTACTTTAGATTTGGCGTCATTAAGCGTGCCGGAGGTGAAGCCATCTGAGACGTGGTAACAGCGTATGTGGTTATTCTACTGTGAGCGAGCATGAGCCTGGTAAATCAGCAACAATAAATAATGGCTTAAGAGCTGAGCATTTAGCACGTGGAATAATTAACTCGTACGGCATAATATATTTTTTTTCTCGCTATAGGGAGAGATACTGCAGCGTGGACATATATTAGATCATCAATCATAATTAAAGACCGCTCTCATTACTGCCTCATTACTGTGATAACTTGCGCCGTTCGCAAAGAGCTTTCAAGCATGCCAGCTGCTCAACAGCCTGCGACCTGCTAAATTACCCGTCTAATTAGCCCGCAAAATGAGCACCTGGTTTACGGGCACAAACTTTCCGGCCTATATTGCGGTTAGTCCAAACGACTCTCGCGCGTTCGAGCATCCTTATTAACGCAGGTACCAAATGCGCACCATGCACCAGTTAATGGTGTCTGCCTTTTTATATTGAGTGCATTGCACTGTGGACACGGAGTTCCCAGTATCCTTACTGTAAGGAATATTTGAATTTTTGGTTTATGTTTGCAGTATTCGACAAACATTTGAATTATAAGGTACGGGCAGGGCCACAGCCGTTTTATTTTTGCTTGTTTTCTTTTTTTTTTCTCAGCGAAGGTTGCCGCCGAAAGCATGAATATTACACGATCGCGTACTATGCGATACCGGGCAGGATCCACAAATTGATCTAGAACAATTAAAATTATCGCTCGAAGCTCCACAACGCACTTTCACTGAAGAATATCAGGGAAAAATTAATAAATAAGAGCTATTAGGAAAAATAGCAAAAAAATACCAGTTAAAGAACGGTGTTTTCGTGAGATACAGCCCGCCCGCATGGACGATCCCCGGATTCCAGAATATTACATCCGGTCGGGCCACATCCGGACGGGCGTAGCTAGATCAACACTCCGCGCACGAAATTAACGTTAACGTAGCGATAACAAAGAATATTATTCTTATCAACAACGGCTCACATAAAACCGCTAAAAGGTATGAAAAACAAAAATATTTTCATTTCGGGCGATAACAACCTCTATCATCGCGCTCATTGCTGAACAAGTCTTCAATTAACAAGGACCGGGCTTACGAGGGCACGTTGAGGTCGATAGCACCAGTTTTCAAAGGTTCATAAAGACACCCGTATCTACCTGGCGTGCGGCAATTAGAGTCTTCTGGACGCTTACATCGTCACAAAGCTGCAAGGTACCGATTATTCGGTGGCACGTTTATTTTGTTTTCGGATGGCATACGTGCGTAAAGTAGCGCGAAAGCGATGCACAGGCACAGCCTCGATTATAAGCACTATATGTTGTCCGAGCTAAAGTTCACCGAATAATTTCCGTTTTCTTTTCCTTTTTTTTTTTTCGACGATACCTGCAGTCTTCCAGGTTTGTCGCTTCGCTCAGGAGTGCTGACAACCAGTTTGCGGGACTACTTTCAGCGACAGCCTTAAATTTCATTTAGGAAAGCTTTCTGTGGGTCAGGCCATAGAGTTTCCTACTAAAATACTAGAGGGAAAACTGGCGCTGCGATCGTGAAGATGCCATGGGAATGATGGGTATGACATGGATTTGTGTAGTCTTCTTGCCTGCGGCTTCAAACGTTCTGGTGGATTTGTTTATTTCTGTTTTTTAGCGTCGGTGACGCGAGTGACATTACTACACTTTTTCATTACGTGACGAAGGCAGCGGCTGTAGTGTACGCTTTACCGCTAGAGTTCATCAGACTGTCGCATGTACTAAATTCGTTTGCAATGGTGAGGGGCCGTGCAGTCTGTTTCGCTGTTGTTTGTTGATGGATGGATGCACATATTATCTGCAGTGGTATTTTACCCAACTTTAGAACTATTTCCGCTGCGTCTCGCGAACCTTATCGACGTCATTTTGCTGCTCTTCTTTTTGTATCAGGTGCGAAAGAATCTGTAAGCGTAGGGTCGCTTTCACGGCTGACATACATCCCTTGTGACAAGGTTGTCCGTATATTCTGTACTAGATCATTTCAATTCCGCTGTCTGATTAATTCAACGCTGACCGAATGCGCCAAGAAGACGCACAGTTATCGTGCGTAGTAGACACCCAGTGGGCGATAGGCAGACGCGCCTGCATGCGGTCGACGCTCAAAAAGTAAGCTCAAATCGAAGCTCAGGCGCAGTTTCCGACGGAATTTAACGGCACAGTTGTTTATGAAACATCACGTTTTTTTTTTTTTCCACGAAACCAACCACCAAGCAATGGGCGATATTGCGCTCCTGCTACGGCCTTGCGCTGGGGCTTGACCCATGCATATAGTTTGTAAATATACAGTAGAGCACTTGCCCTGCACTAAAAGAAGCGAGCGAAAACCCGTTTGTATTTAGAAGACACATCTACATTTTACACACTTGAAAATGGCAGCACGTCACTTACAAGAGCAAAAATCTTTAAGTTCAAACTCAAATATATCTGGAACTTAAACCCGTATGGACGCAGCTAAATCTAAGCACAAGCAGATGAGGTAACATTGCCATACCACACAATATTGCTAGATTTTCTGAGCGTTCAGTAATTTTCTAACCGCGAAAAAGCAACTGGTATCTGTGCACGCATATAATTGTTCCGAGGTATTCCGTTTTAGTGCAATATTTTGTCGTAAACGACCTATTTTTTTTGAAACCGCAAAGCCATATGAAGCCAGCAGAACGAAGACTAGGCAAATCCATGTCATACCCATCATTCCCATGCTGGCTCAACCGCCTTGTTTGAAACGCCCATAGACACTAGCGCCAGTTTTCCCTCTAGTATTTTAGTAGGAAACTCTATGGGTCAGGCAAACGCGAATATATTTGAATTTGCGTCAAACTGGACGCCCGAGACTGTTTTCTTGCCGAAGATTGCGTCTACTAAAACTGAAACTGAAACCTTTACGAAAACACAAGAACAATAATAAAAAACACATTTCCGACGTTATCTCTAAGTGTGCCGGTGGTCATAATGTTCTGTAATAAAGGACAAAAAAGTAACAAAAGAAAGAAAAGATGCAAGGTCAAAAGAAAAAGATATATGAAAGGTCATAGGAAAAACAATGAAACCTGTAAAGGACCAAATAAAGTACGTGTCCGTTTCACAATGTGCATTGATCTTGTTCTTACGATTGTTTTCTGCATGCTCTCTTCTTACGATTCCGCTCCGACAAACGCTTCATTGGTGACAAAAAAGAAATATTCAAACGCTCTTCAATTTCATTCCAGTTGTAGAAATGAGTGCATGTCTATGTATGTTTTGTGTTCTTTTGTGAAACAGTATTTCTTATGGTGCTCTTTTTCAAGTATTGTAAGGGTCTATGGAGCTAGTGAGGGTCCTGTAGTTATACTGTAATAAGATATGAGAGAAATTATACCGACACATTTATCTTTTTGTTACTTTTCTCTTCTTCTTTTTTTTTTCATTCACACCATCTTGAAAAACTTCAGCTTTGTTTCGTCAGAGTTATGTTGCATATTTTCTTCGAGTTCCTTTCCTGGGGGAGATGCTCAACCACGATGACAATCCCAAGGCCAGGACTGACGAGGGCATTTCATGACTATCTCCATCTGACATATAAAACCTCAGCACCAACACCGCATATCAACATTCAAATGAAGCATTGGAGAAGACAGTTGAAGCAAGCAACATTGTTAATCAAGAGGATCAGAAGATTTTGTTACATAAGCGTAGAGTATCTGTGTCAAACAGATACCGCTGATTCGCCTGTCTCGTTCTCGCGGCTGAGGGATCCGGGTAGTAGATTCCTTCCTTTTCCTTTTTTTTTTTTACATATAAATTCCATGTCTGGAATCAGCCCTATTCGTTTTATTTCAGTTGGTTTAAGCCTGTTACGCTCCGGTGGCACAGACAAATGCTTCCTTTTTTTTTTTAGGTTTACTTTCGCCTCAACACAAGTTGTCTGTCTGCGCACTGCATTCCATTTCACCATTTCTTTTACTGTCATCGCTTAATCGTACCTCAAATATCACTCACCCGACATTTCTTTATTAATGTCACTGTTCCATTTGTCCAAGTAATACAAGTTGTCAATTTTAGTCGCCCACACATCGCGCGGTCTTGAGCGTCGTATAACACGTGCGTTGCGCAACCTCTATAAGCTCCCTCCCAAAATTCCCGGGCAGCAAAATGAACAAACGCATAAGCCCTGCTTGCCAAACTCCGGCTTGCATAGCCGTTTTATTCTAAACATGTTGATTCACCGTTTTATCTCGTCTTTCTGTGTCTTTATACCGCGATATTTGTCGGCTGTCGTGCACGATTCGATAGTACGTGACTTCCAAGCGAACTCCAACCTAGCCTTATATTCTAGAAGGCTTTCTTCTTATATAATTAGGTTTCCGCAACCAATTTGTTGCTCTGTAGGCGTCTCTGTAGGGGCCCACTGGGACCGTCATGGTGCGTGCGCGCGTGCGTGTGTGCGTGTGTGTGTGTGCGTGCGTGTGTGTGCATGTATGTGTGTGTGGGGGGGGCGTGTGCATGTGCGTGTGTGTGCGCGCGCGCGTGTGTGTATATATTTCAACTCTGTGCCACCAACTTAACCTTACCGTTAGTGGAAGCAAGACGAAAAGAGCGCAGGACACAGGAAAAGGAAGAGCACAGACACGGGCGCTGACTAACAACCAAATGTGTTTATTGCAACAATCGTCGTGCATAAGTATGCCACCACTATCAATATACAATGAACAACAAAAACCAAAATCAGCATGCGCAGATTGCGGCTACATATCTTCAATTTAGCAATTCAGGTACGATATCTCCTTCGAAAGAAGGGAAATGGAGGGTAAGCTAACACATGCTAACACATCAAAAATGTGATTTTCTTGTCCAAGTACCGTGATGAACGCGCACGTCTTGTATCAGAAGCCTATCATATCCGTAGTAGTGGAGAAGCATATGTTAGCTTACCCTCCATTTCCCTTCTTTCGGAGGAGATATCGTACCTGAATTGCTAAATTGAAGATATGTAGCTGCAATCTGCGCATGCTGATTTTGGTTTTTGTTGTTCATTGTATATTGATAGTGGCGGCATACTTATGCACGACGATTGTTGCAATAAACACATTTGGTTGTTAGTCAGCGCCCGTGTCTGTGCTCTTCCTTGTCTTGTGTCCTGCGCTGTTTTCGTCTTGCAATCATGAACCAACCAGCCCAAATGCGTGCCCTTTACGTTAGTGGAACCTTATCTTTATACGACGCGCTTAAAAAAACGCCAAGATTGTTTACGTGCGCGCAAGCCTTCGAGAGCCGCGGTTCCTACAAAGTCCCGAGGAGAACGATTTGCATTATTGAACTACCGTCGGTGTATATAGGAAGTGCGGCACGCAAGCGTCTTTCTTGGCCAGATTTCGGTTCTCGCCAGGCGGACGCCGAAGTTTAAGTCTGCAGTGCTCTGCTCACGCGGAAGTGTTTGTGCGCATCGAGGACAGCTGGTGCCGCATCTATGCTGCCCGATGCTGCTAGATAAATTCGCCGTGCCTTTTAAAGTGGCCTGCGGTGCACAGCCAATGACGCTACAGTGTTTCCCTGTGCTAATGCAACCGGCAAGTCAGGGCCATCGGTCCTGTCTCGGGCAGTAGCGCTGTCGCTAGTTTTTTTATGAAATCGAAATTATGATAAATATTGAGGGATCCGCCACTATTCGGCGTCAACGGCTAAACCTTTACCCATCGTGTGGTCAGCTCTACGGGCACAGTCTAAAGAGTGCGCATACAAAGTATAAATTCATGATGGATGGGGTCATTCAAACAGGCGCTGCCTAGACGTATTGTCTTTATTAGGAAATTTGATTGATGAAACTGGGAGCGCTGACAACTATGGCATTGTCGGCTTCTCTGCGAAAATAGCGCAAAAATAATATGGCTTGGGAAAAAAGAGAGTATTAGAAGGTCTGTGTCATATATTTTCCTAAAGAGTGAATATAGACTGAAAAAAAAAAAAACCTGTTCTTTAAGCAAATGAGCATCTAATAAGCAAAATGAAATGTTGAAAAGGAAACATGACGACACGGTCAATGTTGACATATATGTAGATGCAGCTTCACTCAATCACCATAGTGACGCTGAACAGTTCGTCATCAGCAGATTCTTTGTGGTTGGTCAAAGCTGCGCCTTCGGCTTGTTGGTTTACAGCAATAGCGTAGGATTAGGGTGTAACACCCTTAGCACAGAGCAAGGAACAACATGAAAGAAAGAAATATTTTTCTAGTTTTTGCATTCTCTCTCGCGTGTTACACGCGCTGCACCCTAACCCTGCTATGTAGTAAGGCTTGGGGTGCACGCATGCTGAATGCGACGTTGCGTCCTACAATGCACGAGCACGGCTGCAGAATTCGAATAAAAGCGTTAATTACAAAAGCCCAGTAGAATCTTATATATATGCATGATATGAAAGAAGAGACGATGAAGATTAATCCAGCGTTGTTTACACCGTATCGACGGAGGAAAAAAATTGACGGCAGATCCACGAGGTGAATGATGATGAGATTGGGCGAAGCTCCTGGAAGTAATCATCGGTTAAAGCGTGAAATTTCTTCCTGATTAGTGAATAGAGAGTTTTTAGGTAGACTTGGAAAATACAAGGCAGTGGGAGTCCGCTGACACATGACGATATTTTCGGTCTAAACTTCCAAAAATAGGAGAGATGGGGTGGACGGGGGCGCAACCGCTGCTTGGTATGAAGAAATTTGCCAGGAAATTATGAGTCTTTTCGGGCGGTATAGGCACACTGTTGCACGTACGGGGGCGCTATTATCAAATTTTTCTGTTATGATAATACCTCCATCTGCTTTTAAAAAAGGAAAGTAAGAGGTCCCTGTAACAATGTATTGTGCAATTACATAAGACAGATATTGCCTGCTCGTTAAATGTTCAAACTGCGTCTTCCAGAGGAAAAATGCACACACGTGCACGTTAAACGAAAGCCAAGGATTTAATTGAGACGCTTAGAGCTCTAGAATGGTGCGATCAATAACCAATAACCAAGAAGTTCCGATAAGCGAAGGCAAAGACGAACAAACATTACTATTAAGAATACATACGGACAACCAGTGGCGCAGTAATTACAGCAAAAAAAAAAAAGTCAACAAAGGCAATTTCACTGAAGCGAAAGGTTGACACGCGTTATGAATGGCAAACGGCAAGGACCTTCCTTATCGATAGCCCTAAACACGTATATAAACAACGTATGACATCGACCTTTCAGGCCGCCGCTTCGACCTCGCATACTTTTTTCATTTATTGCGTCTCGAAGAGCGAGTCAGCTATATAAGGAATGCCGACAGCGACGACACGGCACTCTCGGCGCCCGCTCGTCGGATGGTACGTTGCATAGTCGCCTCCATTCCCAGGCTATTATACGCTGCCTGCCCCACCAGACTTTCCCCCAATTCACGCGCCTCATCCATATTCCAGAAGCAGTGCTGTCAGGCCGGGAAGTTCTACGTCGAAGCCCCGGCGTGGCCTTAGAGGAACGCGTTTTCTGCAGGCGCGGCGTCGCTCAATGGCCAACTGCTCCGGCGTCAATACCGAGCAGCCGAGCTTCACTCTCGTTCACCGAAGCTTTAAATGGACGACGCCGCGAAGACGCCTTCTTCGGCCACTTTATATCTGTGCAATCCAGACAAGAGCTTCACAAAGTGGCGCGCGAGTAAGCACTCGAGATCGCCGCGCCGTTATTAGCGGCCGAAAGTTTTTCCATACTGTCCCCTGCGGGGCTCCTTGAATGTAGTGCAGTTAACAGTGTCACGTACGTGAGCGAAGAAACCGTCTAGGATGTGAATAGACGGGGAAGTGGATTGCGAGAGAGAGAGAGAGAGCAGCTTGCGAAATACGTCGAAGTGGCAGTGCGCGCCGCAAGCGAACAAGGAACGACAAACCGAAGACACCGCCAAGGGACCGCGGCAAACGCTTCCGCGTAAACTGCCGGCGAGATATGGCTGGCATTGTTAGTGGCCTGCACTTTGATAGCCGAGTCTTTGAGCGGTAGGGCGGCCGACGTTTAATGACGGCCATAAATCTTCGCCGTTCAACTACCACTTTTCACTCCCGGCCTCTCTCTCGCACGTTCGCGCGAAGACCATCGTTTTCATCTGCACGGACCCTTCCTTCCGTGCTACTTGCCGGTTTAAATGGGTTTTCACGTTCCCGTCATTCCCACCGTTGCTTCACTTCTTCATTTCATTCACCTTTAAGGTTGAAACGTTTTTCTACACGACAGAGAGATATCCACTTGGAGACTCCTATATATACGGCCGAGTTGCTTCCGCACGATGATCGCGCGTCGCGAAGCGGGAAGAGATTCCCCCGAGATTAGTCGAACAAGTACGCGAGTCTTGATATAGTTGAGAAAGCGGCAAACGTGGAACGCAACTTCGTTTCTTTTTCTTTCTTCTCTCTTATACTTCGTTGCGGTTGAACTGAAATGGGCGAAGGATGCGCGTTAGAATGGTGTCTCTAAGAACACCGCTTTGCTACGGATATGGACTGATTTGCGAGAAGCACCACTGATTCTGAGGCAGGCCGCTCAGTCACTTTCTAGAAGCTTTGTTTCTTTCTTTCTCTTTTTTTTTTTTTTTGCAATTGCGCTTTCCCACAGTTTCGCTGTTTGATGCAACAGCAACGAAATCTCATCCCAAGTAGGGAAGAAAAACATATCAGTTCGCATAGTCGTTGGCGATCAACGATCCGACGCTTCTATAAAATGTTACCAGGTATTTCCGCCCGCTAAATTTGAGATATCTGAGTAAAAGAGACGTAAGCGACAGCACTTTTTTTTTTTTGCAGTCTTTACGAATAAAAGCTAGGCTACTCCCGCGTCGCATAATTAGCAAACAAAATCGTATCTTGTCAGTGATACTCTCTTTTCCATCGCATTATTTTCATTACCAGTTGCAAACAGCCGATACCAGTATCTTAGACAACACTCTGACACTTTTACGATTTCCACAAGTAAGGCTCAAAGTAGAAACGGTACGGAGCGAAAAAGTCTACGCGTCAGAGGTGGATATTGAGTCAGGCGTGGACAGTGGCGCATAAAGAGGAAAAAACAAACCCCTCCACCCCCCCCCCTTTACACACACGCACGCACGCACGCACGCACACACACACACACACACACACACACACACACACACACACACACACACACACACACACACACACACACACACACACACACACACAACTACAGAAAACTTCCAACTAACAATTGCAGCGCACAATGCACATTCCGCTTGAAGGAATTCCAAATCTAAAAATGAGAGGAAGGCGCTCCATAGTCATTAAAGTTCGGATCACCGGGCGTGTACAGGGTTCTAGGTCTGTCAAAGGTTGTTTTCTTGCTTTAATGCTACGAAGGTCAAAGCAGCGGTGTAGGGAGGGTATTTCGAGGGCAGCCGAGAACTAGGCTGGCAGCTTGGCAGGCCGTGCTGAGATCAGCACGGCCTGACATTACCTCTCACCTTAGAGCAGCCACCAACACAAATCCCCAATTCCCACAGCTCTCCGTCGAGGCGAAAACCAACGCACGGTTTGGATCGTGCGGTCAACTTTATCTCCCTTCCCGAAAGCACCAAAACACACTGTGCTTATTCTTTCTTTTTCCCCTTCTTTTGGTAAACAACACGCGGTGATTTCGTTCCCACATTTTCACGCCGCACAGAAGTTCTAGGGATTAAGAGCGGTGCCCACACCGCTGAATCTGTGTCAAGAACAGTTGACTGCTGTCTAGAAAGAAAGAAAGAAAGAAAGAAAGAAAGAAAGAAAGAAAGAAAGAAAGAAAGAAAGAAAGAAAGAAAGAAAGAAAGAAAGAAAGAAAGAAAGAAAGAAAGAAAGAAAGAAAGAAAGAAAGAAAGAAAGATGAAATCGCGAAGAAAAGAAAGCCATGTCAGGTGACCGTGGCAAGTAAGGAAGGAGAGACGAGAACGCGCCATGCTGTTTCTCAGAGTCGCATTCCGGCCGTTATAAAGAATCTAAAATTGCAACTAGACCTTAAAATGCTTGATCGTTGTCTAAACAGCGGCTGCTGTCGCTTTGTAACTCTTCCATACGTAGCAAGCGAAACAATGAACGAAAGAAGGAAGTGACGATTGAGGAACAAAGCCGCAAATAACTGCCAAGGAAGATAGAAGGCCTACGCTAGCTGGCAGTAAGAGAAGAAATAAAACGAAAGTAGAACCAATGAACTCCAAAATACCCAGAAAAGCAATGAGAACCCTTGCCATTTGACAGAAAATTACAAGTGATAAACGAAAGTGTTCGTAGGCGACACTTCAGACCCTGTTAACACAATGGCAAGGTAATGTGAATATTGATATTGTGCTCAGTTGCGGTTTCAAATGGCCGATTGAACTTAGTCCCATGACTGCTATAAACTACGCGAACTTTCCTCTTGATGCCTGACGATACCTGGGGTTCTTGCGAATCAAAGGAGAACTAATTTTAACTTTGAGATTTTATGCCCATTCTCTCTCAAGTACGCAGGGACTCCTTCCTTAACGATAACATTTCATACAGTCATCGTTTACAAGCAGCCTTTGTTAGCACCCTTTATTCCCTGCTGTGAATAGTTTTTCCGTCCTCCACTTTTCGAATAAATACCGTACTTCTAAGAGAAAATGACCCGACCAAATATTTCTCTTTTCTCGCGTGTTCGCTGTTGACACGTGAAGCCTGGATCACTTGAATATTTATGATCAGTTCACTGCAGTCGGTGCGAACGTGGCCGAGAGGTGCGGGAGGAAAATAAAAATGAACGCTTTTGTCCTGCGCAGCTGCTCCGGCCACATAATGTGTTGGCCGTTTACCCCATTTTGTTCGTACCCGTGCTACTGGGTGCCGGTGAAAGACCTCGTCTCTTACGAAACAGGACGCTGGCATCGATTCTGTTTTGGACAGGCGCAGCTCGAAGGTGCTGGCACGTGGGGAGAGACGGATGACCGCAGCGAAACAAGGCATTCATAGCCGAGACGGCGGCGAGGTAACGCGCTGCAGATTGCCTCTTTCGCTGTACATATTGCGCTATTTATTTATTTATTTATTTATTTGTCATTATTCCTCCAGTAAGTTGTTCACGTTTACTCATTCGTTTAGTTAGTTAGTTAGTTAGTTAGTTAGTTAGTTAGTCAGTTAGTTAGTTAGTTAGTTAGTTAGTTAGTTAGTTATGCGATGAGCGTAAGCCTCAACTATTCCGAAAAATTCTGCACTTCTTACAAGTTGGTTATTCATATTAAAGTAATATCGCGAACAACAGAAGTTAAGGGACTGGAAAACCAAACTCGACGACTTTGCGGTCGGTGTCGGATTTTTCCCTCTCTCTTTCAAGTATTATCGCTCCGTGGTTTTGAGCAATCGTTTTAATGTCTCAACTATTCCACCACAGGAGCCGTCCACGTCTTTCGTGCGGTCTTTGCGCGACTCAACGATGCAGCCCGGAGTTGTTTACCCTCGATGACCTGAGGAAAAGCTGCGTATTCAGGATTATACGTATAATGCTGATGAAATGCACTGCGCCAAGCCTTTCTGAAGAGTAATTGGAATGGTCATGCATAGAGGTTCCCTTTTCTCTACAAGCTTGCCTTGGCTATAGACCGATGTCAATAGAAGCCACTCTATAGAATGTCGTCCTCGGAGGTCATCGGAGCTGATGGCGACTAAGTCATTGTCGAAATTGTTGAAGATAACACACACGCACAAGCGGACTGATACTCTATTGTGTTCATTGTGAATGACGAGTGCTGTCTCATACAACAAAAAAGTGACAGGCCGCGATCTGTGGGCACTCCTTTTCACTCTCTGTCTCTCTTTCGACAGCTCCATCCTTTCTTCCAGTGGAGGGGAGCTTAAAGGTTATCCTAAGCTTGTTAACCTCGCTGCCTTTCCCCTCTCTACTATATTCTTCAAAATAACCATTATTTTATGAGCTCCAGCTGTTGTCGATGAACTAATGTCGTTATGTTTCATGGGAGAAACGCCATTCACATGTTTACACGGCCACCCACGCTGTACTCGCTCACAATGTCTAAGCCTCACAACTGATCGCCCGGTCAGAAAACTGTTATTGCTGTTTTCCGTGACTCGAATTCCGCGTCCCGCATCAAATCATCGTAGGAGCGGCTGGCATCGTAGCTTATCTAACTTCGAAAATTTCACCTTAAGAACAAAGATGAAATGCATGGTTGATGGCGACTAATTCATTGTCGAAATTGTTTAAAATAACATACACGCACAAGCGGATTGATACTCTATTGTGTTCATTATGAATGACGAGTGATGTCTGATGCAACAAAAAAGTGGCTGCCCGGGACGTGTGTGCACTCCCTCTCTCTTTCAAGTATTATCGCCCCGTGGTTTTGCGCAATCGTTTTAATGTGCAGGATGTGCATAAGGCAATTTTACAGGCACACCTGCTTAAAGCGGCGATGCGTACAATTGTACAGGTCGGCTATACAGAGGCGCTTCACGCATCGCTCGGTACTCCAATTAGCTGAAAATTTGATGTGCACATTTGTTCACACTTCGTGAGTGGACAACCAGAGCTCGTTAAACTTCATTATGCTGCGTATGGCCGTAGGGGTCACTTTGTTCAATACACTACCATGCTCGACAAGTCGTTTAACGTGACGTGTTGAGGGAGACGCTCCATAATTATACAGGATGTTTCAGTTAACTTCAGCCAAGCATTAAAAATATTCACATGCGCCTCACGAGCATTCAGACCCCTTATTACGGTTCACTGTCGTCTTCACCCCCTCAGCGTATTCTTAAATGTGAGTTGGGATAATTATTTATAATAGTAAATTAACTTATAAACAGTTGCTTTAAGCGCAAGATGTTCAATGGAGAATTTGTAGAGCATGCTAATTAGAGTCCAGATAATCTACCCTCATAACAATAAATGCGGTGGTTTTTATTTTCCCGGGCTTCTAAGAAAGTGCACGAAACTCGAAGAAGTACCACTTTATTAAGCGAGTGACGCCGTGACATCAGCGCCTTCAAACGCGGTACGACAGAACGATCGATGATGCACGCAGTCCGCATGCGTAAACACGCCGACGGGAGGAAAAATGTGACCACATCTTATCTGCTTCGTTTGCGGCGTGTCGACTACTGGACGCCTGCGTGCGTTATCGATCGTCCGGTCGTAGCACGTCTGAGGGGAGCCAATGTTACGGCACGCAAGTACCTATCCACGCGGTACTTTTTCGAATTTCGCGCACTTTCTTACAGCCCGGAAAAATTAAAATCTCTGCATTTATTGTTATGAGAGTAGATTATGAAAAAACGAAGATAATGCTAAGTGGCACGGCGAAAAAAGGTGTCTTCACGATCGAAAACCAGACATTAGAAGTCGTAGAAGAATACTTATGTCTTGGACAGCTACTGACAGGAGAACCCGCCCATATAAAAGAAATCCAACGTAGAATAAACCTTGGATGGCGCGCATACGGGAGACATTCCCAACTCATGAACGGAAACCTACCACTATCACTCAAGCGGAAACTATATAACTACTGCATCTTGCCAGTACTGACATACGGGCCAGAAACTTGGAGAATTACGAAGAAGCTCGAGGGGAAGTCAAGAACCGCCCAGCGGGCGATGGAACGAAAAATGATAGGCGTTACATTAAGAGATAGAAAGAGAGCCGAGTGGATCAGAGAACAGACGGGGGTCGCCGACATAATGACCGATGTTAAGGAGAAAAAAATGGACATGGGCGGGCCATGTGATCAGAAGGCTATAGATAACCGATGGACAGTTAGAACGACGGAATGGATACCAAGAGAGGGCAAGCGTAACTGCGGACGACAGAGAGTAAGATGGGGGGACGAAATCAAGAAATTCGCTGTCATCAAATGGAATCAGCTCGCGCATGACAGCCAAGGATGGAGAGGATTGGGAGAGGCCTTCGTCCTGCAGTGGACATAAGATGGGATGATGAAGATGATGAGATTATCCGGACACTAATTGACACGCTCTACAACTTCTCCATTGAACAGCGATCAAAACACCGGTCTAGAATTCATTTTGTTAATCATTAACAATTAATCACCTGAGCTAACGTTAACATTTACACTGCGACGGCTACAACGACAGTAAACAATATTAAGGCGGCTGCAGTCTCGTAAGGCGTGTGTGCATATATTTAAAGTTTGGCTAAAGTTAGCCGAGACACCTTGTAAACTTTGTTTGCTTCGAATGAATGCAGACAGTGCAGACAGTGCATCACAATTCGCACCTTTGCAATACATCACAATTAAAGTTATGCTTCGAAAAGCAGGTTGATGACGGCTGTTACAGAAAAGAAATATTTCGCCTTCTCGTGCTTTTCGTCACTTTTCCAGACAGTATTTTTCCGGCGCGTCCCTCATTTCGGCTTACTTAAAGAACCGCCGTTCAACTAT
Source organism: Hyalomma asiaticum (assembly GCA_013339685.2). NCBI lineage: Eukaryota > Metazoa > Arthropoda > Arachnida > Ixodida > Ixodidae > Hyalomma > Hyalomma asiaticum. Next base: position 144,738,022 of record CM023482.1, read on the forward strand.
AGCCTTGAAAGAATAGGGAATACATAGCACTACGTCGGCCAGATATGCTTGTAAATTAAATTTGCTTTTCATTGCTGCTGGAGACGAAACTCGTTGTATGTACCGATAAGTACCTGCACACCGTAACCACATAGATTCTTTTAAATTTTCAATATATATTTTTTTTACAACCATCGAGCAATATCCAATTCAAGGTCATCTGAAGCACCCTTTGAGCAACAGCCACGAATAAGTCGTGTTGAAGCGTAGTGACTGCAAATTTCATATCTTGCATATGGACTTTCTTTCTGGTGCGGCATCGCATTACCTGATGTTCATCTTACCGCTTGCTACCATGAGTCGCTTCACTCGTAGGATTAATTTTCTGTACGGTGCAGTGCGTTTATATGGAAGCCACGAAAATACCACGGCTCTAATTGAGCACCTTTCATGCAGCAGGAACAGCGCTTGGGCCGCACGAATGCCTGGCGATAAATAACCGGGAAGTTTTATATTCCTATCAACCGAAGACCTAAAGGGACCGGGCGATGTGAAGTCGTTATCAGTAAGGAGCCAAATACGTGCTTCAGTCAAACCAATTTTTGTTGTACATAGACGTGGGAAAACAAGCGCACGCAATCACACACACGCACAATAGATGGACGGACGGACGGACGGACGGACGGACGGAAGGATGGATGGATGGATGGATGGATGGATGGATGGATGGACGGACGGACGGACGGACGGACGGACAGACGGGCGAACACCAAGTGGTAGTCGCTTGCATGCTCTAATACTTGCAGAAGTAGAAAATCTTATTTGTTCTTTGGTTTGGGTAATTTATTCATGTGTGTACAGATAGAATAGAAAAATGCACGTTTTCAAAACAAGCGAATCCGCCTTGGGAACAACGTATATCCCTATACCAGTGTTGCCGGTTACGCGTTACAAGTAGCGCGTTACCGGTAACGCGTTACTTTTTTCGGTAACTAGTAACATGCTCCTTACTACATTAGAACTGTAACGAGTAACGTACTTACGTTACCACATCTTCCTAACCTGAGGTGTCATGTTCGTCGTTACCTTTATGGCGCTATTTACAAGTGTATCCTCGTATGGTTGACTCCAAGACATGAAAAAATTCGGGGGGCAACACAAGCAACAAAAAATTGGCGACACCGCGGCCGCTCTCTTCCTCGCGTCTGATGCAACGCATGCAACGCATCAGCTCGTATCAAATAGTGTTGAACGAACTTTTCTATGTGAGCATCCATGGAGGCGAAGACGTTTTCAAAAGCAAATAGTTATTTCTAACCCATTTGTTATTTGGCGGTTTTTCATTTCTGTTCATGTCTCTGCGGGAAGCGCATAGTCTACACAAAACCTTTCGCACCGAGGAACTTCGTGGTTCATCAGGGTGGCCTGTCGACTTAATGAAGAGCGTTTCTTGGCCACCAACAAAGTTGCATTTTCTTTCCCTCGTCCTTCTCTCTCTACAGCTTCTTCCTGAAGCCTCATTACTTTTGCCATTGTCAGCGCCGGTCAGCGTTAAGCATATAAAGAAGTTGCCCTTTCTTACGGCTCATTACACATATTTGAATGCGTAAGCTTCGATCTTTTGCCTTTTACTTCGTATCTGCAACGTTAACGGCGCAGCTCGGGAAAGAAGCGAACGCGTCACGTTAAAAGCAAGAATAAGGCGACAGCTAGCGCGCGTTTGTTCCCCTCTCGGACGTTTTTAATGGAAATGAAGCGCAGACGCGGCGCTGTCAGCATTGCGATGACGAACGAGAATGCGAGGAGCAATTCGTACGTCGCGAAGCAAATAAATGTGTCTTTTATGTTGTCTTATGTGGTTCGCTTCATTTATATGCTGCGACCGCGACATTCACTTTGAAAGGCAAATCCGCCAAGTTGAGGTCCATTCACATTCTCAAACAATTATAAACAAAACGAGGAATAAGATAATAATAAATCGCACGAAAGCTCTTCCCCGTTTGTTTTAAGACATATGCTGCAAGAGAGTGCCACTATACGTGTCTAAGTGCGTGGCCATCTGCAAGCTTGCCACGAAACGACCATAAAGCTGTCCCGAAATGCCAGACATCTTACGGTTTGAGTGAAATACTGAGGGCAGCAAGCAGTGGAAACGCATATATGGAGAGAAGAGGACGTCGTATGGTTCTCTTACAGCACGTGGATGTCCTAAAGTAGCCATGTCTGAGTGCGTATGACTCAACACTGGACCGGCACGATCCAACCAATCAAAACGAATTACACATTGGTAGGGAACTCCGTGATTGGACTTCAATTGAATAATGGCGGGATATATGTTATAACAGTGGTCATCCGTTATAAGCCAATACTAGCAATCATTTAGCCATATTTGACTTATCTTGCCCAAGGTTAGCCAACATTAGCAATAAGTCGACCAACGCTAGCCTACATTGGTCAACCACAAAGGTTGCTCCCGGTATGCAAGTAAAGGCGGCAGGCGAAGCCCCGTGATTTACCGAGACTCTCTAGCATAAACCACACAGCTGCGGGATCTGCTCATATTTTGCGTCATATACGGCATAACGTAACCTGCCAGGAAGAAACCGCAAACTTCGAACGAAGAATGAGGATAGCATGAAAGCTTCTACACATAAACCGTCATTGAAGGTTTCGCGAACTCGCACACCTTGTTTGTTTACCTTCCAAGCGCTCTCAAGCGCACGCCTCGGGCCAAAGAGCTGACGCGTTTCAAGCGAAGCCCGGAAGAAGCAGAGAGGAGTGCGCCCAACCTCGGAGCATCCCCTCGCAGCGTCACGTGCTGCTCCCACGCGGCTGACATCGTCGGAAGAGGCGAAGGGATGAGCTTCCCGAGCGTCCCCGCGCCCCTTCCCTTTTTCCCTATCCCTCTCCACTCGCGGATCCATGAGAGGAGCCGTTTCAAACAAGCCACCAACAAACCGGGAGCAAAGCGCTGGCTCGGACGTCCGTCTCGATCGCGCTCGCTCGCTCGGTGACGGCAAGTCGCGGATGATCGCGTGCGTGACGAGCGCAGCAGTGCGACTGAGCGAACAGTGTTAGCAGATCGCCTGTGCCCACTTTGGCAATGCGCATTGGCAAAAACTACGTTTCTTACGCGTCAAGTGTCGCCTGCCAAAAGGAAATGACGGCCCCATTTATCCGCTGCTTACTGGGAGAGCCGTCAGTCTATGCGGAATGCAGGATGCGAAGAGCATAAGGAAAGCTGTCCGTTAAAATGTGAGTACTCATGCCTAGTCTTTACATTTTTTGTTGCTTCGTCATTTCTCTATTTACTTCTTCTCTTTGTTTATTCCTTTCTTCTTTGAAGAAATTCTGTCACGGATCTTTCATAGATCGTTCCACAGGGTTTCCTCGCATAATGAGACCGTGCTAGTCATATGGTTCTTGTTTCACAAACAGCTCTTTCTCAAACAAGTTACACGCTCGAAGCCTTACTAGATGCGGTATGGTCGCAAAGAGTAAAGTAACTTATTCTCTCGGGGGAATGAAAGACACTCATCACTGAGTTATTTGCTATGGGCAAAGGGCAAACCAGGTTATGGGAAATAGAAAGTTAGTTGACATTGGTGCGAGTTCTCTGAGGTTGTCACATTTCATTCGACCAGCAAATTAGAAGCTCGAGAAGCAATGCATGCAGGGCAGTGTGTGTATGCAAGAAGCCGAGGCCGCAAATTAAGCCTCTGTACGTCGTTACGCTTGTAACTAAAGAAAATATTTCGTTTTCTCTTTGTCTCTCGGCACAAAACACTTAATTTCTGAAAAGAAATAAGTTACCTACCATTAACTACGGTGATAGCTTTCGGAGAGCTTTGTCTCTCTCACTTTTTTATGTGCTAGATGGGAATAACTCCAACTTACTTTCCGCTGTGACAAGACAGCGGCCGGGAAACGAGAAGGGCAAACGCCCCAATGTACCTGTATCTCTAATTTAATGTAATGTAATTATCTTTAACGACCAAATATCTGTTATGGAATGACTGCTGTTTATCGTTTATTGTTTAGAAAAACAACATTGAAGCACACCAAATATGACTCACCAGTGAGCTTGGCACCCCCCTCCCCCCCCCCCCCTCGCCATCATGGAAGACACAAGCAGTAACAATATTGTAGAAGATTTTGCGCGCAGTTGTTCAAAAAGAATTAAATTATTAATTTGCAACGTACCTGGCGTTTTCAGGGAAAACGGCGCGGAAGTATTGCGCACATCCTACTGCGTCTTTCCTGATTACGTTACTAGAATATCCAAAATGTTTGTAACGAAAATGTCACTAGAGTCTGCCCACTGGCTCAATGAAAGGATTCTGGGAGATGCCCTTTGTAAACTTTTGCTTATTCATCGAGCGGGCAAGACGCCGTATTGTGTCACTGAATGTCATAGCTACGAGGGAAAATAAAATCATGACAGCTCCATTAACGTGAAACCTGGAAAGGTGCGAAGCATGCGGTGATGCGCTAGTGTCATCCCACAGGAACACGTCAATCGCTGCTAATGGGCTTGTTTTACCGTGGCCAAGACGACGACGTTAGACGCCGACAGCCCGGGCGCATTAGCAGAAACTTGTTAGAATCGTTTCTGACACGACAACCCTACACATACA